>JAUIMM010000094.1:3610000-4210000 GCA_031769625.1 Taudactylus pleione
AGCATCGATGAGAGCATGATGAGAGCAGAGAATACCTTCTCGTGGAGAAACTGAAGGTCTAATCGGTGGATTAGAGTGGTCCAAAATGCTTAAAATCACCGCTGATTATAAGGTTAGGTGTATCATGTTTCATAATACCCCTTTTACACCGGAGCTAAAACCCGGGTTTTTGAAGGGTTAACCCGGGCAGCTCCCTGGTGTAAAAGGGGAGAGGGTTGGATCACCGGGTCGAGTGACCTGGCAATCCAACCCAGGTAACTAGCAGGGTTTTACACGGGCTAAGCCCGTGAAACCCTGCTGTGAGAACAGCGCACTCCGGGTCACGATGACCTGAAGTGCGCTGCTAGCCGGCCGATTGGTCCGGCTTCAGTGGCACTTGGAGATGACGTCATCTCCAAGCGACCACTTTCACTCCCCAAAAGCCGGGTCTATGCAGACCTGACTGCGGTGTGAGCGGCGCTGACTCGGGAATATCCCGAGTCGGCGCCGGCAAAATTCCGGGTCTGATCCGGATAGGAACTTTGTTCCAACTCCGGGTCAGACCCGAAATTTAGGTGGAAAAGGGGTATAAGTAAATTAGAAATAGACTTATAAAAGGAAAAATTTGAAAAATTTGGCGCATTTATATTAAGGAGTATAAAGCGCTCACCATGGTTCTCATGAACCATGAGAAACCTGCCCTCAGGGTCCGCCAATGTATTTGTAACAGTATAAGCTAAGTGTCTGCTAAATAATATGGCAACACCACGTTTTTTCTTACAATATGAGGCAGACACACATTCCTGTATCCAAGGGCTATTTAAAGTAGAGTGAGCACTCTTCAACCAATGTGTTTCCTGTATCATCATAATATCAGGACAAAAACATTTAAGATGACACAGGACCTTACGTCTTTTAATAATTGAGTTTAGACACGCTTCATTCCATGACATACATCTTAAGGAAGTAAAATTAAGCTGCAAATTAGCTTGTGATAAGGACTGCAAAGACATTAACCTACCCCAGGTCTACAGAGAGAAGTCCAGCCAGGAAGCTGCAATGGAGTGTCTTCTGTTTCATCCCAGCAAGTAAGATGAAAGAGGATCCAAGGAGTGGATAATGACCAGATCGCAGGCATACACGGCCCAAGGGGCACAAAGAAAAGGAAAAGAGGGGATAGAAAAAAAAAAGAGAGGAAAACAAAAGAGAACAACAAATACATGATCATGGAGAGCTGTATTATTAATGATTGCCAAGCACTGTAGAGGCGATCAGCAATAGATCAAAAGGTAACAAATAGTAATAGCATGGTATCCACACCTGAACAAAAACATATATTAGTACTCATCTATTAGGGGTTGGATTGGTGGAAGATGTATTCTGAGAAATTTCAAAGTGATTTCTGGCCAAGAGCGGGTCCTCAAATACAATGGGTTTACCATCAGCCCCTGAGCTTTGCTGGGTACAATAGAGCAAATTGAATTTATTATCAAACAAATGCTTACAGATAGGGGTGAATTCTCTATGCTTCTGGGTGACAGAGACAGAAAAATCCTGAAATATTAAGACCTTAAAGTCACGCATCATGAGCATGCGTTGTTTCCTGTATGCTATCAAAATGTTCTCCTTATCCAGATAGTTCAGAAATTTTGCAATGACTAGTCTAGGATATGCATTACGGGAGTCCCGTTCAGGTCCAAGGTGATGTGCCCTCTCTATTATCACAGTGCCAGAAGTGGTAGGGACATTTAGCATATTAATATTGTCCATACTGAGGAGATCAAATAAGTCAGACCCTTTTATTTTCTGGAATGCCAATGAACCTTAGGTTGTTTCGCCTATGATAATTTTTCAAGCCATATAACTTGGATTCCATAGTTGCTATATATTGTGCCTGTTCCTCAACTGTGTTTTGAAGCACCAAAATGGCATCTTCATTATCACTCGTATGCTGTTCAAAAATTGCAGGCTAAAATTGCGTTAATGGATGTTTGTATGGGATTCAGGGATGGTATATAAAGGAGGACTCTCAGGGGGTGTAATTGAAGGGGATGTGGACCCTGATGCTAAAGTTTTAGATACTGGCACATCCCTAGTGGAATTAGGTTTGTTGAGTTGGTTATGTGTTTTCCCCATTGAAGCTGTTTGAGTTTTATGCAAGTATTTGACCCTACCATGGAGAGAAATATTGGCCAGAAAAATGGTAATATGCCCCTGGATGACACCTAATAATTACATAAATCTAGTGAAACTCGATGAATAGTGAAAAATGACTGAGGGCCTGATTTAGACCCGCTCGCGAGCGCTGATCGCTCGCAAGCGGGGTGATGGTGCCCAAGTGCACATGCGCACGACAGACCCGGGTCCGTCGTGCGCATGCGCGAGACCCGAATAACGATGGCCAAGCCGTCGTTATGGGTCTCGCACCAAAGGGGGCGTGCTGTCGATGGTGATTGACAGCACGCCCCCTTTGGTGGGCGTGCCGGGGGCGTTGCTGCCCAGACGGAGATGTTTCCATGGAACGCCTACCGTCTGGGGCCGGCCCCACTGGCATCACTAGTGATGTCACTGGGAGTGCTTTTGGCTCTGATAGAGCCAAAAGCACTCCAGGGCTTACCCTTACCCTTACCCTACCACAAGGGTCTCGTTGCAAGCCCGATGGTCGCGATGGTCTTGACCATCGTGACCATCATTTTGGCTGCTCGCTATAGCTGTGGGTGGTCACCTACAGCTATGCGAGCAGCCAGGATGCCGCTCCAAAAAGGAGCAGGGACGGCCCTGATTCAGAGCGAGCGCTCTGTCAGAGCGTCCGGCTCTGAATCAGGGCCTGAGTTCTAAAGGGTGAACACTTGTATCCAATAAAATAAAGACTTAAATAAACACATCAACAATATAGCAAGTAAGTTCAGTTGAAGCACTTAGCAATATGTCAAAATGAATATGCATTAGTAGGTAATCTTCAGGTGAGTATCAGTAAAACCATCACCAGGCAGCAGTGTAAGTATAAATCAAAAATATAATTACAGCAACTCCAGGTACCGGCAAACCTATGACAGCGAACTACACCAATACGGCTAACATACTGTAAAGTATATTGGTTATTGTTCGCCACTATCCAGCCTGGTGAAATAAAAAATAATAACTTGGAATAGAATTGTGGACGAATTTAGTAGAAATTAACAGTTGTTAGCAAGGTGAATAAGTTACTAAACTATAGGAATATGGCAGAGAAAAAAAAAACCCTAGTGACTTCTAAATATGGTGGTCGCAGTCAGCAGATTTGTAATAATAAACCACACTATCAGTGTGAGTATAAAACAAAAACAATTATTGCTATACAAAATAAACCAGAATAAATGATGAGTAGCTAAACTACTATCCGCCACTAGGTGGCATAGCAAGATAAAAAGACAAAACTAACATTTTGTTATAATATTACACCATGGTTATACCTGAGAATATAACTAACTGTAGTTTCTTACATCCACAAATTATAACAGTGTGACATCAAATTTAGGATATGAAAATGGGGGAAGACACTTTTACCATAAAATTAAAACGAGATCAGAGTCCCTGAAATTATTCAACAAGTTCCATCTGAGAGAATAATGACTTCCTGAGCTCCACAGTCAGCCGAGCAAGCCAGCAAACACTTGTAGAGATGATCTCAGCCAGGAGTAGTAGAAGAGGCCACGAGAGTCCTTGTCAGTAGAGTTCATGGACCTCCATGTACTCCAGATGAGCAGTGAAGGGGCAAGGTGTCCAATATGCAAGGCATCAGGAGGGAGAACCCCATTGATGGAACAAGCCAGCCTCCAGAATGCAGCACAGAAGGAAAGCAACTCCCGCTACCCTCCAGCAGGACCAGTCACTGAGGGACACAGGTGTCTCAGGCAGCTGCAGTTTAGGCTTCCCAGCCCTGACACAGTACCATCCTACCAATAGCAGCGATGCCAGGGAGAACAGAGGCAGTGGTATCCAGAAGCAGCAGCCCACCTCGGTCAGCAGCGGTTCCTTTCCCCCACCACCAGTCACCATGGACAGGAGTGTTGAATATAGGAAGACAGCTCCGAATGGCAGGCCCCACCACAGGGGTACAGCGCACCATCTCTGGTACAGTGCCACTCCCAACCCCGCTGAGATAGTACTGAAGACACCTGCAGCCAATTTTTCAATGTCAGTACAAATCAGCCAGGTAAATTAGGGAGTATAAGTAGGTAGTAGGTGAGGAGAATTGGGTAACAAGGTATGGAAGAGGGGTGGAAGACGTGACCTCGTGACAATGACAGCCTAGCATGCCAGCAGACCCCAGCACTATCAGGCTAGACTACAGTAATTATATGGCTCTGCCAGCAAAAATAAAAGGTATTCCCAGACAGTCAAGATGCCC
Source organism: Taudactylus pleione (assembly GCA_031769625.1). NCBI lineage: Eukaryota > Metazoa > Chordata > Amphibia > Anura > Myobatrachidae > Taudactylus > Taudactylus pleione. Next base: position 3,614,370 of record JAUIMM010000094.1, read on the forward strand.
AGCACACAGATCTGTCTAGTAGGCTAAACTTAAAGTCAGAATATCGGTAGATGGGTGCAGATTAGGCTAGTTCAAGACAGAGATCTCAGTAAAATGGGTCCGTCGCAATGCTCCGCCCACCGGAAATCCTGTTTTTTTTTAATTTCTTGTGTTTTTGTCCTGGCATATAAAAGATTTTTCTACTCTAATGGAGCGTACACACGGTCAGATTTGTCAGACTTGTCAGATTTGTCAGATGAACGATTGAACGATTAAACGATCTGAACGATTTGAACGATTTTACCAAAGTTTTGAACGATTTGAACGATTGAACGATTTTTGACTGCATTAAAATGAATGGAATCATCCAAGTCTGACTGCAAACCCATCAGATGTCAGATATCGTTATCTGACAAACGGGAACGCGCATCGTTGATCGTCCATCGTTCAGGCATGTCAGATATGAACGATTTTCCTTCAGATATGAACGACTGAACGATTTTTAAATCGTTATCGTTCATATCTGAAGGAAAAATCTGATCGTGTGTATGCACCATTAGTGAAACCAATATGAATAGAGTATGTGTTCTGCTAACAGGGAGCAGTCATTGAATTGTCATAATATGGAGAACAAGTTCTACAATATGTACCCCCCATGTGGCCTTAATCCAGCTGATTCTATTTAGTGTATTTGCCCATTTCAGCCACAAATGTGTCATGTTGACATTCAGACCATGACATTAAGCTGTCAATATTCTGAATGTCAACATAATTTGCCACACCCCCTTGAGGACACCCATGGAATTTGTGCCACGGAATTTGTGCCGCCCACTAGACAAATATTCTGAAGGGCATCCTCCACTAGTGGTCTGCCGTGACAGGATGGAGGAGTTGGCAATCTGTAGAGTCCCTTTAGGTGCAGAAGACTCTCACAGGTTTATTCTGTTATGGGTTCATGGGACATGAGCTTAATCAAATTATACAGTGGTTCACCATCACTCAGATCACCATTGCAACCATCGTGACCATCGGTCTCTATGTTTTCTACTTTGGCCAGGCTGCATAACCTTAGACTTACTCAGCCTGGCTGACAGGGGGCCAGGAAGTCTGCATCCGACAACTCAGACCCTGGGCTTAGCATGCCTCCAAATCAGCATGTCATTCATGCTGCAGCTAAGGGGAGTCTGCGAGCAAGCATGCAGGACACATTCTGCTTATAGGAAGCAGTTAGGAAGCCGATGGACGGAATCCTGACCACCGGCTTCCCGACTGTCTAATCCTGGCAAGGGCTAAATGACAGGCGTCGAAATCCCTATGCCGGGAGCCCGACACCCGGCTTTCCTATCGAAATTGAGCCAGGTGATGGGCGCGGACAGTCGCTGGGGGGGAGGGTTAGGTTAGTGGCTCCCAGGGGGGACTTAGGGATAGGCACCCCCTAGGAGGTTAGGATTAGGCTAGGGGAAGGGGGGGTTAGGGTTAGGCACTGGGGGTAGGTTAGGTTTAGGCACCCCTAAGGGAGGACTAGGGTTAGGGGGGGTGGGTTAGTTCATACTTATCTTAGTGCAGTCAGGATTTTCATCCATGTTGGGCTGCAGCTGTCGGAATTTGAACCGCAAGCCATGCGGTAAATCATACCGAACCCCTGCACATACCCAGAACTAACTGGGTATACATTAACCATAAGTTTTGTGTACATCTCTGAATCTCTGTGCACTCATCTGCTCCATGCGTCACCCTGAACAAAGGAAAACCAATGGTTGTGCTTAACCTTAATCTTTTCGACTGGATGGTAACAGAAAAGCTGTGAGCTGTCTCTCAGTAATAGGACTGGGGAAGCAGTTCACAACTGGGTCATCAGGGTCGTTGAGCACTGGGTCCCCTACTCAGCTCAGGCCCAGTACATCTGTATTGCCTTAACCTCCTGACGGCGGCCCTTAGTGGAAGCAGTGGACTCACTTAGTCCTGAGCACTCACCAAGGTAAAACTGCAGGGTTACTATATGCAAGATATGGTTCAGATCTCTCCAAACAACTGGCACTCAGAAACCAGATACTGCACACACAGTAGCTGAAAGCCTTCCCAGCCTAGAAGTGAGAGTGGTTTGATTCATGTCTGATAGAGAAAAATGAGTTATCGCACCTAAGGACCAGGATACTGCAGTTTATAGTAGTTGTGTCAAGCCAAATTGATAAGCTTTCTAGTAGACTGATATTGGGAACATCCCTTTGACTTATGGGAGGACAACAGTAGTGAAGAGTGGATGTTATCAATCCCTTCACTGAGGTCTGCAGAGATGCAATCATTTGGTAGTGGAGTCTCCAGCAGGTTATCAACATTCCTTTTGGGCTTCTTTAAGCTTTGAGACCTAAGCTAACTATAGAATTGGTGTTTAAAGTTCAGCTGAGCCCTAGCAACCGAGAAGCAAAGATCCCCAGCTGTCGACAGTGATGTGCCCACATTCAGTGAGGCAATAAAGGACATTGGGCCTGATTCAGATGTGGATGCATATGCCATTTTAGCTGCGATCTCTCACAGACTTGCAGTTGAGAAAATATGCTAATGAGACACTCGTAGCCCAGTGCTTAGAGACACTCCCCACTAAAAGCATCTCACATCTGCCACTCACACATAAATCCAGAAACATTGAATGCAGATCAGATGGCCATCAGCCTTCTGAGTAAGTCTGATGGTGCATACACACGGTCATATTTTTCTTCAGATCTGAACGATAACAATTTAAAAAATCATTCAATCGTTCATATCTGAAGGAAATATCTGATATGTCTGAACAATGAACGATGAGCATTCGCAATGGTCAAATAACGATATCTGACATCTGATGTGTTTGCAGTCAGTCTTGGACAATTCCATTCATTTTAATGCAGTAAGAAATTGTTCAGTCATTCAAATCATTGGTAAAATCTTTCAAATCGTTCATCTGACACATCTGACAAATCTGACAGTGTGTATGCACCATAAGCTATCGCAGACATAGCAGGTCTCCAGACATGGAGAGGGCTCTCCTGCTGCAAGCAAGAATGCAGTGGCTAATTTATGAGTGAATCCTCTGTGTGAGCATAATTGCAATTCAATCACATGTGCAGTGTAGCATACGTAATGGCTAACAATATCTTAATCTGCGCAGATATCCGCATTGTGTACACATCTGAATCAGGCCCATTGTCACTTGCATTCAGTCACTCTAGGCCACGATTACCATTCACAGTACTTGAAGCATGTTGAATACAAGTTGAGAAAAACCTTGTTGGCTTACATTGCTGCCACCTTGAACCCTACAGTGACAGGTTCAGGATATTGGCCAAGAGTGAAAGTCAGTTTCACATGCTGCCATGTTCCAAAATATTATAATCAAAGTTTTTCTTTGCCATGGCCAAGGACCAATTCAGAAGTATCCATGTAGCATGGGTTCAATTGGACTGGGGCGTGATTTTGGACAAATTGGAGTAATGACATAACATGAGTCCTACTTGGCAATGATTTAGGACAAAGTTTGGCAAGCCACATTACCAGTGTCATCATCCAAAGACAGACCTGGGCCACAGCCAGGGTATTGCAAGAACTCAGTCAATGAGATTTGTTGTCTTTCGACCACCACGAAATGAGTCTCCAACTATGATGTTCAGATGTCATCATATATGGTACCTATCGTCCGCAAGCCTTGTGGCACAGTAGGCCTGCTATTTCTTATACACTGCGCCTGAATGTATCCTGGTGTAGTCATTTGCAGTGTAATGTAATGAGAAGCAGGAGGATGTAATGCTACTTTCTGACCACCAGATGTTGCTCTTACTAAATTACACGGTGCATGCATCAAATAGCCAATATAGTGAAATTACATTTACTAGTATTCATAAGTATACTTTAATACTGTGCACTGATTTTTTGTTTCCTTCTCAAATGTTGTGCAACAATTGATATAAATATATTAATGTAGTCTTTATTGAGGTTAAAGTGGAGACTCCATGGTTTGTTTGTTTTATCATTATTACTGCTACTTCTATTATTACTAGTATTATTATTAATGATAAAAATTATAAGAATTCATATTTATTTACAGTCTTATACAGTATATAGTGGATTGTACTGCAATTACAACAATTTCTGAGTGATGGAGAACTTGTGGACACTCCATGGGGATGAATGGGGACCTGCAACAATTTCTGAAGTTGTGTGCGACAATTTCTGACTGATGGTTAAACTTCTTGTGGACATTCTACATAGAAATAAATGGGGAGCTGCAACAATTTCTGAATCAGTGTGTGACTATTTCTGAATGATGGAGTACTCCCTACGCACTCTCTCCATAGAAATGAATGGGGACCTGCGACAATTCACAAAGAAGTGTGTGACAATTTCTGAATAGGTCTGCGACAATTCCTAAGTGATGGAGTACTCCCTATAAAAACTCTTGATAGGAATGAGTGGCGCCAAGGTGGTTGATCAATTTGCAGACAGCTTTCACAATCTGACCAATCTGACAATTTATTCATATGAAGAGTGCCCCAGACTGACCTCTTAGTTGTGGTGGGGTCCCAAAAAGGACAAGTTGTGTCATATGATGTCCTTTTTATTTTGAAAAGACCCCATAGAATCCATACAGGTACCATTCCCTTGGATTGATAGAGTAATAAAGGGGTAAATGAGGGTGACAGGTTGAATCTTTATTTAGTAAAATATTTTTCTCTACAGTGTGTGTGTGTCCTGTCACTTATTTAATATATTTTTACACATGGACTACAAGTGTCAGCGAGCCTTTGATGCCTGGGCATGCTGGCACTTGTGGTTTGAAAAGTGCCATTCTGCTCTGAAAGGCTTGCTGAGACCAGTATGTCACCTTTAAAAAACAATATTATTATTATTATTACTATTAATTTAAAAATAGTATTGCCTCCATACCCACTGCCACCAGGGGTATGGATTTAAAACCTAGTGCTATTGGCAGTAGGGGGGATGTTTGTTTTTTTATTTGCGGGCCCCAATCTCATGACAGAATCAGCCCTGGTGCCAACTGGCTAGGGCTGGTAGAATGATGTTGGCGGGAACCCCCACACAGCTCGTATCCCTATATGGTTCCAATAGCCTAGGCTGGTCAAGCCTTATGTTGGTAAAGAGAAAAATCAGGTTGGACCAGCCTAAGCACAATCCTAGAGGTGGAACCATACTTTTTATTCGAGAAATGGAGTAGATTCAGATGTATAGCCAGACTATTTTAACATGGTATTTCAGCACTTACAGTATTGTAACTTTAGAACAAACTCTAACCCAACTATTCATCCTATCATTTATTGTTCATGTTGAGTAGTGTTGAGGTTAAATCAAAATGGGGTCTGTATTGTCTGAATAAAGGAATTAATTAAGGTTTTATGCTAATATATGTGTTTATAGCTCTTGCAGAGACTCGGATGGATATGGGTTAAAATGTCTCCAATGAAAGGGAAAATAGCTTGTTTAAAAGACTTTTCATGGACTACGTGAAGTTGGATGCCTGGAAAATGACACACGAGCCTGTATTCATATTTGCTTTAAAAGAAACAAAATCAACATTGTATTTGCTTAAAGAGAAAATTTTATCTACTAATGGTCATTGTGACCGGGACATCAGATGGTCAAAAAACACAGATGCATCATCAGTTTAGCTTACTTATTTACTAATAAGCCGACCCCGTTACATGCATTATTGTATATTGTCATGACACATTTTTTGTGCATCCTCGAATGAAAAACCATTATTGCCATGCACATGTAATCACCCCACTGTTAATGATTCTGTTGTTTTATGTAATTATGTGTATAAAATCCTGTGTTTACTGGTACAGGGCCAGAATTTTCCTTGATTTCTCATTTGTAATTACTCCACGTTACTCTGCACAGAATAGTAAAATAAAATCAGATATGGCAATTGGCTGCTGTATTTAGAGCATGGGCCCACTGTTGCATGCACCATGCTGACCAGTTTAACCAGACAGCTCACAGCATGACATTGTTTTCAACTAATTTAAATTGTTATTCTTTGTTTTATATTAAAAACTTTGTTTTGTAAAAAAAAATCTTTATTGTTCAGTATTTAGCATTTCTCATTCACCATTTAGACAGTTAATGCTTGACTGTAGTTTTAAAAAATAATAAAGTACAATGTACACGTCTAGCTGGCAGCTCTTTGTCAGCTTACGCCTTCTCCGGCCTCTTATGACGCCTGTGTAGTTCTGTGTAAAAATACATACTGTACTGTATGTGAGCCATAACACAATTTGTAATAAAATAGTCACACTACTGTACTACTAGTCCTAACTGTATTCCTAACCCTAAACCTCAATTCCAATACAAAAAAATACTGTACAGTGATGTAACAGATGAGAAAATGCAGTAAAATACTGTAAGACATGCATACTTTAAAAGTATATACTGCAAGTGACCACATGAATTTATCCTCCACTGTATTTTAAATGTAACCTACATTAAATACCAAGTGTAGCAAGGAGACCATCATTTATGGTATTTGGACACTGCCATTCTGCTGGTATATAGAACTTTCATAGTTCATAGTGTCATTAACCAAGGAGAAAGATCAACCCCAAGCCATTTTATTGCTACAATCAATAACCTTGGACAAGGTCATCAGCTTGAAAATACTCTTATATATCAGTGCATTAAATGATTATTCCAGGGATAATTGGAGATAATGGAAAAACCTTGAATCAGGAGTATGAAACTCCAATCAAATATAGTCACAAGTTTAAATCAATTTATCTTGGTAAATATGACCCAAAGTAGTCATACCATAAAAAGACCAAAATGTTTTGCCATCAAAATCATTATCCCACAACAGCATCATATCCTTGGGATCCAAGTAAGTTATTTGTTGCCTTCCAGACCTCAGATGTCTGATTCAAAATAGATGCACAAAAGTTGACTGTAGCAGAGATAGTGTGGAACAGTTTGCTCATGCAGAAAGCCCAGCAAGGTCCCACCTCGAGAACAAGCAACCCAGTTGATCAAATGTGACAATTGTGCTGCCAAGTAATAACTTTGTAAGTTAGATAAGGCTAGGCCACCTTCACTCTCTGGACTGCATAAACTGTAACATTTTATCCTAGCCTTCTTATCATCCCACACAATAGAAGAAATCAGAGCATCCATCATCTGAAATAAACAATTTGGGATATATATAGGGGAGTGCTGTAAAATAGAAAGATATTTAGGTTGCATTATAATTTTAAACAGATTTATCTTGCCAGTCAAACAAAGGGGTAATTTCATCCATATATGCAAATTCATTTTAAAGGTCTCAGTGAATGGATAAAGATTTACACCTAGATACTCTAACAATCGGTCAACTGCAAAGAGTGAGCAGAAGCCACCATTGCTGGAGACAAAACCCTGAGGGCCACAATTTTAGATATTCCAATTAATCTAAAAGGTCTAAGTAAAATTCAAACATATCACCAAAAACAAAAGCACATTGGACCTCATTCAGAGGCGGTTGTTAGTTGCAAGCGGTTGCACTGAATCAGGGCGGCCGCTTGCATCCTGAACGACCGCCTCCTTGTCGTTAGTTAAGCTGTGGGTCACCACCCACAGCTTAACGACCGACCAGGTTGATGGTCGCGATGGTGATCACCATCGCGACCATCAGGGCTTACGACGAGATCCTAAGGTTGGGTCTCAGCACTCATAAGCCCCAGGGAGGTTCCTGCTCTGTTTGAGCAGGAAACTCCCCACTGACATCACTGATGATGTCAGTGCGGCCGCCAACAAAACAGTAGGCGTTCGTTAAGGGACGCCTCCATTTTGCAAACCACCCCCCCGGCCCGCCTACCAAACAGGGCAAGCTGTCGATCAACATCGACAGCCGCCCCTTTGGTAATGTGCTCCAGAGCGACAGAGTTTCTCTGTCGCTCCGGGGCTTGCGCATGTGCAGTGCGGCAGCTGCGCGTGCGCAGGTCTAACCATCGAGTCAGTTATGAGCGCATCAGCGTTTGCGACCGACTCTGTATGAGGTCCATTGTCTGCATACAATGCAATGGTATCAACCATATCTCCACAGGGTAGACCATGTATGTCAGAATGTACTCTAATATAACAGGCTAGGGGTTCTATATGTTGCAAATGTGTGTACAGGTGGTGGGTTTAGCAGAGTTAAATGTACACACCAGCGGAGTGCAAAATGACCCAAGAACCAGTCCAATGTACTGTAGCTTAACCAGGCAGTGTGGTTTATTATGCAAGTGGTAGTACAGCCATACTCAGTGTTACACTGGTAGAGGAGGAGCATGAACCCGGAATTTCTAGCAGAGCAAGGTTTATACTGAGCACCAGTCGGTGACTATCTCGGGTATGTGGTAGTGGTGTAGGTGCTGGATCAGCAGTCAATGCGGATGAAAGGCGCAGGTCTTTGGAGCTAACAGGGATATGTCCATTTCCCACTATGTCACTTATACACAGTAAGCAAGATGGCGCTGTGTATGCACAGTAATTGTGTTGGCATCTATCTTTCTAACGGAATAAAGCATAATCCCCGGAGGACCCATACTGGTGGCTGTGCAGTTGCGCTCTCCACTTCTAACACTAGAACTAGTACAAATTATGTAGATGACAAAGTGCAGCCCTACCTAGTGCCATGTCCCAGATCAAACAGCTTTGATGTGAAACCATTAACTGTAAGGTGGGCTTCCAGAGAGGAATGCACAAAAAATTGGAACCAAAGCCAAACCAATGGAATACTCTCCATTGAGTCAAAGGCCTTGGTATCATCCAGGGACACCACCACTACCCATTCTTAATCAGAGAATCAGAGTTGGAGGCCTGGAGATGCATAAATAGCAGTCTCAAATTCTGAACAATGGACTTGCTAGGCATAAAGCTTGTTTGGTCAGGGTGGATTATTTGCATAATCACAGTGTTAAGATAAAACACTGAGGTATATTTACTAAAGTGAGAGTTCTTAGAAGTGGAGATGTTGCACATAGGAACAAATCAGATTCTAGCTATTATCTTCTAAGGTTGCTAATTAAAAATGTTAAATAGAATCTAATTGGTTGCTATGGGTAACATTTCCACTTCTAAAAACTCTCACTTTAGTAAATATTCCCCTAAGAGTTTTGCAAGTATTTTTATTTCAGTGGTCCAAAGTGGATCAAGGTGATAGGAATCCACAATAAGCAGATCCTTCTAACAACATTGAGATAACTAACAAACAGGGAATACAACAAAACTGCTGGAAAGTTTTGTAAGTTTCAATGGGAATGCTGTCCACACCTGGGACTTTGTTCTTAGGGAAGTTAGGAAGCGCATAATCCAACTTCTATAAAGAGACATCAAGAAAAAATGACAGCATCATCAGAGAGCTTCGGCAAATCCACGCCTTTCAAGTATGCAGGTAACTGCTATTACAAATACACCACATGTGATTCATAAAACTCGCTAACAAATACAGCAAAAGTATCCACTATCTGCCTCCCGACAACACAGGTGGCCCATTCTGAATCCAAAATAGCAGGATGCTAAGTAGCTAACATCCACATTCACCTGGGAGTATGCCTAGAAAAAAGGAGCCTATGCTTGGACTTAGTCAGACCACTCTTTTTGTTCTATTAATAAGGCATCCTGATGTACTTCTGACCGTGAACGTATTAATCTTCTAAAAGGAAATGCCACTGTTCCCCAGAAGGTCTGATATTATAGAAACAGGGGAATGACCTGAAATGCACCTAGATAAATACTTTTTATGCAAAACTAGTGGCAGCAATGAGCAGGAGTTAAAAATTATATCTTAACGAGAGAGAGAGCGATGGGTAGTGGACTGGCAGGAAAATTGTCTACTATGAGCATATCTATTCTGCCAAAAACATCCACCAGGCCCATTTAATCCATGAGTCTTGCAAAGAGAGTCTGCACAGGCAAAAAGAAATCAGTGGGCTTGACAACAATCCAAAGAAGGCTCTAAAGCACAGGTTCTCAAACTCGGTCCTCGGGACCCCAAACAGTGCATGTTTTCCAGGTCTCCTCACAGAATGATAAGTGAAATAACTAGCTCCACCTGTGGATCTTTTAAAATGTGTCAGTGCGTAATGAATACACCTGTGCACCTGGTAGGTGACCTGGAAAACATAAACTGTGTGGGGTCCTGAGGACTGAGTTTGAGAACCACTGCTCTAAAACATTATTAAAATCTCTTAAACAAATGGTGGGGGAGACTGGGCCATAAAAATAGCTGCTTTTCATAGTACATCATTATTAAAAGAGAGATGGATATAAAAAGCCAATATAACAAGAGGACTAATGTAAATATATGCCCTAAGAAAAACAAACGGAGCCCATGGGGGGGTTTGTCTAAACAAACTCCAAACTATAATTAAGTTGTTTCTTAACTAATATGGTAACTCCTTAGGAATACAAAGTATGTGTTGAATGGTAGGCCCAGCACACCCATAATTTTTTAAGGGCGGGTACCTTCTCACCATAAAGGTGGATCTCTACCAGTCAGACCATATCAGCGGCATATTTATGAACCTGGGACAGCACCACAGCACGCTTTACCTTGTCACTCAAACTCTGCACATTCCAGGTGAGCAAACTAAGGGCCTGATTCATTACCACTCGCAACTGCGATTACGTATGCAATCGGTTGATTGTTGCATTTTGCGCATACATATGCATCGCAGTGCACGAACCGACCACTGCGATCTGAGTTACTTTGTAGACCCATTGCAGAGTGATTGACAGGAAGTACCATTTGTGAGTGGTGATGGGAGGTGGTCGGTGGAACGCAGGTGTGCCAGTGCGTTTGAATGCCGTTGCAGGGGCATGCATAAATTAGCCACTGTAATGGCGTACGCAGCCTGAGGACTCATAGCGTGCGATGAAGTTAGCAATTTCTGAGTAAGGTCAGACCTTGTGCAGGTGTGCGTGAGGCTGCGATGGTACTCAATTGTACCAATGGTTTTGCAGCATTGCTAAACATTACTGAAGTGTGTAAGGTAAAGTGGACATCTTATATTATAGCAATCGAAGTGGATTAGCATGCAATCGCTATTGCATTCGCAGTTGCGATCTGTAATGTAATACTTTATTGTAAATAAAAATAGAATTTCAGTTGAGTAATATTTCTATTTGTGTCTGCCCTAAAAATATGACATTTGCTTGGGTAATGTAAAATGTATACATGACTAACTGGAGCAGAATAAATAAAAATAATATTCTTATATCAAAAAGTGAATATTATTTTTTGTGTAAAAATACTGCACCACCTTTATAAATCCTAATCACTAATTTCCTGTGACTGGTTGAAACTAGTTACAGTATAACATAATAACATAATAAGGATAATCTTTTTCATTAACTAATTATCATTATATTCTTTATCTTCAGGGAACATGGCAGTTTCATCTCTGTGGGGCTTTGAAAACATTGATATACCTCATCCACACTCCTGGTTCAGAGGAGAGGTTCCATTCACTGGGTGAGAGATAGTAAGTCAGTGGACCACTAGAACAATAATACCAAAGTGTAATGCTTTCACCTATTCTTCTTGAATAATAATCTGTTATTAAGACATTTCTTAAATTACTTCTGTGTATTCTTGGACTTTTAGATTAATGTATTTTTTGTCTCAAACCTCAATATCATGTATTAACATTACAAATGCAGTGCCTGGAAATAATCATACAGTATATAATGCAACAATTTAAAACTTTTTATATTGTCAATGAAAATTATGTAAATTTCTTAGCTGTAGAGAAATCAACAAACTGCTTGTTTCAGTTTGCCAAAAAGTTTAGTTACTGTAGGCTATGGGAAAAGGGATGGCTAGTCTGAAAACACTTTAAGTATGGTTTTAGCATGAGATGCTCCTTATTGGAAGAATTATCTAAGGACTTGTCTTACATGGTCACACAAACAATCTATGTACAGTATGTGGTAGGTACAGTATAGAGAAATGTCTAAGTTGACAAACAGATAAAAAAATATTTTTAGACATTTGTGGGGCTGATATACAATTGGATAAAAATATACTGCACAATTTATGACAAAAAACAGACATTAATTACATACTGAAAAATATGCATTTTATCCCATATGTGGTGCATGCATAGCATCTGATGTGTGATTAAGTACGGGATGGACCTGCAAAAATATGCTAATGACTTAGCCGATGTCTTGTACACTGAGATGCCCACCTCGCATCTGCCGCTTATGTAGAAAAGCAGAAACATCAGTCACACTCAAACTTCTGAGTACAGGTTGAGTCTCCCATATCCAAATATTCAGAAACACAGAATTTTTTTGGCATGACTGAGATAATGAAACCTTTGATTTTTGATGGTTCTATGTACACAAACTTTGTCAAAGGCACAAATTATTAAAAATATTGTAGAAAATTACATTTAGGCTGTGTATAAGGTGTATATGAAACATAACTGAATTTTATGTATGTACACAAACTTTGTTTGAGCCACAAAATTATTGAAAATATTGTATAAAATTATCTGAAGGCTGTGTGTATAAGGTCTATATAACACATAAATGTATTCTGTATGTATATTTGGGTCCCATTCCCAAGATATTTCATTATAATATGCAAATATTCCAAAATACGGAATATTCCGTTATCCAAAATACCCCTGGTCCCAAGCATTTTGGGTATCGGAGACTCAACCTGTAAGCATATGCTTCGGCCTTATGCTCTCTTCTAAGACACTGGGGCCTCTCCAGCTGCAAACAAATTCACAGAGGTTCACTAGAGCAAGCCCAGAAAATGGTCCCAGCACGCCTGCGTGTTACTTCCCTCAAATGATGAAGACGTGTCACTCACTTTGTGAATAAATCTTCTCTGCAACCACTGTAACCCATTTCTGCAGTGCGCCTGTGATGCATGCCAGTGGCAAAAAAATTCTTCTCTGTGTCCATCTCTGAAACAGGCCCATAGTATGTACAATGTGTATTTTTTTGTCTGACTTCAGATGATGGGAAATCCCCGCTGTATACATTTTAGTTCTGCCTCACTCACTCATTCATTAAAAAATCTGCAATCTATACAAAGAATACTGACTTTTGCAGAAGCTCAAAAGTTACTTAAACATTTAATTTAGATCAACATACTATTCCAGTACTCAATTCAAATAGATCAGTGGTTCTCAAACTCTATCCCCAGGACCCCACACAGTTCACGTTTTACAGGTCACCAAGCAGGTGCACAGGTGTATTCATTACTCACTGACACATTTTAAAAAATCCACAGGTGGTGCTAATTATTTCACTTGCGATTCTGTAAGGAGACTTGTAAAACATGCACTGTTTGGGGTCCTGAGGACCGAGTTTGAGAACCTGTGAAATAGATCCCTGTGATATACAGTATATTTAGTCATTATGTAGCACAAGACAAGATCCTTTCTCTGCAGGTTCTTCATACCCTCATACTGTATACTTTCTCACATTTTAAAGCAGGTTCTTCAGAACACTGGTTCATTTAATATGACAACCCTGATAACTGCCAGTTGTAATGATCCTGGACACATGAACACTCTGCTGTTAGTATTCTTTAATCCCTGCAATCTGGCCCACCTGAGCCACAATCCTGGTGCAGACTATACCAAATCTCTCCAAATAGGAAACATGACTTGGATCCCATCCACCTTAAGGTGCATACACACGTAACGATTTTTTGACTGATTTGTCGTTCAAAAAAATCATTCAGTTTATGAGTTATAACAATGAACGATAATCACAAATGCGCACTCCCATTTGTAGTTTGTAGTTATCGTTCATTGTCCATTTCAGACTGTCCAACATGACGATTTTCATTAAGGGAAGGAACATTATTCGTTCATCGTTCAAAAAATTGTTCATTACACTTCAAAAAATCGGTCACTTTTTCAAGGGAAAATCTGACAGAAAATCGTTGGTTACAAAATCGTTACATGTGTATGCAATATTAGACATAATCTTTGGGAAGGGCAACAGTTACAATACAGAACAATAATAGCCAATATGCAGTATTGTCGTACATGATAAATGAGAACACCCTATATTTCTGAGTATGCATCATACCCACTGTATGAACAAGCATGAAAGCTCCCATCATTTCATATTTAATGTGGGCTAAAATGTCTCCAATCAAACATTAAAATACACAGTTTTCATCCATTTTGAACATATACATTTTTCCTTTTTTTAAACACTCATTGTATATTAGAAATTAAATTTTTTTGAGCCAAATGACCAGAATTCTTGAATGTTGAGACTGTAAAGAAATATAAACATCATGCTGATTTATGTTAACAGATATGTAGACTAAATAGTGTATGCTCCAGCAGTTAATGTGATTAGCATTTAATGAGACACAAAATACCAGGATATGTATAAGGAAGATGAAGTATATTGCAATTATAATTTACTATATTGTAGCCATGGCACACTAAATTATGGAAAACACCCTTATACAAACAACCATAAACCTTTAGTTCTGTTTTTAGTTTTAAGATTCAAATGCAGTAGCTCACAACTGCATATATATGCCAGAAAACTGGATTGCCCAGAGGAAACCCATGCAAGAATATGTAGAACATACAAACTCTATATATGGAAATCCAACTCAGTGCTCTGAGACAGCAATGCTAACCTTTGTGCACATGCTGCATGTGCTGTCTTTCTTCAATTCTAATTTCCTTGATATGAAAAGTCTGTTGCAAATCTTTATATTGACCTCCAATATTGTATACATTATATGCCATTTCACCAAAGTAGTACACAATATAGTTTTTTTAAACCCTTTTTAAAATGTAGCTCTTTAATTTACTGTGTATTATTTGTCTTTGTAGCAGCTGTCTGGCACTGAGTGCCCTCAGGTTTGTGTTAACTCTGCCATTTTACAGCCCAGTTATCCACTTTGCATAAATCTCTACAGTATATAGCAAATTACTATTTTGCTCTGTTAAAAACCCTAGACAGTTTAATGTCATAAGCAACTACAGACACCTTACATTCTATGCACTCTACAATGCCATTAATACAAAGATTAAAAGGAGAGATCAAAATACTGATTCTTTTAATACACAACTAATAACTTTAGGTTACTCTGCTTATAACTAGACCAACTGTCCTGATTTTAGCGGGACAGTCTCGATTAGCAAACCTAGAAAGGGGCAGAATTTCACTAAAAAATGGGCATTTTAAACAGTTTGGTGGCTGCGATCAAGGTTTCTTTCATCCAGGATTTGCATGTCTAAATGTTGGAACATACTGTATGTCTATCCATGTACTTACTTGACTTTGTTTTTTCTTTATGCATTATTGCCTGTGGTTATAGGAGCCAACTTTTAGAAATGATACCCTCACCGCCATTTATTTCATAGAACAAATATAGGTATGATCCCTTATATTTGAGTAATTAAAATATATATATATATATATATATATATATATATATATATATATATTTTGCAATGTGTGACGTGATTGTGCACAATAATGGTAAATCATCTACCACAATGACAAAAACAGCAGTATGCAATAGCCCAGTATCTATGTATTGAATTTTTAATAATTGACAAATTTAATTATACACAAAAACAAGGCCTTGTTTAATCATACCGGAATTTTTTTTTTTTTCTTTTGTAAAGAGCCAGATATTTTTGGGTGAGTGTTCTGGATTCATGTACTGCCTATTATAACTTTAATAAGATATTTAGGGGTCTATTTACTAAGCAGTGTTAGGCGACAGAGTGAAAAGTGATAAGAAAGTGATAAGGTGCCAGCCAATCAGCTCCCAACTGTAATTTTTCAAACACAGCCTGTAACATGGTAGTTGGGAGCTGATTGGCTGGCACCTTATCACTTTTCACTCTGACTCCTAACACTGCTTAGTAAATAGACCCCTTAGCCTTCCAAGTTTTCATCTCTGCAGGTGACATCATTTTGACATTTTAAGCAATCTACTTTTCGGTATAAATGGGCCTAATCACAGAAAAAGGTGCACAATATAATAAAACAGCATTTTGGCTTCTCATCTACAGTACATCCTTGTAGTTTTATAAAGGGCTATAGAATTAACACTTTTAGGGCCATATCCAATTAGACGCGATAAAGCAAAAACTTTACATCGGAGAAGTTTTCGCACACTTCGGGACTTTTGGTGCAATATTTTCACGTATATTGTCTATATGTTCTCCTATTTTTCGCACTATCCTATTACAATAAACGCAAAATCGCATTTGCACGAAAGTCTAACCTGCGAAAAGTATAACAGATTTTGGTGAAATCTGTCTGTACCCCATAAAAAGCCTAACTGACATAGGAAATCAATGTAGAAGTTTATTAGTGGACCTAATAAAAATATTTTGGGTTCTTAAATTGTGTCAAATGGATGTTATATGCATTTTTGTGTAACAGTGGAAAAATGATGGAAAGCATTTTTTTTTGCCAAAATAAATGCTGCAGTTAAATTAGGGATACATTAATATACAGTAGGTGCAAGTATATTTTTGTGTCATAAATGTGCACTTTTAAAAATTTTTAACACCTACTGCAGCCACCTGCAATGTTTAAAACAGATGTCCAATCCATGCAGACCACCCAAAATAACAGACACAGTATTTTATATCCATTTTGCAACACTTTAAATTTTTTCACCCCAAAAATGACATGTAATTATTGGCCAAATTAAGTGAATTACAAAAATATTTATTTAATAATTTGTCATTGAGTGGGGGGGAGGAGGGAGGGATTCAGAGCCAAGTCCCAAAATTTTTATCCCAAAATAGAGATTTTGCACAACTTTTCACCTGCTTTGAGATGGTGAAAACATTTAATTGGTTTTTGTCTATGGAGAATTCGCAGGTGCGAAAACTTCAGCAGTAGGATTGGAAAATAAGCAATTTTGTCCGAAAACTTTTCACAAAACTCTGCTTTTCGAGTCTAATTGGATACAGCCCTTGCTAGTGATTTTTTAATGTTAAAGTAACTAATATGTTATCTTTAATTGCTAATCTTGATTGTTTCTGCGCAGGTAGCGTTTGAATGGATGTGCCATGCAATTTGCCAACCAAACCAGTGGAAATGACTTTACAATTCTGGGATTTTTAACTGTAGCAGAACCCAACGTCTCTCTGTTCATTCTATTTTTTCTTATTTTCCTAGTGACTGTCACTGGTAATCTCATCATTATGACTGTAGTTGTAATAGACTACTCTCTTCAAACACCCATGTACTTTTTTCTCACCAGTCTCTCTTTCCTGGAGGTATGGTACACAATGACAATCGTACCCAAACTTCTTGCCAACCTATTGCTAAAGAGTAATAATATATCTTTTGCTGGATGTATGACCCAACTGTTTTTCTTTGTTACATTTGGAGCCACTGAATGTTATTTACTGTTAGTTATGGCTTATGATCGATACATGGCCATTTGTAAACCACTTTATTATTCCAGCCTAATGGACACCAGCACATGTTTTAAACTAGTTGCAGGCTCCTGGATAACTGGTGTTTTGACAGGGTTGATTCCTGCTCTTCTTATTGCCCGGTTAGATTTTTGTGAGTCTCGACAAGTAAATCACTTTTTTTGTGACATCCCCCCTCTCCTGGAGCTATCATGTGGTAACATCTACTCCACAGAAATCTCAATTTTTATTTTATCACTTCTTGTGCTTTTTTCTTCTTTATTACTGACCTTGGTATCCTATTTGTTCATTGTGATCTCGATATTCCAAATGAAGTCTAAGAATAGCCGGAGTCGAACTTTCTCCACATGTGGAGCTCATCTTACTGTGGTATTAATCTATTATGGAACCATGATATTTATGTATGTTGGTCCTCACTCAAAGTATTCCTCTGATCTAAAGAAATTTGTCTCTGTATTCTACACTGTTGTAACTCCAGGATTAAATCCTATCATCTACAGTCTAAGAAACAAAGAGTTCAAAGTGTCTGCTAAAAAAATCATACAGAAATTTCTACCATCAGCCTTCAATCAACAAAGATTTTCAATGCAAAAGAATTTAAGTAGTGTTTTCTGAAAAATGTTTGATGTTTGACAGAAATAGCAACTATGTTTAGACCATATCGATTTTAATATTTTGCCCAGAATTTATAAGTTTATAAGACTCTAAGCATGTTATTACCTAGAACATTCATATTATGTTTTCAGAAATCAGCCATACAGTAGTTAATTTAATACAGTAAATGCATAATGTAAATGATTTAAACTAAAACAATTCTAAAAGCACTTTAATAATATTTAATTCATATTTATGTAGTTTAGAATAGAGGAAATCTTGCCTTTTCTATGTAGAAATTTGTATAGATTGGCAGAAAAATGCTAAATGTTTTTGTGGATAGTTTTCAGCCTCACAGCAGCATTAGATTGATTTAGGATCTGTTGTTTTGAACAAAGTTTAGGGGTAGAGATTAGGGATATAGGAATAGGGGGGAAGAATACTCCCTGGAACGCCGCTCCTCAAATTACCCTGCAGCAACTGCTCCTCATGTGACCACCAGGACCCGGATGATGGCGTGGAGAAGCCAATGCTGCCAGGATCAGGTAAAACGACTAGACCACCCGGAACAGTTTGTTGACAGACTATCATGTCATCATATCATCCATGTAGACATGATGAATGTTAACCTAGTCACTGTCAACATGCTAAGCATGTTGACTTTTTGATCACATCGGCATGCTTTTGTCGACCTTATGCACATTGACATAATAACTGTAGACCTAACATAACAGTAACATGGCCCTTGAATATGTCCTTCAGCATACTGTTGTCCTTGGTGATAATGTTTTACCCCAGGATTCATTGCAGGCATCTTCTTAGATACCGTTTCTCATGACACATCGCAAGTTCACTGAATGGTGACTGAAGCTCCTGCCAGACAAACTTCAATTATAACCCCTGTCTCAAACTCAGTAAAAGTTTTTTCTTGCAGCCATGATTATAGGGCAGTATAGCATTCATATACCTTGCTATACAAGGATGTCCTGAGCGTAAATAATACGTATGCCACATCTGAGTGGCATAAGTGTTATGCCACTCAGACACTTTTAATATGCATGGCATCCCATTTTTTTTTTACTATCCGTAGTTGGGATGCAGTCATAATACTGACTGCTGGAATTCTGTCGCTCAGAATGCCGACACTAGAAACCTGACACCTGTCAGAATCCCGGCGACGGTATCCCGACCGCAGATTAAGTAGCGGGGTCGGGGGAGGGTTAGTGTTGTGTTAGGAGTTAGAATGAGGCACTAGGGGGAGGGCTAGTGTTAGGCACTAAGGGAGGAGGGTTAGATTTAGGGTGAGGGGAGGGGGAGGTTAGGTTTAGGCACTAGTAGGGAAGTTAGGTAAAGGCACCAGGGTGGGAGGGTTAGGGGTAGGGAGAGGGTTAGGATACTGATCAACAGGTGTTGGTATCCTAACCCTGCCGGGATGCCAGTGTTAGGATTCTGGCCACCGGGATCCTGAGCGCCAGCATCCTGAACCCAACCCCTGTAATGTATAATAATCTATACAGTTTTCAGCAAACCGTTTCCCAGATGTTGAAAAGTTTTAAAACCCATTTTCTATATGTGCCAACTAACTTCTCCATATACAGTAAGTTAGCTAATTTATTGCTGTGGTCAATGATAGGCAAAACTTCTTTAATCTTTCTGTGACCTGTGATGTAACCTACCATAAAGATTAGTTATTGAAGTTAATAATACTATAATAATAATAATAATAATAATAATAATAATAATACTTTCTTTATTGTCATTAACAGCACAGGTGATATCAATGAAAAACCAAGCAGCACTATACTGCATAATAAGACAGGCAGCAATTACACTACTATTAAAAGTCATAAGGAAAAAAAAAACATCATTATAACAACAATTAATCAGGATTATTACAGTCATTTAACATACGCACTGCAGTCGGAAAAAAACTGTTGTGCAGCCGTTTTGTACGAGAATGCACAGTTCTAAAACGCCTATTTGATGGCAATTTCTCAAAGAGAGCATGGTTAGGATGGCTGGGATCTTCTAAAATGGATTTAGATTTCTTCAGGAGCCTCTTTTAATATATCTCCTGGGTTCGGGGTAACACAACTCCAATAATTCTACTAGCCGTCCCAACCACTCGATCCAACGCCCTATGTTCAGCCGCAGTACAGTTCCCATACCAAATGACAATCCCGTAAGTCAAGATACTTTTCACAATACTGCTATAAAAATTTTAAAGGGTCCCCCTACTCACATATGTTTATCTTAAGCAACGCAGGAAAAAAAGGCATTGACATGCTTTCTTAGCCAAAAAAGGCTGAGTTCAAGAATCATGTCAGAGTATCTGAA
Organism: Taudactylus pleione; assembly: GCA_031769625.1. Lineage (NCBI taxonomy): Eukaryota > Metazoa > Chordata > Amphibia > Anura > Myobatrachidae > Taudactylus > Taudactylus pleione. The sequence goes on from JAUIMM010000094.1 coordinate 3,634,697, forward strand.
ATAAAAAAAAACAATTTCAGAGAAGACACTACCTCGATAGTCAGGCCACCCAAAAAAACAGGGGCCTTTGTAGGAACACTATGCTTCCTGAAATCAACAATCATTTCCTAGATTTTTATCGTGTTTAAGAGTAGGCAGTTTTCATTGCTCCACTCAAACATTCTAGCAACCTCAGCTCTAAGCAAGTTCATCCCCGTTAGTTATCAGACCAACAATGGTGATATCATCCACAAACTTAACGATCTTAACACACCAAGATTTAGACTCACAATCGTGGGTGAACAATAAATACAGAGCTGGGCTCAGGACACACCCCTGCGGAACTCCAACATTCAGCACTGTCTTCTCGGAACTAAGGGCCTGATTCAGAGCCGCTCGCAAAAAGCGAGTGCTTGCTCTGAATCAGGACGGCTACTTTGTTTTAAAAAACCCGGCCTCCTGGCTGCTCGCTAAACTGTGGGTGACCACCCACAGCTTTAGCGAGCGGCCAGGTGATGGTCATGATGGTGGCGACCATCGGGCTTGCGACAAGACCCTTGTGGTAGGGTCTCGTCTGCCGCAAGCCCCAGTGATGTCAGTAGGGCTGCCCTCAAATGACATTTGTCCAGCCATCTCCCCCCCGCCACCCCGCCTACAAAACGGGGCGAACTGTCGAATAACATTGACAGCTGCCCCGTTTTGCTGCGAGCCCCGGAGTGAGTGATTTCTTGCTCACTCCGGGGCGAGCGCACGCCGTGCGTGCAGACTGATCGACCCTCTCACGAACGCATAGCACTTGCAAGCGGGTCTGAATCAGGCCCTAAATTTCCCCAGCTTGACCACCTGAGGTCTATCAGATAAAAAGTTGAACAACCATCTGCAAGTAAAGCAAGTTAAACCCAACCCAAAAAACTTTGCAATCAGAGCACTAGGTACAACAGTGTTAAATGCTGAGCTAAAGTCTACAAATAAAATTATTGCATAGGTATCCCTAACTTCTAAACTAGACTGCACCTGGTGCAAAACAGTTAAGACTGCATCCTCGGTCAAGTGGTTTGCCCTAGAGGCAAACTGCCAGGGATCAAAGGCCCCCTACAAAGTGTGACTTTACATGGTTCAATACTAATCTCTCTAAACATTTAATCACAAGTGATGTCAAAGCTATAGGGCGATAATCATTTAAGCATTTTGGAGGTCCATTTTTGGGAATAGGAACTATAGTAGTTAATTTAAAGCACATAGGGACTATTCAGGAGGCCAGGGATAAGTTAAAAATTAATGTGAAAACCCCAGCTAACTGGTCACTGCACTCCCTCAAAACATTACCCATGATACCGTCTGGACGATCAGTCTTCCTAGGGTCCACAGAATGCAGACACTAACGGACAGCTGATTCATGCAGCACCAAGGGAACCTTCCCTACTCTCTGGTCCAGTATGGGAACAGTTGACTAATTTGTGCAATTGAATCTGGAGAAGAACCCATTTAGATCCTCTGCAAGGGAATTATCTATACTCCCAACATCAACTTATTCAGCTTTATAGTCAGTGAGCCTCTGCAAGCATTGCCACATGATCCTTAGGTCTCTACTTGGGTTAACGTTCTCTTCCATTTTCGCTGCGTAGGCTACTTTGGCAGGCCTAATACCCCTATGAAGATCTGCCCTAGCAACTTGATACCCATCATTGTCGCCACACCAATAAGGTCCTATCTCGTACCCTGAGTAAAGAACGAACTTCCCCATTCAGCCAAGGTTTCTCATTTGAAAACACCTTAAAACTTCTCCTAGTCATTACACTCTCCACGCAGCAATTTATATACCCTATAACCATACAAGTAAAAAGATCCACATCTACCTAGCCGTTTACCACAGATTTCTCTATAAGGAGATCCCAATTAGTAATTAGCATTCAACAGCCATTTCAGGCCAAACCTGAACACATTTCCTAGTTGGTTTAATACACTTAACAGTAGATACATACGTGGGAACCAGAAAAAGGGACACATGGTCAGATTTCTCTATATGGGCGCATACAACAGTCTCGTATCCAAGCTTAAATTTTGTATAAACTTGATCCAGGACATTTCCTCCACGAGTCGGCACCACGATATTCTTATAGAATTTGGGCAATACAGATTTTAAGTCCACTCCATTAAAGTCTCCGGCCACAACATACGCCCCTTCTACATACACAGAAAACAGTTTGGCCACAGCATTATATAGGAAGTCCAAAGCTTAACTGTAATTCTATAATTAGATACTGCATATTACTAAACCCAGCATACAAACTGTACAATTAGATCTGGATTTACTTTATATTTATTCCTTATCCCATAACGAGCACATCACTTTCTTTTAAGCAATAGTAATATTTAGTTGGTACTGGGATAAAGTAAAGTAGATTACCTATAATTTTCAGTGTCGTCGTTCTCTGGAAAAAAATGATTAGGAAGATTTCATAAATATTGGAATGTCTGACAAAATAAAATCAAATTGATCCTCTAACTTGAGCATTGGAAAAAGTATACTGAGAAGTTAACTTCAGCCAGGTCATTACGAAAGCACTGGTTCTAGATGCTGCTTAGTAAATAGACCCCTATAAATCATAACTTTCTGTATTGGAAAAATGTCAATAGACAAAAAATGTACAGTAATGGATCAGCTGTCCATCAAAGAAATAATACCTTATGGAAATTCAGTCCAGTCACAATGTGTGGCAGATAAATAAATTAATCAGCCTAATCTGTCATGTCTATTACCTTGTTATATAGGGCCTGATTCAGAGGTGAACACTATTGTAGCTGCACCTTTACTCTAAGCCAGTGATTCCCAACCTTGGTCCTCAAGGCACACTAACAGTCCTGATTTTAGTGATATCCATGCTTGAGCACAGATGGTTAAATCAAAATAACTGAGGTACTAAATAAGTCACCTGTGCTCAAGTATGGCTATCCTTAAAACCTGGACTGTTAGTGTGCCTTGAGGACCATGGTTGGGAAACCCTGCTTTAAGCTGATGGGCTTCCTACTGAGAAGCCCACTGGCTGTGGTCATAAATCCGCCACTGTGCGTTAAGATGCATTATCAGATACACCATCAGGTGCACCATCAAAGATTAAACCTACCCTACGGCAGGTGCAATTTCTCCATCTGAGCAGCTGGGATCAGTGCAACTGCATCTTTGGATACAGTCGCTGCCTGCAACACACCTGCGACACATTCGCATCTGGCTAGCCACCCCCACCTGTTATCTCCCAGACAGGCCCACCAAGATAGCATGGATCTGCATGCAATTTTGGTCTGCATATTTGTGCAGTGAACATCTGGGTGCATGCGCAGTGCAAAATGGACCGACACATGTGCAGTCCGAAAACATTGGATGCTTGCATACGGCATGGACATCTAAAACAGGCCCATAAGGGTAAATTTACTAAGATGGGAGTTCTATTAAGAAGTGTTGTTGCCCATAGCAACCGATCAGATTCCAGGTATTATCTTCTAGAAGGTACTAGATAAATGAGAAGTAGAATCTGATTGGTTGCTATGGACAACATCACTTCTTAAATAGAACTCCCATCTTAGTAAATTTACCCCATAGTCTCCTTTCCTAAACAAGGGGGATACATTTGTGGAAGTTTGCTGTGACTGAGCCAAGCCTACTGTCTAATTAGTTGTACTCATGTACTCATGTGGATTAATGGAGCATACACAAGGTCAGATTTGTCAGATCTATCAGATGAACGATTGAACAATTTGAATGATTTTACCAAAGATTTGAACGATTGAACGATTTTTGACTGCATTAAAATGAATGGAATCGTCTAAGTCTGACTGCAAACACATCAGATGTCAGATATCGTTATCTGACCATCGGGAACGCGCATCATTCATCGTCCATCGTTCAGGGTTGTCTGATATGTCAGATTTTCCTTCAGATATGAACAATTTAATGATTTTTGAAATCGTTATCATTCAGTTCTGAAGAAAAATCTGACCGTGTGTATGCACCATAAGACTACTGAAGAATTGCAAGCCTGATTCAGCTATCACTTATTTATACCCATTGCCATGTCACTACAAACCACTGGAGGCAAGTTATAAAGCCAAGAAAAGACAGAGTTCAGGAAAAAAAAAGGCCAAACAAACAAAAAACGATAAAAAATAACAAGTAAATCTTCGACAATTAAGTTGATTAAAGTCAAACTAGGAATTAATAACAAAGAAGGATTAGGCAAACGCTCTTTAACACTGAACTGGGCTACATGCAGAATCTAAGGCTTAGCGGCCAGTGCAGTAGGAAGCAGTCAGTGAATAAGTTGAATACTTGATAATTCAGTCAGCAAAATTAATGCAGACTGCGGGAGGAATCTGAAGCACCTGAAGAAACCAATATAAACTGGGGGAAACCATACAAACTGTACACCAATGAGGGCCTTGGTTAGAAATAATCCATAGCCAAAGATCTGCGATGCTAACCACTGTGCCCTGTGCTCTGCTGCCCAAAGAAGAGTAAAGAATGTTATTCATGTAAAGCAGAAATAATTAAACAACTTGAACAGGAAACCTCTGACATTTGATGGCTGGGTAATGATGTCATTGCTAGGTAACCAGAAACTGAGCCCAACTGAGAACTCAGGTTTTAGCAATATCATTCTAATGCAGTGCATAAATGGTAAAACATCAACATAGATCTTGATGTGTGCCTACAATCTTCTATTGAACATTGAGTAATGGGAAAGCTCTGAAAAAAGTGCATTTTTAATGTGTCACAATATTAGGGACAAAATCTGGAATGGATCTGCAAACTGTCTACAATTTGCAGTTTTTGTCCAGACAATGTATGGAAACATTGCAATTGTGCTATTAGTCACATTTCCAAAAACCAAAAGTTTTGGGAGATTATCTCTTATAGCTCATGCCATCTTCATGTGGTGTTAGCAAGCATTTTCCAGGGGAAAGATTACTCTGTTCCCTCTGGCCCTTTAAGGCACACATAAACACTGCCATGATAAAGTATGGCAGGATAAACGTCATCAGCAGTGAAGGTGTAGCTTTTAGAATTTGCCAGGATAGCTGTTTAATGGATCAGCTGCATGGCTTGAAGACTTTGATCAATTGGACCAAACAATATTCCATTATTACCACAATATGGAGAGGCAAAAATTATTATTATTCTACTAAAGGGGCCATAATTGTTATTATATACTGTAATTTAATGGGGCACAGGTCACTATTGTTATTAGACTAAAGGCGGCACACATTTCTATGAATCTACTAAAGGGGTGTAAAATTATTATTAAAGATGTGAGCGGACCCCTGTGTTTTGGTTTTAATTCATCATTGTGGTTTGGTTTTGACAAAACCAACCTCAAGTGTTTTGTATCTGGATTTTCTTTTAAAAAATGTATTTAAAAAATCATATTTTTGGCCTGTTTTTGTTCCTACAGTATTAATCACAATAACATTAATTTCCAGTCATTTCCAGTTACTTTTGACTACAGATGTGCGCCGACCTCCGTGTTTTGGTTTTGGATCTGTATCTCCCCTGGTTTTGGATCTGGATCTGGTTTTGGATCTTATTCCTTGGTGCTTTGTTTTTAGGTTTTGTTTTTGGTTTTGGATCTGTATTTTTTCCAAAAAATTATATAAACAGCTAAAACCACAAAATTTGGGCCTATTTTTGTTCCTACAGTATTATTAACCTTAATAACAATCATTTTCAGGCATTTCCAAGCATTTTTAACCACCTCACAGCTAGTGGGTCCGGTTCCCTGAGAAGCGGACCCGCCCGAACTTAGGGGATCAGGGGTGACTCCTGCCCTGGATCCCTAATCGAGGTAAAACCTTGCGATCCTCTGTCGGATCTCGAGGTTTTACTTTGAGCGGCAATGCACTGATTGACTGACAGAACCGTCTGTCGCGGCTCTCAGCCAATCAGCATTAAGCCCATTGAATGCACGGAAAAATGAAGATGGTGCTGGTTCCCGTTGCTGGCACACCCACGGCCGGCACCCCCCTCTGTCAACACACCTGCTGCCAGCATCCCCTGCTGCCGAACACACCAGCTGTCAGTACCCCCAATGCTGACACCACTGGCTCCCCCATGCTGCAGACACCCTCTGCACCCTGCACTGAGAACACCCCTGCAATGCCAACACAGTCAGCAAACCTGCACTGAGGAGACCGCTGGCACCCCCACTCTGCCAACACTGCTGGACCCTGTACTGAGCACACTGCCAGCACTCCCACACTGCCATTCCATGTACTGAGGACACCATCAGCAATCCCCTGCACTGCCAACACAGTCAGCAAACCTGCACTATAGACATCGCTGGCACCCCTGCGCTGCCGACACCGCCTGCCATTACCCTGCACTGAGGACACTACCAGCACTCCCACACTGCCATTGCATGTACTGAAGACACCATCAGCAATCCCCTGCACTGCCAACACATTCAGCAAACCTGCACTAAAGACACCGTTGGCACCCTTGCACCACCGACACTGATGGTACCCTTCTCTTAGGACACTGCCAGCACCGCAGCACTGCCATTCCATGTACTTAGGACTAGAGATGAGCGGTTCGGATTCTGTGGAATCCGAACCGCTCCGAACATAGGGGATCCGAGTCCACCCGAACACTGTTCGGGTGTTCCCCGCCTGACTCGGATCCCCATTCTCGCTAGAGAATCCGACATCAGGGCTCCTACTGTGTAAGGCAGACCGCTGTGATAGCGGTCTGCCCTACACAGATACAAACACACAGCCGCCAGCGGCAGCTGTGTGTTTGTTGCAGCAGCCAGTGAGAGTCACACAGTCATTTTTTTTAATGTGTGTAAGGGCCAGGAGTGCTACTGGGGGGCACAGCTACTGGGGGGGTCTGCTACTGGGGGGGTCTGCTACTTGGGGGGCATGCTACTGGGGGGCCATTCTACTAGGGGGCCTGCTACTGGGGGGCATACTACTGTGGGGCCATACTACTGGGGGGATATACTACCTAGGGGCCTGCTACTGGGGGGGCCTGCTACTGGGGGGGCATACTACTAAGGGGCCTACTACTGGGGAGGGTCTGCTACTTGGGGGGCATAATACTGGGGGCCTGCTACTGGGGGGCCTGGTACTGGGGGGACATACTCCTGGGGGCGATTCTACTTGGGGGGCCATACTACTGGGGGTGCATAATATTGGGGGCCATACTACATAAGGGTAAGGGTAAGCCCTGGAGTGCTTTTGGCTCTATCAGAGCCAAAATCACTCCCACTGACATCACTAGTGATGTCAGTGGGCCGGCTTCTGATGGGAGGCGTTCCCATGGGAACGCCCCCGTCAGGGAGGCACACCCCCGGAACGCCCACCAAAGGGGGCGTGCTGTCAATCAACATCGACAGCATGCCCCCTTTGAAGAGACACTACGAGCGAAGGAAAATCCTTCGCTCGTTGCGACTGGCGCATGCGCACAACGGAGTTCCCTCCGTCGTGCGCATGCTCAGTGCAGAACATCAACCAACTTGCGAGCGGACAGCCGCTCGCGAGTGGGTCTGAATCAGGCCCTATGTGCGGTGTAATGTGAATAAGATTGTTCACTGTGACTCCTTGGGCCGTAGCCCACTATGTAACAAGTACTGTGATTCTGTTGGCCGTACCCCACTGGGTGGGTGCACTACTTTTCATTTCTGCCACTGCTGTGTGGCAATGTGTCATAGATGTGCTTTATACTGTGGTGTCTGTGTCGTTGTGCGCTGCTCTGTCGCTTAGTAACCAGTCGGCTCACTGCAACCTTTGACAAATAATGTTGAAAACAATATTATAAGCTGTGAGGTGTTCTAAATTGACTTGAAATTAATGTTATTGAGGTTAATAATACTCTAGGAAGAAAAAAAATACCTATTTATGTAATTTTAGCTTTTTTTGTAAATTTTTGTAAAAAAATCCAAATCCAAATCCAAAGCCAGTCACCGCAGTTTGGCAAATCCAAATCCAAAGCCGGATGATGAATTAGAACCAAATCCAAATCCGGCAAAAATGGTCCGGCGCACATCCCTACTTAGGACACCGTAAGCAATGCCCGCACTGCCGACACAGCCAGCACCTCCGCTCTGCTGGCACCACCGGTACCCTGTACTGAAGACACTGCTAGCACCGCAGCATTGCCATCCCATGTACTGAGGACACCGTCAATAACCCCGCTCTGCCGACACTGCTGTCACAGAAGTGCACTATTGGTGTATCCAACCCACACTGTATAACACACTGTGGCCCTGATTCAGAGCCACTCGTAAGCGGCCGCTCGTTCGCTCCGAGTGATTTTCGCACATCTGCGCATACATGTGGGTTGTAATACGCATGCGCGAACCAGTCAGTGCGGTCAGAAATCATGTGCTCGCAAAATAGAGAATGCCTGCTAATTTGAGTGACAGGATGAGGCGTTTGTGGGTGGTAACAGGAGAAGGTGCTTGAAAATGGGGAGTGGAGATCCGAATGCAGGCGTGCCAAATGGTCAAAATGGGCGTTTTAAGGGTGTGCATAATTAACAAAGCAGCGTCATTGACCATGTCACTTGGTTGTCTTTTAGTCTGAACTGCTCGCATGATTGCGGTAGGAAAATGCTACCACAAGAATAGCGAGCAGTTCATACGCCGTTCGATGTACTCGATTAATCAAATAAATAGCGTAGATGACGTATGATGCGAGCGGCCAGGGGGCGTTTTTTCACAATAGCGAGCGCATGTCTCATTCACTCGTTCAGACATAGAGGCGTCAACAGACCGCAAAGAGCGAGCGCTCAATTTAAATAGCCAGCCCCTTTTTTTGAACGAGCGTCCGCAAATAGCGTCCGGCTCTGAATCAGGGCCAGTATCTGTGTTGGAAATTGGAAGCTGAACTGCTACATTAGTGCTGCCCACTGTGTCGCTTATCTTAGTCAAAAAGAGATTGATATATATAGAGAAAGAAAGCTTATCTTAGTCAGCCAGCTAGGTGGATGCAACGTTTTGGCCTTAACTAGATGAAAAAAATAATATAGTGAGGTGGTCAAAATTGAATGGAAATGACAGGAAATATATGTTATTGAGGTTAATAATACTGTAGGAATACCATTATATGTGATTTTTTAGCTGTTTTTATGATTTTTTAAGAAAAAATCCAGATCCAAAACCAAAACCGAAAAACAAAACACTTAGGTGAGGTTTAGGCAAAACTAATCTAGATCCAAAACCAAAACACGAGGGTGGGCGCACATCTCTACTCACAGATCATAATATTGATTTCACTATTTTTCACCAATATAACCCAAAGGCTGCAGCGAGCTGGCTAGCTAAATTAAGCAACAGAGCAGCTACACAAATTCACAGCAGTTTAAATAAATATACAGTAGGGCATCTATGAAACATTGCCACACAGCAGTGGCAGACAGGATGGCAGTTTAATGAACTATAATAATGTCAGTCGGCAATACCCCAAATTGTGCAAAATGTAAAGAAAAGAGGTGCAAGATGGAATTGTCTCTCCCACCCACTCTGATGTGGGATATTAAAAAGGACATGCACAGTTTAACAAACCAAGCACTTTAGCGACTAGGACTGACACTTTCATGGCCAAACTCCTTGGTTTGTTTGGGCCCCCACAAAACATTTTTTGGAAGGACTACCTTCAATTATTAAGGAGGAGGTTGATGATGAGGGTGTTGGTGGTGGAGATTGCATGTGCTGGTCCAAACTGCTGGTTGCTGGCACTGGACTGCTTGTTATTAATATACAAATTATTATAATTTTGTTAAACATATTGCATGAACTCGCTGCAAATGATGTTACAGGGAGGAGGTGCCTAGATGGTTAACGTTCCTTCCTCTGCTAACTTTGGCTTTAATAATGGAACAGATGCCTTCATAACTGTTGTCAGAATTTAGATTAAAATAATTCCACACCCAAGACATGGCTTTTCTGCCTTTTTTTTTATCATGAGCAAGAATTGCTGTCACTGGTGGCTGATTTACGCAAACAACATCCTCATAATCAACATCCTCATTAGCGTCAAATAGGACACATATTTCCCCCTCATCATCCTTTTGCACTTCCTCCACACTATCATCCTAATTTTCTATTATTTCACCATCTAATACTAGCACAGCCGTCATGACGTCAGTGATCTGCTGTGAAACTGGGTGACAGCTGTTAAACTTACTTCCTCTATCAAAAGACTGTTTAATAGTCAATTGTTTTTTTAAATTACTACTAGTAGTAGTCTTCTTGGTCCCTTTATGGGATGAAGATCCACCCCCAGCAGTAGCAACAGGCGTAGCACTCAAGGATCCTTCTGAGGAATCACGGATAGGAGAGGAGTCAGCCATGCTTATGAAATTGGATGCAGGACTACTTCCGATCATGAATGAGATTGTTGATGATGATGCAGGTGCTGGTGGTGGAGATTGCAGGCACTTGGGTCCAGATAGAAGGGAGCAGCTAGGTGACACTGGACTGATTGTTGTTCGTTTTTTTGTCCCCAAAGTTTCAGAATTTGAAATACCCTTGCCAATTTGATGAATGCGCTGCAAGTGATGCAACAGGGAGGAGGTTCCTAGATGGTTAAGGTCCTTTACTCTACTCACGTTTACATGGCAATGGTTACAAATGGCTTGGCAAAGGTTGTTTGGATTTGGGTGGAAATAATTCCACACATGAGAAGTGGATTTTTTAGTCCTTTGCCCAGGCATGGCAACAATGGGGGATTTTTCCCACCATGGGCAAGAACTGTTGCCTGATTTACAGTTTTTACACAAACATCCTCCATAGCAACATCTTCATCAACCTCCTCATCATCCTTGTTGTTTTTGGCCAACTACGTAAATATCCTCCTCATCCTCCTGGTGCAATTCCACAGAAGCATCTTCGATTTCTACATCAGCATGTTGACGTGAGCTGTTCATCCCCACATTTGCAGAGGGCACACAAATGGTGGAAGGAGGATCCTCTTCAAGTACAGTATTAGAAATGTCAGACTCACACATGGCAACCGTGGACACACTTGGACTCTCCTCAGGGATTTGTGATTTTTCGGAACACACAGTTGGTTCCGGTGTCTTACTCGTCTTAACAATTTACATTTTTTTTCTTCCTCTCCTACATGCAGAAGGGCTTAAATCATAACTAGAATCACCAGTCATAAATAAAGGCAAAGGCCTTATCCTTTCCTAGATATTGTCAATTTTTTGTTTCTCTAAAGCTAACTTAGCTTTAGATTTTTTTTTCTGTAACAGGGTAAAAGTTGATTTTACATGGCCTGACTTAAGCCCTGGTGCATTGGCCTTCATAGATGACGTTGACGTACTTGCATCTTCATCATGACTGCTGCTGGCAGCTACAAGACTGGTATGTGGATCCTGCTCTCCTGTCATGTGACTGATCTCCATACTCACTGCAGTCTTACAGCAGTGTCACCAAGCAATTATAGCGCACCTAATGCACACAACCACACACAGAATTTTTTTTTTTTTCACACTGGGGGGATAATGAGCACCACTGAAAGAGGCAGCAGCCCCTTGATAAATGACACAGGTAGCACCCCTGCACACCTACGTTGCTGATAAGTGTGGCTAACATGCACACACAAAAATGTTTTACTAATTTTTCACACTGAGGGGGAAAGCACCCCTAAACAAGGCAGCAGCCCCTTGATAAATGAGACAGAGGTAGCAAAGCACCCCTGCACACCTATGTTGCTGATAAGTGTGGCTAACACGCACACACAAAAATTGTTTTTCTTTTTTTCACACTGGGGGTGAAGAGCACCTATGAAAGAGGCAGCAGCCCCTAGATATATTACACAGGCAACACCCCTAGTGCAGCTATGTTGCGGATAAGTGCAGATTGTTAATACACACACACACAGGAAAAAAAATATTTTCATTTTTCGGGGGCACTTGAGGGGGAGAGGACCCCTGAGTTAGACAGCAGCCCTTTGATAAATGGCACAGGCAGCACACCTGCATTGCTGATAATAAGTGTGGCTAATGCACACACTGAAATAAAAAATAATATTTTTTTTTCACACTGGGGGTGAAGAGCACCCCTGATTTACAGAGCACCCCCTGGGCAATACAGCAGAACAGCCAGCCAGCCCCTATGGACAACAGCCAGCCCCTATGGACTACATCCAGCCAGCCCCTATGGACAGGACAACAGCCAGCCCTATATGGATTATGGACAACAGCCAGCCAGCCCCTATGGACAACAGCCAGCCAGCCCCTATGGACAAGACAATCTCACAACAGCCAGCCAGCCCCTATATGGACAACAGCCAGCCCCTATGGACATTAAGCAGCCAGCCCCTGAGTGACAACACAACTGTAGCCAGCCCCTATGCAGAGCAGCACAGCACAGCTCCCAGCTCCTTCCCTCTTCACTCTCCACAGCCGGAATGAAAAATGGTGTCGATCGCGGGACCTTTTTGTACAATACAAAACCTGCAAGAATCCGAAAGCGGGATGATGACGTTGTGCCTCGTTTTGACATCCGACTTGGAAAACATGAGCCGGCTCGGATCTGACTCAGATCCCCCAAGTTTGGGTGGGTTCGGATCTCTGGAATCCGAACCCGCTCATCCCTAACTTTGACCAACTCACTTCTCACAATATTGTTTTCACCAATTTTGACCAAAGACTACACCAAGCCAGCTGGCTGACTAAGCTAAGCGACAGCAGTGGGCACCACAAACACCTGGATTCCACTAAATATTCCACTTCTATTTACCTGTGCTGGCTTCAGGCCTCTGATCTAGCTTTTGATTATTGTAAACATTCTTTAACATTGTATAATTTATATTAAGCTGCCATCATGTCTGCCACTGCAGTGCTATATTGTTTTTTAAACTGCCATGTGTTTGTGCCGATGCTCTGTTGCTTAGTTTAGCCAGTCAATTTGCTGCAGCCTTTGGCCAATATGTGTGAAAACAATATTGTGAGCTGTGAGGTGGTCAAAATTGAATGGAATGACTTGAAATTAATATTATTGAAGTTAATAATACTGTAGGAACAAAAACATGCCAAAAATATATTTTTTAGCTGTACATATCAATGTTTAAAAAAAAATCGAGATTCAAAACCAAGGGTCTATTTACTAAGCTGTGTTAGGGGATAAAGTGAACGGAGGAAATGTACCAGCCAATCAGCTCCTAACTGTTATCTCACAGGCTGTGTTTGAAAAATGACAGAAGCTGATTGGCTGGCACCTTATCTCCGGTCACTTTATCTCCCAACACAGCTTAGTAAACAGATCCCCCAAAACACTTGAGGGATTTTTGGCAAAACCATGGCAAAATGATTAATTAGAACCAAAACCAAAACACTGGGGCCTGCACACATCTCTACAGACCCACGCTCCAGTGACTACTGTACATCTTTACTGCCAAAACCTCTAACCTCTATGTCTGTGAATTACGTCGTTCACAGACAGACATATCATCTGTACACACAGGCTGATGCGCACACAATATATATCGCTCATTCAATTGAATGCCCACTATGTTGGCCAGTGTGTACCCAGCATAAGATAGAAATGAATACCAAGAAAGGTATAGAAAAGGCATGGACAGAGCTAAAAGTGACATGATGTGAAATATGTTGAGGAACTAATTTGACATGCCTTGGATCAACTTAGATGTAGTTATGGGAATTACAAATTGCCGTCAGAAAAATATTCCACATTTTTAAATAGGAAAAATGTTGTGGAAAGCTTGAAGGAAAGTGATATTCAGAGACATCAATCAAGGATGAGATATTTTTATACTCAAAACAGTCACAGACACTGAAAGCAGACAGGATTGCATGAGGGAAATTCAGTCCAAGTCCAGACATTCCTCAAAAACTGGAAGGTTACTGCATTCCAATATACTGTAACATCACTAAGGGCTCTATTTATCAATATTATTTTTACTAAAATGATGTGAAAAAGGGTGTTTTCACACCCTTTTCACATAATTTTAGTATCACCTAAAGTTACTACAGGGCAATTGGAGTAGAATTCGTAAACTTCTACTCCAAGCCCTAATTATAACTTATTTTAAGTAAGCAGATCCCATTTCCCATAATTGTAATGGGAAATGTGATCTGGCCAAAGTCACTAAAAATAAATTGTGAAAAAATACCGGGGAAAGCCCTGTGATAATAACGCCACCTGGAGGTGGCGTTATCCAGGGTCTCCCCCAGTTACCGGACCCCTGTCTGCTCTAAGTGGCAGAGTAAAGCCTGGAGCCGGCCCCAGTGATCAGATGTGTGGTCTAAACAGACCACACGCTGATACACTGCAAAAAAATAAATTGTAAAAAAAACTTACCTGAGTCCAGGGACCGGTGATTGGGGCTCCTGTGATGTCCTCCCTCTGGAAAGCTGGTCTCCCAGCCTGCACTGGTGCCCGGTCGTCATCTGTACTGTGTCCCAGTGCAGTATGGGATGTCGCCTGACCGGAACCACGAAGAACATCACCGGAGCACCGATGACTGCAGTTAAGTGCAATTAAGGGAGGGGGGGGCGCGATTGTAGGGGTGGGGCTTAGTGCTGGGGCGGGGCTTAGCGACGGTCGGTCAACGCATGCGTTGGCACTTGTCACGGTATTTTTTAGAAAATACAGTGATAAGTGTGCGGAGGGGATTCGCAGGGACAGAGCTTTATCGCAAGCTCTGTCCCTGCAGGGGATTTGTAGTAAATCCCTGTGATATTGCCTGAATTCGCATTGCGAATTCAGTTGGTGATATCACACTACAATCTGCATTACAAATGCGGATTGTAGTAAATAGAGCCCTTTGAGAGCTGCTGCAATAGAGTACTAAAGTTTTAGAGGCCACCAGGAAGTGAGCTTTCTATGGAAAAAGGAGATAGCAATGAAATTAGAAAAAGTTCAACTGGAAGTTAATTTTGGAATAGAACAGGTGCAGTTGGAAGACAATTGAGATGAATTGCTTCAAGAAAAGGAGGTAACTGCGGCCGAGGCCTACAGTATGTAGACATTTTGAAATAGCTGTAGAAAGAAAGTACAGAGAGGATCTGAGGGCCTGATCAGATTTGGAAATAGAGAAAGACAGAGCAAGTAACTGTGTACCTCGACAAACCATGCTACAATACAAGGGATGCAAATACATACATTTTTTGCATGCAGGGTAAATATACTGGCTGCATGTAGCCCACAACTGCTGGACCCCAATAAATGGACCAGATAATATGTGTTATGCCATGTTAGCCGATACAGCAGCTTAAAGTGGCTACATTGCTTTATCGGCTAATATGGCAAAGCACATATTCTTTATATGATAAAGAACAAGTTACAGACTCTGTACAAGATCAAATACAAAAAGGGATTGATGCTGTTCCTTTAAATGCACATAAAAGCAGGACATTGTCAGCCTCCTGAGTGATCCACTAACCTGCCAGTCTATTGAACCGCACGGCAAGGAGCCCCCTGAAAGGGTACACCCACCTCCCCAGTCTCTCCCACTTCCGCCAACACACCATCCCCCTCTGTCCGGGACTCTACAGGAGCAGCACTGTGACTACTCCATTAAATGATTTGGCCCCTTCATCTTTGTCTGCCTCATCCTTTCCACATCTCATCTTCATCCCCCCACCACACCACACCTAGCCCATTAGCAACCACACCCATATTCCTCCACACCCACACACCACCATGCCCACAGGGAGAGCACACCATCCCCCCCTTCTTTTGATCCACTAACTTGTCCGCACATGAATAAGACTCATCTATCAGATATGAATGCGTTTATAAAAAACACCACATCATTCTCAAGAACTAAAACCTTTACTCCATCCAAAAATATCTGTTCAACAAAAACTCACAAAGACAACTCACCTCTTCAAAGAAGTTAGGCATAGTGACATGTGCAACATAACATCCAAAATAATGCACACAGACTAATAAGTCAAATATGACAGACTTTGCCAAATTTATGGTTGGTCATGAGCTTCTTAACAAATGTGATTTGTTGGGGTATAGGCAAAAAACAACATGTTAACAATCCCTGACTAACTGATCCTGACCATTTTTGGGTCATAATTAGGGCATCGAGATTGTCCAACATGTTGGATTTTCACAATCCACTGACTCAGGCATCTTCAGAACAGGGAATTGCTCTGATAGAGGGTAGATCTGTGGGCACTAGTGATGTGCGGTCAGGGGAGGCAGGTTAGCATAGCCTTTCCTGTTATTCTTAGGTATACTCCAAAGTTTTCACTATAAAAATGATAAGAAAAAAAAAAGAAAATATTTAAAAAATCTTTTTTGTATAATTCTAATCATTTTTATAGTCAAAACTCTGGAGTAAAAAGTGTATGACAGGTGAGGCACTGCCTCCCCGTCTACCTTTTCCGCACATACCTAATCAAAACTCACCAAATTTCCAGCACTATATACTGCTGCACCTTTGTATAATACCCACATGAACCCTCAGGTTCATATATGTATCTGTAAATTTTGCTCTGATACTAGCCAGTTCTTCCCCAGCCATTTACATCACTGCACATCACTGGTGGGCACCATTAGTGTGCCTCGAGAACCAAGGCCCTCATTCAGAGCCACTCGCTAGCGGCAGTATGCTCGTTCCGAGCGATGTTCGCACATCTGCGCATGCGTACGGTTTTTAGTACGCATGCGCGAACCAGTCAGTGCGGCCGAAAATCATTTGTACGCAATATAGCGAGTGCCTGCTATTTTGAGTGACAGAATGAGGCGTATGTGGGTGGTAACAGGGGAAGGTGCTTGAAAACGGGGAGTGGAGATCCGTTCACAGGCGTGCTTAATGGTCAAAACGGGCGTTTTAAGGGAGTGCATAATTAATACAGCAGCGTCATTGACCACGTCACTTGGTTTTTTTTAACTCAGAACTGCTCGCAAAATAGCGGTTGAAAACACCAACCACAAGAATAGCGAGCAGTTCATACGCTGTACGATGTACTCGATTAATCTAATAAATAGCGGACATGACGTATGGTGCGTGCGGCCAGGGGGCGTTTTTATCAAATAAACGAGCGTATGTTTTGCTCGCTCGTTCAGACTTAGAGGTGTGAACAGACTGCAATTTGCGAACGGATCATTTGAATAGCCACCCCTTGTTTTTGAACGAACGACCGCAAATAGCGAACGGCTCTGAATCAGGCCCCAAGTTTGGAAACCACTGTGTTAGTTTAGTCTGTTGAATATAACAACTTAGCTTGTTAAAAAAAAAAAGACTTACTGAAGTGCAAATGTAGGAACCTGGAAAAAATAAAATCAATTTAAATAACTTTTTAATACATTTTTAGACCTTTTTAATTGTGTGAGAATGTTTTGTCTACAGTATGAATGTCATAGGTAAATGCCACAAGGGAATATTTTACTAACAAATGTAAGCTCTGTGACAGTCATAAACAGCCTTTTCATTCCCTATAGAGTTTGAAAGAGTATTAAAACCCCAGCAATGGCTCTCAGAAACTGTACTGAGAAGGAGGTTGTGTCACATACACATTCACTGTGATTTCCCATCTGACATATTGCAGAGAAGGAAAAAACACTACAAGTCAGTTAGGCTTGGAAAACATAACTCAGAAATTCTATGATGCTATCCTGACGGAATCATTAGATTGTATTAATACTATACAAATTATACACCTAATCAACGTGCGTGAAAAAAGCATTAATGAAGCTGCCGTGAAAGTAATAAAGTAGGTAATGCAGAAGTTATTCAACTAAATTATGAAGTCATCATACTGATAAAAATGCCACAGATTAATTCAGTTATGTGTAATTATTGTCAATCAAATTCTACATACAATGTTAGCTTAGTGCCTTAGTACATAGGTTATATTTGGATTTTGATATCTTTTTGCCCATGTGAGCACACATATTACACAGCACTTTACAAAGAAGCATTTAACATCAGACTCTGTCGCAGTGGAGCTTACAATCAATGATGATGATGGATTTATCAAACCTAGGGGTAGATTTACTAAAGTGAGAGTTTTTAGAAATGGAGATGTTGCCCATAGCAACCAATCAGATTCTAGCTTTTATCTTCTAGAAGGTGCAAGTTAAATATTAAGTAGAATCTGACTGGTTGCTATGGGCAACATCTCCACTTCTAAAAATTCTCTCTCTCTAGTAAATTTACCCTCTAGAGTTGACAAGTGGAGGTGTTGCCAATTGCAACTACTCAGAGTCTACTTATCAGTGTATAAAAAGTACTTGTCCTCTTTACAAAGTTTGATCTATCTCCCCCTCTATTTCCTACTACATGGACACACATGCACACTAGAGTTAATTGTTGTCAGAAGCCAATTAACCTACCAATAGAATAAATTATCACATGATTTGACTGCTACTCTTATATAATACATGAGCTGTAAATTTAAAGTACGAGTATTGGTTTCCCCATATAGTAGAAGGCAAACATATTTTTTGTTTCACCCTCTAAAAAATTATGTCCACATTTGTTGCATGTTTTGTTTTAATGAGTTTAGCTTGATGTTGCTTTTTTGGTTTAAGTCTTGTCTTGTATATATTATATTTATTTTTTGCAATTATACATTTGTTAAAATAGATATATTTCAAACAAATGGTGATTCATACAGTAAAAAAAGAATACGATCTTAATCATTATCTTTTATAAAAGGCAATTTTAAGTACTTTACAAGTACAATATTGTAGGCATAGCACATGAAGTGTATAGTCTGATTGCCTATGATATTGTAAGATATCAGGTTACATAAATATATAAAATAATGAACAAATGGGTACAATAGTAAAGAAGAATAAAATAAAGGTAAATATATTCTAATATATAATTCTATTTAATAAATACTCTCACTAACTATATACTTACATATACAATATACAGATATCTTTATGCTGTACTCCCATACATAGGAAGTTACTTTATTTTACTTTGTTAGGTGGTTTGGAGTGTAACTGTTATATTTCTTTAAATTTAATCCATAAAGACTATTGGGGAGATGCAATAAGCACCAATAAATATCGATGGTGAAAAGGGGACGTAGCCTCTGGCTTTATCTTCCGAGGCTATTCAATTAGGCTCCTTTTTTCCCTGATTCCTGTGTTAACGCCCAATAAATGAACGTGTTAACACTGGATATCGGGCATTAACATACTGAGGGCCTGATTCAGACCCGGTCGCTATCTGCGCGCTGGATGCGTATGCAAATTTGTGAAAGTGACGCCACGGAAAGCGAATGCTCTCCAAGGCATAAGTACGCCCACCATGTCTTAGCGAGTGGCCACTTTGTCTGAGCCAGCGTACGCCCAATCGCACAGGGAGAGCCGCCCACCAGCACACGTCATCTCCAGGAAGAGTATTAAAACATTGGTACATCGAGCACCATCGGATGCTAACGCAGTGCTTGCGGTTGCTTTACCCTACCGCAAGCATTGCAAGAAAATCATGTAACAAAAGGCAAGTGACGTGTACTATGACGCTGCCTGTTAATTATGTACGCTTCTAAAATGGCGTTGAAACACTCAGGCACGCCTGTGTTCGCATCTCCAACCCCCCGTTATTAGTGTCCTGCCCCTGTTACCACCCACAAACGGCCTCTCCTGTCACTCATTACCCTGGGCTGCCTTTGCTGGGCAAGCGAGAGGGTTGCAATCACAGTGTGTAGTTCGTGCACGAGCAGAACATTGGGCCACTTGCGAACGCAGAGCGCGAACGAGCGGCTCTGAATCACACTGAAACACTGAATCATGTGTTAACTGGCTGTTGTCACCCAATAACAGCACAGTTATCAGGGATTTCTTTTTGGGTCTCATGAGACCTGAAAATAAATCCCCAATAAGTGGGGATAAAGGAATAGCCCACAGAGTTCAGCCCTTGGTAAATTACCGCAGCTAATTAAATCTTCCCCTACTGTATATAGTTACAAAATTCTGATAGCAATCTTGATCTGACATTGTAATCTCATCCAGTTCCATATAATAATATAATCTATTATACTATGTTTCAAAGAGGGATTAGAGCATTTTTCTCCAGTTAATGTGAAGGATAGCTGTCACTGCATTCGTCAAGTATCTCAGCAACATTTTTTTATTTATTTGGAAATTGACATGGAAGTTAAATTTAGTATTTATAGGTGCTTCAAACTAATATATTGTCATTGGTTTTATTTTTATTTTACCTTTAAGAGATATCTGGTGACTGGTCCTCCATTCATGGAATGAAGTTCCTAGAGCCTTTTACTATCTCTATGATTGACAAAATATTTTTCATTTGATTCATGTAATCTCGCCATTGTTCACGTTAAAAGATGAATTAGATTGAAATAAGGAATTTATTGTTTTCTTAGGACATCAAGGGCTGATGTTATAAGGCTGCTTCAGCCTCATAACTGACTGCTTCTTATAATTTTGCCACAATCTCGCAGAAAAACAGATGGATCTGTGAAATCGGAACCTATTACATAACCCCCACTAGTCTAATTTAAGAATTTTTTTAATATATTCATGTTCATTCATATTAATTTGAAAAAACTTAAACAACGAGAAAGCATACATGTTTTAGTATTAAGAAATCTAGTACTAAAACAAAAGTGTGCAGTTTGTATTATTATTACTTGAAATATTGGGCTTAATGAAGAAAAAAAAAGTCAATAGCACCTCCGCAACATTCTCTTATTTTGTATACAGTAATGCTCCGTTATGTACCTGAAATTGCAGCTTATTATAAATCTATTCCTATTTCAATTTTAGAGTTTATGTAAAGAAAACATATTAAGTAATAATCTGTAAAGTTGAAATTTTAAAAAACAAAATATTTCCTCATAACGCAGATAGGGAAGTTGGCTTATCTACTTCTCTTAGATCTTATCTATAATACTTTGATGACAAATTCTATGCTTGGAAACACAATTGTAATTATTTAAAAATAATACTAAAGCTTTCTATTTTTGGGATGCTGGGTAATTTCTATAATGAGCATACTATAGTATTTGTACTGAAGAAAAGTAACTGCACACTAAAAAGATAGTGGTCACTGCAATGCAGGATATTAATAGTCATATACAGTATTCATAGGCAAATGCAGGGGGCTTTCTGTCTGCCTGGAAACCCCCCTCCCCAGCACACACCATGACCACAATAGAAATAGTAATATAATAGAAAGTTACTAGTGCTGCATGTTCTTCTCAGTATCACAAATGAAATGATTAGCACCACCTGTAGATCTTTTAAAATGTGTCAGCCAGTAATAAATTACCTGTGCACCAGCTAGTAGATGTGGAAAACATGCACTGTTAGGGGTGCACTGCTATAGACCCTCAATAGGGCTAATTATTAATAGTGTATATTAAGACACTATCCAGTACATAAGGAGACCAATATGTACATATATGTCCAGGGCAGTGCTAGGTTCCTCTGTTGCTACCCCAGACTCCCGGAATTGCTCCCATACTCTGGAATACTGCCCACATCTGAAAAACAACATTCTGCTCAGACAGGATGGCCCTACTGCCGCATCTAATAGCATACTGTGATCGCTGGTCCTGTATATGCTGGAATTATTCAACACAATATACTTTGTATGATGCATTTTAAAGCTAAATAAGTGCTAATTATACCCTCTTCATGGACTTGCCACACTCGCTCTAAAATCAAGATTTTGGAAACCCCCCCTCAAGAAATCCTGCATTTGCCACTGGCATTAATGGTATTTGCTTGTCAAGTGTTGATAGAAATCTGTGCTAGATGTTTCATAAAATTGTTGTTAAATGATCTTAATAAATACATTATAATTTACTCACAGTAGAGCATTTATGAATTAATGTGTGTTTCTGTGGTTGCTGATGATATTGTGTCGTTTTCCTGTAGCCGTTAAATGAAATGGGAGAGATAAATCAGACATCAGTGTCAGAATTCATCATCTTGGGTTTTCCCAGCCTGAAGAAGCTGTACCCTTTTATGTTCCTGCTTTTCCTAGTCATCTATATTTTCACTGTTTCCGGGAACATCATCATTTTTATGACTGTACTTACACACTACAAACTGCAAATCCCTATGTTTTATCTACTAAACCATCTCTCTGCTATGGAAATCTTGTACACCTCTGTCATTGTACCCAAAATGCTGTCCAACTTTGTGGTAATCAGTGGGCGTATTTCTTTTACCAACTGCATGATTCAGCTGTATCTTTTCAGCTCCCTAGGAGCATCTGAGTGTTATTTACTTACTGCCATGGCATATGATAGATATCTAGCTATTTGCACACCTCTGCATTATTCTTCCAAAATGACCAATACAACGTCACTCCAATTGGCCTCTGGATCTTGGATTGGTGGTTTTATTTCACCAATCCTACCCGTTACATTAATATCTAAGCTTGTGTTCTGCGGTCCTAATCAAGTTAACTATTTTTACTGTGATGCTCAACCTCTTCTCAAACTTGCTTGCAGCAGTACCCAATTTACAGAAACAGCAATTTCGATATTGGCTACTGGCCTCATATTTAGCTCCTTCCTCCTTACTGTTCTCTCTTATATATTCATTATTTTGACTATTATACGTATACCCTCAGCCACTGGGAGGAAAAAGGCCTTCTCTACTTGTGCCTCTCACCTAACTGTCGTCATGATTTACTATGGCACCATAACTGCCATGTACATGCAACCGATGTCTAAATTCTCTTTGGATATCAACAAAGTGCTATCTTTATTATATACAGTTGTAACTCCTATGCTGAATCCTATTATATACAGTTTAAGGAATAAAGAGATGAAGGATTCTCTGAGCAAAGTTTTCAAAAGAATTAAAAAAGGAAATATTGAAGAATAAAAACATTGTACTCATTAAATATAAGGAACCACATGTAGTAAGAGTTTGCTCTCTGCAGGTGCTCCCATCTTGATGTATTGTACTCAACCATTAACCTTCCTGTTCAAAATGATTGTGTGACACAATTACACAACAAAAGGGACATGATGTCATAAAACATATATTTTTGTAGCTCCATAAATGACTTTTGTATTAAAATGCAAATATGACCAAAACATTGGCAAGTGTATTAGCTTGAATACTAAACGCAGAATCAGAATTGTGCCCAGATTTCACTGAAATTGGACTGTTCTGATTATTTAAAGCTCTGATTTTCAAATGATCTATCCTCAATGTTGTACATTACTAAACAAGACTATAAAGCAATAATAAGAGGTGAGTTTCAAAGATGAGCCACTGGTAAATAATTTATGATTTGCCCAAATATTGATGAATAATTAGCTCTCACTGGAGAATCAAGCCAATCACAGTATATGGAATGTAATAAGGACGCAACATGTTCATTTTTGTACCAGTGGCGTAACTAAGGGGGGTCGAGCAGGGCCTGTTACCCTGGGCGACGCTGGCCACGGTACCGGCCCGGCCATATTTAGGCAGTGTAGCGCCAACCGCAGTGTATGCGGTCAGCGCTACACATTTACACAGGTCCAGCGCTAGGCTTCCGTGCGCCCTGCGCCAGTCCTGTGCTGCACAGTCAAGCCCCTTCTCTCCCCCTGAGCGCTTACCCAATAGCGCCAGGAGGAGGGTGGGAAGCATGCTCAGGCTGTGCAGTTTACACACACATCGCCACCAGCGCGGCAGTGATGTGTGTTAACCAGCAGCCAATGAGAGTCACACAAACTCTCATTGGCTGCTGCTGCTATACACACATCACCGCCGAGCGGCGGCGATGTGTGTGTTAACCAGTAGCCAATGAGAGTCAGACAGACTCTCATTGACTGCTTCAGTGCCCACGTCTCTCCCATAATGCAGAGTGCGCCAGCCTGGGAGGACTGATGTGTGACGGTGGAAGCAGTGGCCGGAGCGTGGTTTCAGGTAAGTGTAATTTTTTTTTTAACTTGTGTGTCTGCATATCGGGGGGGGGCTATTACTGGGGGTACCATTACTTGGGGGGAACCTCTACTGGGGGTGGGGCAGTACTGGGGACTACAACTGGGGGGATACTACTGGGGGCACTGCATCAGGATGGGGAACCTCTACTGGGGACTACTACTTGGGGGGAAAGTACTACTGGGGGCTCTATATTTATTTATTATTTATTAACAGTTTCTTATATAGCGCAGCATATTCCGTTGCGCTTTACAATTGGAAACATTGATAGAACAAAACAGGGTAATAACAGACAGACATAGAGGTAAGAGGGCCCTGCTTGCAAGCTTACTATATAAGGGGCTTACTACTAGGGGACCACTACTGAGGGCACTAAGTAGGGAGGACCACTACAGGGGGCACTGTATAAGGGCACTGTATAGGGGGGATCACTACTGGGGGCACTGCATGGGGGGGACTACTGCTGGGGGCACTGCACTGGGGGGACCACTACTGGGGGCACTAAATAGGGAGGACCACTACAGGGGGAATTGTATAAGGGGCACCGGATAGGGGGATCACTGCTGGGGGCCTGTATAAGGGGGACCACTACTGGGGGTACTGCATGCAGGGGGGACTACTGTTGGGGGCACTATATAAAGGACACTGTATAGGGGGTACCACTACTGGGGGCACTGCATAGGGGGGACTGCTTCTGGGGGCACTATATAAAGGGCACTTCATAAGGGGGACCACTACTGGGGGCACTCCATAGGGGAGGGGCACTACATGGGGCATTGCAAAAGGGAGACCACTACTAGGGGCACTGAATAAGGGGAACTAATGAGGGGCCACAACTGGGGACATTGCATACTGGGGGTACTGTATAAGGGGCACTACTGGGGTTAAAGTGCATATGGAAAGGTATGTTCAGCATGACGATAAAGGGGTGTGTGTCATTTTGACATGCCCCATTTTTAAGTGACCATGCCCATTTTTCAGCATGCGCACATAGGGGGGAGCTCCATTTTTACATTTGCCCTGGGCTCCAAATACCCTAGTTTGTACCACACCCTTGGATACCCAATCTCCCTGTATTATGCTAGGGAAAAATATTTGTCCATCCACTCTTTGACTGTGAATAGTGTTGGACTAGCCTAGTGGTTCTCAAACTTGGTCCTCGGGACCCCACACAGGTCATGTCTTCTAGGTCACCCAACAGCTGCACAGGTGTGTTCATTACTCACTGACACATTTTAATACATCCACAGGTGGAGCTAATTATATCACTTGTAATTCTGTGAGGAAACACAGAAAACATGCACTGTTTGGGGTCCTGAGGACTGAGATTGAGAACCTGTGGACTAGCCCATTGGGCCCTACTGCCTGAATCTTTCATCCCACATCCTAAGAGGGCTCAGACTGTATTCTGCTCCCTGCACACTTAAGGTTGTCCCTGATAGTATTGCAATTAGGTGACATATACACCACCAGAGAGGAGTTGGAAAGTTGTTGATAGGTAAGTGGTGGGACGTTAGTTTATAAGTGGTTGGAGATACTTTTTAGGTGGGGGTGGAGTGTAGATAATTGGGGAGTTTGCACTGTGACTTGAACTCCTTAGCATCAATAACACAAAGTCTTAAAGATCATGGAAACAAGGAGGGATCATGTGTGTAGGTTTATGCTGGGTGCAGTGTAATGTACAGCGAGCGGTACAATGGAAGGGCTAGACAAAAGAGGAGCCAGTGAACTTGGACTACCCAGGTTATAAATGGAGATGAGTTTAGCTGTTGTGAAAGCAAAGGCACATAACTTTGGCTATTGAGGATTACATGGTGACCTAAGACCTATAAAAACTCAGATTTCCCACATCTTTTAGATGGAGAATACAGCTGGTGACACTGGAGGGGAGACAGGAGCTCAGGCATACTGACAGGATTATGGGGGTATGTGGCCCTGCTATGTTCTGAAATATTGTTTTTGACAGAAAAGGGAACCAATCATTAGCATGAGGCATCCACAATAAGTGGGCTAAGGGCCTGCTTCACACCCGGTCGCAAGCGCTGAGCGCTCACAACCGGGTCGATGGTGGCCCAGAGTGCATGCGCACGATGGAGCCGGCTCCGTTGTGTGCATGCACAAGACCCGGATAGTGACGGGCAATCCATCGCTCCAGGTTTCGCACCAAAGGGGGCGTGCTGTTGATGTTGAGTGACAGCACGCCCCCTTTGGTGGGCGGGTTGGGGGGTGGCTGCCCAGACGAAGGCGTTCCCATGGGAATGCCTACCGTTTGGGGGTGGCCCCACTGACATCACAAGTGATGTCAGTGGGAGAGCTTTCGGCTCTGTTTGAGCTGAAAGCTCTCTGGGGCTTGCGGCCACAAGACCCTACCACAAGGTCTTGACCATTGCGACCATCATCCTGGCCACTCGCATTAGCTGTGGGTGGCCAGGAGGCCGCTCCATGAAAAAAAAAAAAGACACCCTGATTCAGAGTGAGCGCTCTGTCAGAGCGTCCGCTCTGAATCAGGATCTATGTACTAATAATCACTGACCACCCACGAATATTAAGTACCTAACTCGCTGGGGATATTTTCATTTTTAATAAAAATATCCCGACTATGTACTATGGAGAAAACGCAGAGACAGTGGTTGTGGTAACTGCTGTCCCCATGAGTTATATCCCCAGCATTTAGGAGAAGTCTTTCACTGAAGTGAAAGACTTCCCCGGGGGAAGCTGACACTGCACATACGCACATTGTCAGCTTCCGGAACTGGCCGGGGGCTGTGGGGGAGAGATTGAAAGATCTCTCTCCTGTCCTGGAGACCCCATAGGCTTACAGTAGTTTACACCATCTGAAAACAACCTAGGCTAATCTCCAAAAAGCATCGCATTTTGGAGTTTAGTACATAGGGGTTAGATCATAGTCCCTTTGACAATAATGGGGATGGTGATCTGTAGTGCTAATTAGCACTTTGCCAGAGATTTTTGTGAAATCTCATTCATTGTGCTATTAGTACATAGCAACAATACATAATATTATGCAGAAACTGCAGTCAACCTCTGCATAGGACTTGAGGGGAAGCCCTGGTTGCCACTTTGGCAGATTATTGAGAGACCTCCTTTGTGAAAAAGGGAAAGGTACTTTGAAGAGAAACACATAATTTGAGGGTGAGTACCTTTATGTATTCTGTGTGTTACACATCCCCAATAGCAGTGCTCCAATGGAGGGCTGGCCAGTCATTGTAAAATGGCAGTATTCTTAAGAGTTTCCTGTATAACAGCATCTGTAAAAGAGAGCTCAGTTGTGAAAAACTCAACTTCCAGAAAGTTACAGAAGAGCAAGTCCCTCGATATGGGATATATTGTATGTGGCACCCCTGAATATTGGGTGTGTAGCTGTCCCTGCATGAAAGAAATTATTTCCAGTGGAACAAATTGAGAAGCACACGTGTCCACATACATGCACAAAGATGATCAGTGATCGCACTGCGATTATGGACACAGAGGAATCCATCACAAAGTGAGTGACAGGCTGTCAGTGTTTGACGGTGGTAATGCTTCTGACTGAGAGAACCACAGCAGCAAAGACTTTTGACAGACAGCTGGGCAGACAATCTGTGAGAGCCATCCATCCCACTGATCAGGTGTCACATATAGCACCTGTCCCACCCACTAAACACATTTCATAGAGTCCAGGTTCTGGTCCCTGAACCTTTTCCTCTATCCTCCAGCTCTTCTCTTCTGCATGTCCTTGTTACCTGAGGAAAATCTTTTTGTCATTGAGTGTCAAGTTAAAAGAAGTAGGATACTGTTCTACTTTGCAGGCTTAATTTAAAAACCACTAGTACAGTCTTCCCCATATTACTGTTAGGAGCAGCCCTAATGCCTTGCATACAACCTATATTACTGCAGCAATTTCTGGTGGTTACAATTATTATTATTATTATTATTATTATTATTATTATTATTAGACTAAGGGGTCTATTTACTAAGCAGTGTTAGGAGTGAAAAGTGAAAAATAAAGTGATAAGGTGCCAGTCAATCATCTCCCAACTGTCTTCTCACAGGCTGTGTTTGAGAAATGACAGTTGGGAGCTGATTTTCTGGTACCAAAAAAAGGAAATTTGCACGTGACAAAAGAGACTATGTACAAAATCAAGTCTTCAAATGGACCAGTAGAAGAGGTAAGAACTTAAGAGAGGAGAAAAGACCCTCACAAGGCTACACCTCCACGGATCAAGAATCCTCGGATACAGAGGGGTCAACTCAGTCATTCCGGTTGAAAGAAAATTTACCAGGACCCTCCACAAGGGATTTTTTAGATCTTCCTCAAGGTCCACCACTGGACCAAAGACCTCTAAGAGGAAGATTAGGAGGGGGCAGAAACACCAGGTACCGAGAAAAATGGGGCTCACAGGAAACCCTTCAGTATCAACGCAAATCACAGAGGAGGTGGTAGACCCTACAAGGATGAGGGAGGACAAATTGAGGGTAAGTAATTTAACACAAAAGGTATTGAATGATTGGCACATAGAGATCCTGAGTAGAGGATTGACCTTTTCCCCTACCAATCATTTCAATCGGTTTATATGGGAAAAGAATCTCCGTCTGTTTGGGAGGAAACTTCTCCATAATAATTTCTATTCTACCTCGACTACTAATGTTTTGTCATGAGAAGAGGGGACCAATGATAATACAAATAGCAACCTTACTGTGGAAGAGATTGAAGCACTCACAATATTACAAGAACTCACAGATGAACAAGAGATATCATCATCTAATTTGAGACCCATATGTAGAAAGAAAGGGACATTCTATCCGTAAACTCATGTCTGCCCAGTAGTGGGGACATTTATGGATTTAGTCTCAAGGGATCTAGATGGGTAATCTCAAAAAGGAAGAGATTTAAGCCCTCAGAGAAATGCAGTCATGGTATGACATTATTATTAAACCCTCAGATAAGGGGGGGAATGTGGTCCTATGGGATAAAGAGCTTTATATATCTGAATCTCTTAAACAACTCAAAGACAAAACAACCTAAAAATGTCTACCTTTTAATCCATCTGAGGATTTTAAAAGGCAATATAATTACAAGGTATTATTATTAAGATGGAATTTCAATTCTTGGAGGTGGGTAACCCAGTGGTCCCCACCTTTTATTTATTGCCTAAAATACATAAAAATGAGAAATCCCCACCAGGAAGATCAATAGTATCTGGTATCAATAGCTTTACAGAACAGGCAAGTAAGTTCTTGGATATTCACCTGAGGAAGTATGTGATTACTTTACCCTCATACGTACAGGGCATATTGGATGTCCTGCGTAAATTAGATGAAATCCATATTGAAGAAGGGGTTCTACTTGCTACATGCGATGCAGAATCACTATATACCAGCATTATACATGACAGGGGAATTTATTCAGTCAAGTTCTTCCTGGAAAAGGAGATATTTCCCATTTTGGTGAATTCCTTTTGGACTTATTGATATTTGTGTTGACAAAAAAATTTTTGTCTTCAACAACCAGTTTTTCTTACAGGTGAGGGGCACAGCTATGGGGGTGGCTTGTGCCCCACCTATGCCAACATATATTTAGGATGGTGGGAGGAGTCTATTGTTTTCAGTGATATATATATGAGTAGTATACCAAATGCATTTTAATGTGGATTAGGTACATAGACAACCTCCTTATCCTATGGGATGGCCCCAGACATAAATTTGTTAAATTTATTGAGATCTTGAACACAAATAGCCTAAATCTAAGATTGACGTATGAAATTAGTAACTCTGATGTTACTTTCTTGGACTTGAAAATACAAAGAGGAGAGGGTGGTCGGCTATCCACCGACCTACATAGGAAAATCACGGCAACTAACAGTGTTCTACATAAAACTTGTGCTCATTTCCCTCCAGTTCTTAAAGGAATTCTGAAGGGTGAGTTCCTTCGTATCAAGAGGAATTGCTCAGATGCCTCACAATTTGAAACAAGGGCTAATGAACTTGCTGAGAGATTGATACAGAGAGGTTACAGCAGAAGAGCTGTGCAAAGAGCAAGATGTGAAGCAAATCAGAGTGATTGGAACTCCCTTTTATACCCAAATAGAAGAGCGGCGGAGGGTAAATTAGAAACTATAAGATTAGTGGGAGATTTCTGCTCCGAATGGAGGGATATTCAAAATATAATTAACAAGCACTGGCACACATTATTGCTAGATCAGGATCTTGCAAAGGCCCTTGGTACAAGGGCATCGATTAGTTGGAGATGTTCGGTCAACTTAAAGGATCAATTGGTCCATAGCCATTTTGCTAAGTCCAACAGGAGGAAGGCCATTGTGGAAGGAAGTTTCAAGTGTGGGAAATGCAAGGCATGTAATTACATGCAAAAAACCACCCACTTCATAGACAAATATGGAAAAAGCATCAGATACGGGACTATATAAATTGTAAAATAATGGGCGTAATATATTGTATTACATGTCCGTGTGGGAAGAGGTACATTGGTATGACTACAAGAGCTCTAAAACAGCATATTTTGGAGCATATAGGCTCAATTAGAAATTCTAGAGCCGATAAAGAAAAAATTAAACCATTGACCTCTGTAGCGAAACATTTCAATGATTATAATTGTGGTAGTCCTAGTGGATTAACAGCGTTTGGAATGGAAAAAGTGTATTTTGGTATAAGAGGTGGAAACCTCACCCAACGTCTACTCAAATGAGAAAGCTAATGGACCTTTTTAATGGGAGGATTACAACCATCAGGACTTAATGAATATATAAATTATGGGGTATTTCTTCAATGGGATGATATAACACAATAATACATAAAGGATATGGGATGATTTTGAATATTTATGATTCTAATTGTTATAGTTAATTAGTTTAATGATATGAGAGGACACCACCAATTTTTGGTTATTCACTTTGTTTTCTATATATATTATATACATTATTATGTACTATTGGTCAGGGTAGGATAATATTATCTAACTTAGCCCTTATACATTATATATAATTTTCATAGTGATCACGGGATCACATATATTTGTTACTTCACACACTTTTTCACAAATTTTCACCTACCTCAGTGTTTTTGGTATTTATGGTTAATCAATTATTTTTGTTTTTGTTTAGGTTTATTCACTTTATTTATATCACTTTAATTCTCATTATCCATACTAATTATTGTTAGATGAGATTGTTATTATATTATTTAGTATTGTCACTTATGGTCAATTTTTATGATATAGTAGCTAATTACTTATTTGCTTTAATGGGTCATTCACTATATTATTTAATATGGTAATTTATGGTTAAATTATGTCACAGCAAGTCAATTATTTTCATGACTATTTTATTTTAAGATTGACAACTATATGTGCAATATTGGGAGTTGATTTTATTACCCCAATTTATTAATCTCTATGGCTAGGTATTTTACAAATACTAACTAATCAATCCTGATGAGATTCATCCATATAGATTTACTAACAAATAGAGGTAACAACGGGTTTTCTCTTTTTTTCTTCTTTTTTCCTTTTATCTATTGTTTCTTCTATATACTGAATATACATATATCTTAACTTTCAATTCGGAACTTTTTGAGGAGAATGACAGTGAAAGGTGATTGGTTGGGAAATCTGTCATTCATAGTAATTACAATAGCTTCCCTGTAATAGAACAAGAGGATCGTGATTCAACCAAGGAATAAGCTGACTGGCAACACTGATAGGCTGAGAGATCTGTCAATCATAAACAAGCATACTGATTGGTGATCAGTGTGAATATAGCCCCGTGCAACCCACTTGTCGGGTTAATCCCATGATGAACAATTAGCGAAACGTACGTTAGGGGTATCACACACATGGACCCGCGCGTCCGGTGGTTTTAATTGTTGTACGTTCACTTAATGTCCTCTGTATACAATGTGTTGGGTGATACTGTTACCAGCTAATAAAAATAAGATGCTGTGAATGCAAGGCTTGTACCAGTAATGGACTACAAAAGTCACAGAGCTTTCATACCAACCAGGAGTACCGCACACGTGGGGTAGCATGTCTGGGAGTCTGTGTTGGTGTATGTCTATCCACATACTTTCCCTATACAGTGTGTTGCTGATTGATATTGTTATCAGCAAATAATAAACATATGATGCTGTGAACGTAGGGCTTGTATTAACAACGAAAATATAATTAGCGATAGAGTTCCCATACCTTACTATATAGTGACATATATTGAGACATGGGGATTAATATGTCATGTGATTTGGAATTAATGTGATTTAGGAATTTATAAATCACATATAGCGATGGAGTGATTGGATTTAAGGCTACCAATCTATATTGAAATAGATCATAAGTAACATCCGTATCATCCTATCAATCCCACAGTGCATAGGGGAAAGAGCATTCACATTGTGAAGGAGATATGATTTAGAAGACATTACAGTTGATTACCAGGAGTATATATTAGACTGAGAGTGGACACAACATTTTACTTTTATTTTTATGTCAGTTTTGTCTCACATTAAAAGCACTTTAACACTATTTTTGCACATACTATTTCGCTAATATTTTAATACATCAATTAAAAGTAAATTTTTAAGATTTTCATTTTTATTGGGTTACCAGTCATGAGATTTCTATAGCAGAATGTTTTCATACTAAATAGTCCATGAGTGCCCCTTCTTGGAACACTTTTTCTCTTTTTTCAGTATATATGCAGTTACATATGAGCAATATAAATTACGATCTTTTACTTTAAAAGATTTAACGTTTAGATAATATAAATATATTAAATTCTAGCTGAAGTACCCGACATTGCTTGGGTTTAAATATTCAAGTTATTAAGTTTTATTATGTGACGTCATCCAAAACCATCCAGTGGAAGGTCAAGAACAGGTTCCCTGGGTCAAAGTTCTGCCTGGCGCACTCTACTGTGAAGTCCAACTAGGACCCCAACCACTACATTAGGCATCCCAGACCATTTGCCACCCCTCTGTGAAGTTTTCATTCAAATCCATCCAGTGGAAGGCCCAGAACAGACTCGCCAGGTCAAAGTTCTGTGAAGCATCCCCGGGTCAAATTGTGAACAAACTAGGGGTTGAGGTCCAACCGGGACCTCAACCCCTAGTATGTCTCCTGAGATCCAATGTTACTACTTTGTGAAGTTTTTATCCAAATCCATACAGTGAAAGGCTCAGAACAGGCTTCCTGGGTCAAAGTTCTGCCCAGCATCCACCAACGGGAGGTCCAACCTTATCCTTAACCCCCCTAAAACCTGGCCAGAACAAACCAATTAATTTTATATATAAGATTGGCATAGTGTCTCCAGAACATAATGGAATGAGTTAGTAAATATAAAGAGCTGTCCCAGATCTGGCCCTAGCCAATTTGGTGCCCTAGGCAAAATTTTGACTGGTGCCCCCTACTCCTACACACTATATATATATATATATATATATATATATACACGTACATAGTAATGACCCTGTAGTAGTGCTCATTTACAGTAGTAATACCCCCATAGTAATGTCCTTTTAGTAGTGCCCCCATAGTAATGCCCCTGTAGTGCCCATATAAAGTTGTAATACCTCCATACTAATGCCCCTGTAGGGCCCCCATAGTAGTGGCCCTGAAGTAGTGCCCATATACCCCCAAGGTAATACCCCCCTAGTATTGTCCCTGTAGTAGTGCCCATATACTTCCATAGTATTGCCCCTGTAGTGTCGCTTATAAACATTAAAAAAACAACACTTACCTTAATCCCCGCTCCTGCATCCACCGCCGTCGTGTCCGCCCAGCTGCTCCTCGGAACTATGGGAGAGACGTCATGACATCTCTCCCATAGTGCGCATGGGGAGAGCTGGAAGCTTGAGTTCAGGAGATAACTCCAGCCTCCAGCTAGCACGGTGCTGCAGAGAAGGAGCCGGGCATTCGCTGCTTATAACATCTCAGCGGGCATTGGGCTGGGAACCTCCCTGCCACGCCGGGCTGGAGGACACTGGTGCCGGGTGCAGCGGTGCACCCGGTGCACATGCACCTCCTGCCCTGCCAGAATGAGCTTCTGTACAGAAGCTCATTCAAACCTGGGTCCTGGCCAAACACTGAGCTGCCGATAGGAGTTAAACTCCGATCGCGGCAGCGCCAGGGGGGGCAGCGGCAGGCAGGGGAGCTGCCGTTCAGAGCTGTGCTCCGATCATGGCAGCGGCAGGCAGGGGAAGCCGTGCTTGGCAGCTCCAATCGCGGCAGCACCTGGGGGTCAGCGGCAGGCTAGGGGAGCTTCACCTTGGGGAAACAGCAGAGTCGTCGGATGCCCCTGGGCATTCCAGTCGCCCCTAGGCATTTGCTTATAATGCCTATGCCTAGGGCCGGCTCTGAGCTGTCCAAAATTAGAGAGTTTGGAGTTTTTCGAATGAAACTTTGCTGGCTAGCTAGAGCTGTACTGTGTTACAAAATTGCTGATGTTATTGTTGATATGCTGGGATTGGATCAGCTGCATGCTGAGAATGAGAGGCTGGGACCATCTATACCTACACAGCAGCCAGAGGCTGTATAACATCCATACACTTACGATCATACATACTGCAGTTCATAGGTAGAGAAAAGGGGAACACATATGTTTGAGGCCCAAAAGTTAGGGGGTTTGCATGGATGGAACTACTGATTACCAGGGCTGATGTTGTCTAGGTGGCAAGCCTCTGGAGCAACCCCCACATCTGGCTCCACACTCTCACCTGTCAGTGAGATCACCTGCTGTAGAGTCAGCAGCAGTGCTGGCCACCTATTTTCTCTCCTCTAATCCTCTCTCTCCTCCAGGTCCCAGCATGTCAATCACATAAGAAGCTCTGCCCCCTAGAAAACATGTGGAGCTGCTGGATGGAGCCTGATAAGGTATATCTGGTATGGCTTTTTGGTGAGGAGAAAGGATTAATGTGTGTATGTTAATAAATGCTGACAGGGCTACTGTGTGTTTGTGGGGAGAGGGGGTTAATTAATGCTGACAGGGTGAGAGTGTTTGTAGAGGTTTAATGAGTGCTGACAGTGTGAGTGTATGGGGTTTAATGAGTGCTGACAGTGTGCATATGTGGGTTAATGAGTGCTGGCAGAGTGACTGTATGTGCATAGGTTAATGAGTGCTGATATATATTGGGGCACAGATGTTTGGCATAAATATCTATTGGACACCGATTTGTAGCATAATGTTTTGGGTCACAGCTGCTTATAATGAATTTGGGACAAGTATTTGTGTCCTAAATATGTATTGGGGAAGTGATCTATGACATAATATTTTGGGGGCACAATTGTATAGCACAGTGGTTCCCAAACTTTTTAGAATCACAGCGCTCTAGAGTGTCAGCATTTTTTCCATGGCACCCCTATGCCACAAGTTTCTTATTGAGAAATTCAGCAAGAATTACATGAAGTAAATTGTGCTTATATGTCACCCTTAGGTTCAGTTATGTCGTGGTTGACAGGGCTGTGCTTCTCTTTGTCCACATATTTATTGATTGGCAGCCATTAGCACTGGTTTTACCTATCACACTGACTAAAAGTAATTTTATTTGGTACTGGACCACCAACCGAGGCACCCCTGCAAGTGCCCTGAGGCACCCCAGGGTACCACGGCACCCAGTTTGAGAACAATTGGTGTATCATTTAAAGAATTTGAGAGACTGATGTGTGGCATACTGTGTCAGGGGCACATGTATTTGGGGCAAGGTAATACCCCCATAGTATTGTCCCTGTTGTAGTGCCCATATACTTCCATAGTATTGCCCCTGTAGTGTCGCTTATAAACATTAAAAAAAACAACACATACCTTATGAATTGGGCAAATTTATGAATTGGGGCACAGTGGTGTGGCATACAAAAAATTTAGGGCACAGTGTTATATAACTGGATACTTGTAATGACAACTTTGGAGTCAGGAGCATAGTGCAATCTAAAATGTTTATTGAGACAAAAACATAGCCCAGGCAATGCAGGAAAACCAGGAGTGATACTTGAACCAGACTGGAACAAGTGTTTTGAACCGGACTGGAAATGGTGGTGAACAGACACTTGAAGTGATGCAAAACTGGATACAAACAAAAACCATTTGCTGCAGAGTGGATGATTCAGATTTACATGCAGCAACAGCTTGCAATGGCCCAGCTGGATGGAGCAGCACAGATTATGGACTGGAGATATACAGACTGGATACAAGCAAAGGCAAAAAGCTGCAGAGCAGATGAGACACACTGCAGCTCCACTGCTGCACTCACACACTCACCCTGCTGCAGAAGAAATGTGAGTAATTAAGGACTAATTAAGCTAATTGGAAACCTCCAATTGCTTAGTTAGTCTTCAGGGGTGGTGCCGCCAGGGTCCCAAAGCAAGTCCCGCTGATTTTTCCTAAAATTAATGATTTTAGGAAAAATCAGACTTTCTCTGGAGATGGGAGGAAAAAGACGCTGTGATTTCTTACACAAATCACTACATCCCATTTTCAGCCCCCTAAATGAATAGCAAAACTCTGCGGCTGTGGGAAAAACCCTGCACTGCAGTTTTTTTCTAAATGTAACGCCTGCAATTGGTTCATTCAAAGGCTTAAAAGTGTATTTATTTTGTATAAATTTTGTATTGTTTATTTACTTCAGTTCATCCTTGACCATAACATTATTTTTTTAAACATATTGATAATGTGAATTATGTAAAGTTTAAGAATAACAATAATGAAACATTTAAAAAATATAATAAGAAAAGTACTAAAATAAACCACCTAAAAACCTATATTTTGTCTTCATAACCATTTTTTGCCTTTTCCATGGAAGTCACTAAAAAATTAATTTTACATTATTAACATTTCGTTGTTTATATCCTTTTTTTAAGACATAAATGTTGCATAATAACTAAACAGCCTTCCTAATTGTTTAGCCTCACTTGTAACCATTACAAATATTGTATAGATACCACTGTGTGTGGGTGCTAGCACCTCCACCAGATGAAATGTCTCCTTTCTCGTGGTGGTTAGAATCTATTTTTAGTTTGTGTGAACTACTTAGAGGAGTTATTAATGGGTAGAAAAGAATACTGAGGTTAAGAGACGGGTTCTGGAATTTGATGTTTGTCTGAAGTAGTAAAGTTTGGTAGCTAGAGGAAAGTCATATTGTGCTAGGTACAGTAGGACATTTTGTGCAGCCCCCAAAAATTCTGTAACCAGGAATTGGGACAGGTAATGTGAAGGATTCTGAGTTGAAAACTGTTGCAACTGCTTTTGTGTCTTTTACCATAGTCACGTCTGTGACTTTATGCAATGCTAGAATCAGACTTTCCCCTGCTGTACAAGCCTTTGGGGTCTATTTACTAAGCAGTGTTATGAGACAGAGTGAAAAGTGATAAGTCTGTGATAAGGTGCCAGCCAATCAGCTCCCAACTGTCATCTCACAGGCTGTGTTTGAAAAATGACAGTTGGGAGCTGATTGGCTGGCACCTTATCACTTTCTTATCACTTTTCACTCTGCCTCATAACACTGGTTAGTAACTAGACCCCTGTGTCTGAATATGCAAGACTGGGATGCCATTTTTGAGTGTTTTCAGATGCTGTAACTCCACTTGCTGCATCTTTAGATGTAATCATAGGCTGCAGCAAACTTGTACCATTTCCATGCTAGGTGCAAATTCTCTATCAGAGAATGGCCTCCAGTGTGAGCGATTAAGTGCCTGAGTTCACGCCAATTCAGCAATATGCCTGCAATGCATCCATACTATCTTCATGTGTCTGAATAACCACCTCTCATTCAGCGCCTAGGAATAGCCAATACATTTCAATTAATTTCTGGTACAGTGCATCTCAATCACAACTTTGCCTCTGTACATACACACAGTGGGACGCATGCACTGTATGATGTTTTAGGGATTTTCATGCAAGACAAAAGCAAAAATTCACTCAAAGAACTCTGCGCAATCACATTGCGCAACTCAGAATCAGGCTAAAGGAGTGTGGATGAGAGATGCAAATCTTGTGCAGAGCAGAGGGGTCATGTTGGCAGATTTTTTGAGACCTAGATGATAGCAGTGGCATCACAAGGAGGGTGTGGACCACACCCGGGTGTCACTCGCCGAGGGTTGACACCAAGGTGCAGACTTCCACTCACTGACAGGAGCTGGGTGCCGCACTGCAGCGATAAGTGCAGCACTGCACATAGGTACCTCCTGCACCCCCCCTGCTTCCCCCCAAGTAATAGGCATGGGGGTTCGGGCTGCAAGATCACACCCCCTTTAGTTGGTGCACAACGTCCCTCCCCACCACAGGTGACACCGCGGGGGGGACACCACTGGATGATAGTGTTATATGTTAGCAGGGCTGGCAACAGAAGTCTTGGGGCCCTGTACAATGATGTCTCTGAGGGGCCACTCCTCCACAGAGGTAGGTGTGTGTTTCTATCGACTGCAGTCAGGAAGATTCACTATAACACAGCCGCCAGCACCTTCATTCTCAACCCCTGCAAGGGCCAGCTGCCGGCACTCTCCACAGCAGCAGCTCCGAACATAGTAAGAGACACTCCCATCACTCAGCACCAGCAGATACCCACCGGTGATGGCACATCCCGGGGCGTGCTCGGGACTGCTGGCACTATAGCAGCGTTTGGAACCTCGGTGCCCCACTAAATCTTTGGACCCGGGACAGGAGTACCCTTTATACCCTCTTGTTGCTGGGCCTGTATGTTAGTCAAAGTATTTTATATAGGATTTGGTAAAATACAGGCAATTAACTTAAGAATATAATATGTAAAAAAATTGGATAAAGTGGAAAACAAAGCGCTAGACATATAAATAAAAAAATAATAAAAAATAATGAAAATCACTCGTCACACTAATATTCATAGAGACTTTTCTGAATGTATCACATATACTTAATGTTCATGTATCCAGAAATAATGGATATTTGACCGTTATGTTCCTTCCGTTCTGATGCAGGGATAACCTTTTCCTTATAGATTCCTCTGTTTCTATTTTTCTCTCAGGTAAGTTTAAACTGGAAAAAGAAGAAATCAAAACAAAAGCTCATGGACCAATATACACTTTGAGTTTTAGATTCAGTCAAATTCAATTTTCACTCCCAAGTTCTATTATATCCCTTAAGGTGGCATACCAAAACTCACAAGGATCAATATCGTGTTGTGGATATAAAGGTATCTTTTCCTCACATTTCTTCACACACTTATAGTATAAATTCAATTAAAATTCACTTCCAAGTTATATTATATCCCATAAGGTGGCGTACCAAAACTCACAAAAATCAGTATTATGTTGTGGATATAAAGGTATCTTTTCCTCACACCTCTTCACCCAACAGGAAAAAAAGCCTTCACCATCACCGTACGTATCAACATACCTCACTTACATCAGATAGATGTCCATTATTGCACATAAAAGTATCTTTCACGCTGTCAAATTAGCCATTCCTGGATATTTTGTTCCTTTACAATATACCAGACACGGGACTTTCACCATATAGGTAGCATGAAAAAATACAGGATTTTCCTTAGCCACCAGTTTAAAAATCCTTTATTCTAACATATAAATGATAAAACACTGCAATGGGAACAAAAAGACACACCTGACCTTTTGCAAAAAGATGTTATAAAGTCCAGATATCAGGTCAGGAACATCCCCAAGTCACCAAAGGCACATCCAAAGAAAAGACACTGGTCCTCCCCACCAACGAGTCCTGACAGCTACCCATCTATCATCATTACACACACTGCTGGACTTTTTTCATACTGTGGGGTCTATTTACTAAGCAGTGTTAGAAGAGAGAGTGAAAAGTGATAAGGTGCCAGCCAATCAGCTCCTAACTGCCATCTCACAGGCTGTGTTTGAAAAATGACAGTTGGGAGCTGATTGGCTGGCACCTTATCACTTTTCACTCTGTCTCCTAACACTGCTTAGTAAATAGACCCCTGTAGCACATCAATTACCATCTGAGAGGGACAATTTGTTGTTGCTATTATCTTTCCTCCATATTATTTTCATGTGACAATATTGACCAGCAACATTTATACCAAAGTGTGCTATATTCATTTAAATATATAATAATCTATTTGGGTCCAGTTTCATATAGATTCTCTGTATGTGGTATTTAGGAGCAATGATATCTATACCAAATGTATAGTGGAACATATAATTTATCAATCAGATCTACTATATACACATTGCATGATCCACTGGTTATTTACAATTGTATTTTGACTAGGTACAGCCCAAAGTGCATGCAGGCATAAGCATATATATTAATTCCTCCAAAGACGGAAATAAGCTTAGCAGCAATTGATTAATCAGTCCAATCCTTAGGTTTTGGTGTTAGTAGACGATTTTTAGTTGGTAAGGACAGCGTCTTATTGTTAATTTCAATTCTGTTATTAGGCTGAACAGTAATCAGAAAAACATTCTTGATTAGTAACAAAAAGCACTGGTTTGTTATTTGCAATTATTTCCTTAAATTAAACAGTCTCATATCAGGTTAAGTATTGTATGCTGTTGAATGATGTAAAGAGAAACTCTATTTCCAAAAATAGATGTAAGGGTGGAGAAGAGATAATGAGGACAATGTAACCTGGTGGTATGTCTTCGTTCCTAGCCAGGAAAAAAGGGGTAGATGGATTATTACCAATGACCAGAAAGCAGAGTTAGCTGGGTCTCTGTACTGCAGCAATGTAAGCTGTTTTTCTTCATGCTGCTGGTCTCATCTGGAGATACACAGCTTTGGACAAATAATTATCCAAACAGAGAGTCCATAAGATATGGTGACAGCAGGGCATACCAAATGCCGGCAATGCTTGCTCTTGACGCATTTCTCCACCTTTACAATTAATCAGCAGCTTTCTCAGAAGGTGTAAGTGCAATGTGCGCTGTTGTTTACTTAAATATTGGACGTCCAGGCTTTGCATGTGTGTACTGCATGTCACTCCAAGCTTCCCTTTCGACATAGCATACATACACATGCGCTTAGCATTGCTTTATGTCCTGCTAACTAACTTAAGAACTAACAAAGAAGTGCAGGAGAACTTTTCACAATACATACTGTATCAGTATAGTTTCTGCATTCAAAATACATTGTATGGTAAAAATTCTGGTATGGGAAGAACAATAAGGAGGCTGTTGCAATAATCATTGCAAGAGACAATGAGTGCATGAAATACATTTTTTGCATGTTTTTCTGTGAGATATGAGCATCCTTTATATGTATCTTAGATGTACTGTATGTAACATGATGTGGATATAGATATGAATGTGTTGAGCAAAGCACAGTTCTGAGTCAAGGACAACACCTAGGCATCAAGTTTGAGAGGTCAGTTAATTGTTGTATTGTCAACCATGATACAGCTGTAAATATTGTAGGTTACTTCTGTCAGCAGAAATTGTGCTGTTTTGTTGTTATTATTGTAGCAAGTTCAAACTCAAGGGCATAACTATGTTGATTGCAGAGAGAGATGTAGCTATGGCTCTAAATGCATTATTTAGCCCACCTTTGGTTTGCCAGTATGTCTGCTGTATCTAGCTCATTTCAGAAATGTTCCTGAATAATAAGGGGGGCCTGGGGGGGCATGAGTCCCAGGCCCCTTTCTGTCATAGGGCCCATTGGCCAGGCCAGGTCAATAAGCTTTACCACACAATGTGATAGTCCTGTCTCTCTCTGCACCAGCTTGCTTCTCTCTCCACTGCAGTTACCCCTCCACCCACCACAGTCCTTTTCTCTTGACCTGGGAGAAAATTATCATGAAAGTCAGAGCTTTTAGTGTACTGCACATTGTGTCCTCCTTCATTTATGCCAAATTTCTGCACGGGTCTTCAAGAAGCAGATCATGCGCATTCAATGTGAGAGAGCTTATGTGAAATAATATGAACTTGGGACAATGACATTTCACTGGTCTGATCAATAAAAAGCCCTATATGACCTTTTGAGCATATTTGTAACTCTACATATGTTAATTTAGCAGTCTTCAGAGTCTCTTCGTTCATGGCTGGTTCCATTACTCTCTATTATGAATGAAAGTTGGAAACACTTTGAGAGTCATTGAAAATCTGTAAAATAAATGTTCAGTAGTACATCATTTGTTTAGTATTTTATTTGTATTATAGCTTGGTTGAATGCATCCTAGGTACAATAAGGTCAGCATTAGTACTTATAGATTGTCAGCTTCATTCAGTGTGCAATCTTATAAATATAAGTGCTAGGCATTTGTTGGTTTGCTTTCTCCCTCTGTCTTCCACGACTTTCTCACTTTGGCCCCCTTTCCCATCTCTCCCATCACTACTCCCCTCTACCACTAGCCCTGTAAATCTGTCTCCCTCTCATTTGCCCCTTTCCTTGTCTGTCACTCTTTGCCCCCTTCCCCTGTCTTTTGCACTTATCTCAGTGCCTCCTGTCCCCCCTCAATCCCATCGGAGGTGCAGTGGATGGGTGTTTAGCACAAGCTGCAAGTGGGAGGTCATTGTTGATTTCGGGTTGCAGGTGAGGGAGGCATTGGCTCCAGGAACTGACAGTAGGGAACAGTCCTGT
The DNA here is from genome assembly GCA_031769625.1 of Taudactylus pleione. Classification (NCBI taxonomy): domain Eukaryota; kingdom Metazoa; phylum Chordata; class Amphibia; order Anura; family Myobatrachidae; genus Taudactylus; species Taudactylus pleione. The sequence goes on from JAUIMM010000094.1 coordinate 3,677,064, forward strand.
GGGGAAGAAGAGTGTCTATCTCCAGGTGAACGCTGATGGGACAAAGGACCTCATTCAGAGTCAGTCGAAGCGGCCGCATGGTCTTACGGGAAAAGGGGCCGGATATTCAAATGATTCCCTCGCAAGTTGAGTCCCTAAGTTCGGATTGGTAGCTGGCCGACCAAGGGGAGGAAGCGGTCGGAATTAAAAAAAATACGCCCCCTTCTCGTACGCATTGCACATCATCTCCAGGCATATAAGGATTAATCGAGACCATCGGGAACCATCGGAACTGGTCGTAGAGCTTAAGGTTGACCATACCCTCTCTTAAGCTCTACGATCATGTCAGTGTAAAAACCTCCCATGTCACATGTGCCATGATGCTACTTTGTTAATTATGCACTCCCATAAACTGTATGCACTCCCTTAAAACGTCGTTCACATAATTAGGCACGCCTGCGTTCGGATCTCCACTCCCCCGTTTTCAAGCACCTTCCCCTGTTACCACCCACAAATGCCTTATTCTGTCACTCAAACTACCGACCTGGCTGTGTTCAAGGAGAGAGAAATTTCTGATCGTAGCGGCTAGTTTGCGCACGCACATTGCGAACTTTACGCATGCGCAGTATAGCGAACATCGGTGGCTTACGACTGTGCGTCCACAATGACCAACTCTGAATGAGGTCCAAAGTGCACAGGGATTCCCTTCAGCTCTCACTGCACTTTTGCAAAACAGACATCTAGAAGCACTACAGATGTGTCCTCTTGCACCTTTGCCGCTTGCGTGGCAAAGGCATGTATGCATCACACCAAGCGATTTGCCGTGGCTGTGTGTGCTACGGTATGCCATGCCTCGGCTGCGTTCGCACCATGCAATCCTATGTATTGCGGGTGCGAAAGCAGTAGGTGTACCCAGTCACAGGCGTACGACTCGCACCATATGTGGCGCAATTTGCTGCACAAGTGGCATTGATGCAAGTGGACATTTCTGTATATAACAGATCAGGGGACATCATTATACAGTACCTGCTTATTTTCCCATTTGAAATCAGATAGCTTTCTTAAAAATTAAAATTAAATGAATATCTCCCACAGCTCATCATTGTTGGTGGTGAATTTAATATGGTGTTATCTGCAAATACATACCACTCCAGCAGCTACAGTAAATCTCTCCACATTAAAAAAAAAATTGTTACTTGGACCAACACAGGGCCTGATTCAGAGCCGGACGCTATTTGCGCTCGCTCATTCAGAAAAAGGGGCCGGCTATTTAAATTGAGCGCTCGCTCTTTGCGGTCTGTTGACGCCTCTATGTCTGAGCGAGTGAATGAAACATGCGCTCGCTATTTTGAAAAGACGCCCCCTGGCCGCTCGCATCATACGTCATCTCCGCTATTTATTAGATTAATCGAGTACATCGAAAGGCGTCTGAACTGCTCGCAGTGCTTGTGGTTGGATTTTCCTACCGCAATCATGCGAACAGTTTAGGCTAGAGACAACCAAGTGACGTGGTCGATGGCACTGCTTTGTTAATTATGCACACCCTTAAAATGCCCGTTTTGACCGTTTGGCACGCCTGTGTTCGGATCTCCACTCCCCGTTTTCAAGCACCTTCCCCTGTTACCACCCACGAACACCTCATCCTGTCACTCAAATTAGCAGGCACTCGCAATTTTGCGAACACACGTTTTCTGACTGCACTGACTGGTTGGCGCATGCGCATTATGACCCATACGCATGTGCAGATGTGCGAACATCGCTCAGAGCGAACGAGCGGCCGCTTACGAGCGGCTCTGAATCAGGCCCACAGTTCACTTACTCTACTCTGCTAGAGCTCAAAACCTACTCAATTTTTACTTTATATCAGACATGCCATTTTTCTGTTTATATTCTTCTGATAACCTGGTAAGATCATGCCTCTGTTGCAAACATCACCTTATGACAAATACTTAAACCAAAGAATCCTTGGGGCTCTATTTATTAACATTATTTTTACTAAAATAAAGTGAAAAAGGGTGTTTTCACACCCTTTTCACATTATTTTAGTATCACCTACAGTTAATAAAGGGCAATTGGAGTAGAATTCGTAAAATTCTACTCCAAGGCCCAATTATCACTTATTTTTAGTACGCAGATCGCATTTCACATCATTGTAATGGGAAATGTGATCTGACCAAAGTTACTAAAATGAAATGTGAAAAAATACCGGGGAAAGCCCTGTGATAATAACGCCACCTGGAGGTGGCGTTATCAAGGGTCTCCCCTAGTTAATGGACTCCTGCTCCACTATAACATGCAGAGCAGAGCCCGGAGCTGGCCCCAGTGTGGTCACATGCTGATTCAATGTAAAAAGAAAGAAAAAAAAATGTAAAAAAAAACCCAAACTTACCTGACTCCAGGGACTGGTGATTGGGGCTCTGGTGATGTCCTCCAGTCGTCACCTGACAGGGTCCCAGTGCAGTATGGGATGTCAGCTGACCGGAGGACATGGAGGACATCACCGGAGCCCGTATCATGCAGGTAAGTGTAATTAAGGGAGAGGGGGGGTCATGGGGGTCGCTGGGGGTCCATGATCGCGGGGGGTAGGGCTTGGCAATGGGGGCGGGGCTTAGCAGCGGGGGGCAGCAGCGTCGACCTGTCGGCGCATGTGTGGGGCATTTGTCACGGTATTTTTTGAAGAAAATACCGTGACTAGTGTGCGGAGGGGATTCGCAGGGACAGAGCTTTCTTGCAAGCTCTGTCCCTGCAAGGGATTTGTAGTAAATCCCTGTAATATCACACTACAATCTGCATTACCAATAGAGCCCTTGGATGCTAAATAAAATTTGACTAAAACACTTCCCTTCTGAAACACATGCAATTGGCTATGAGATTATTTTTGTACATAATTTTTTTTTTTTTTTTAGTTATGCCGAATCTTATGCATTATTTGACAGAAGTTTAGATATTGGGTAAGAAGAATAAAGGTGACAGCAAGGAATCTTAGAGGTTCAACACATTGACAAATATTAAAGATCTATTTATCTGAGAATAATCTCTTCTTAGTCCATGTGAAATGTATATACTAGATAGGAGTAAATGAAAGTATGTGGGATACAAAAGGGAGAAATATATACAGTACACAGTAAAACTTAAAATGCAGTTGAGTTCAAAGACATTACACAATACTGATTAGTCACATGATAGTATACAATACAAGTGAATGTGCATACTGTACTGTAGCTGCGTGACAGACCATGGGCAAGTTGGAGAAAAAGAGTTCAGGAACTAGTGGGATTTCTGGAAGGGTAGCAGGATTACTGAACATTCTAGGTTTAGACCCAGCAGGAATGTTTACGGGGAATCCATGGGTGTCTCTGGATGAAGTAAAGTCCAGGTGGATGGTGGCCCAGGTATACTGTAGAATAAGAATCCAATATGTAGTAGGAGCATCCCAACAGTGAGGTGTGGAGCCCAGTTATCAGGAGTGAAGGAGAGCAGGAGAGCAAGCAGAGAAGAAGAGGGTCCAGGCAGATTGGAAAGCAACATTTCCAGAGGCAGATACTTATGTTATGATGCAGAAATCCTGATTTAGCACCATATGCAATTGAGATCGCAGCTGCGATTTCATACAGAATGCAGCTGCGAAAATATGCTAATGCTTGCCAAAGCACCACCGGCATAGGGATGCCCACTACTGCTTTCTCATATCCATCCTTACTCACTTTTCTGTGTATATATATCAGTTCCATCGACACACATCGGCCCGTCACACAGCATTTACAGCAGGTCTGACCAGTAGCAGAAATCGCAAGACTTGTCATGCGCAGTGAGAAATCATGCTGCGTATGCAATCGCAGTGGATAATGTATGCACACCCATAAAACGGTGTTCAAATCGACAGGCACGCCTGCGTTTTTCTGACCACTCCCCCGTCACCACCCCCAAACGCTGAGAGCCTGTCACTCACTATACGATGGATTCCTTTGTGCGTTCGTAATCACAATGCGATCGCTGTGCACATGCAGTGCGGCTTGTACACATGCGCAATGGCAAACAATCGCTCAAACGCGTCCATAATCGCTATCGTGTATGCTGCTGGATCAAGCTCTGAGACCCATCAGGGAATTTAGTAAAGTGTGGTTTACTATATGGATTTCAAACCTCCATACATCAGATGCAGAGTTCAGAAACTAACCACAGGGATTATCAATTTGCTATTTGGTGGCAAAAAACTCAAAATGCCTCTAAATTGTAGTAGTTTGTGGTGGTTTAAGTAAAACTGCATGATAATATCGAATGTAAAACATCTGTCTGGATAAAGTAAACTTTTGTGCTATAAAATGTTATTTAAACAATACAATGCACTACAATCTTTGTAGCTCTACAAGTGCCAGAATGTAATAGCGATCATAGGGCCTCATTTATTAATGAGTTTTATCACCAAAATGAGTGATAAATTTCACTGTGTATGAAAAATGTTGCTCTGGCCAATCAGCTCCCAACCGTCAACTGTTAGTAAAATGACAGTTGGGTACTGGTTGGCTGGAGCACCATTTATTGATTTTGGTGATAAAACTCATTAATAAATGGGGGCCATAGGCTGTTAGTAAAATGTCACAAAAGTTTGATACTGATATTAAACAGATTGCCCTGGTACACAGTAGCCAGAGGTACAAGGAGGTGCTATTCTGTATTGGTACGGTACCCTCTAGAGCAGTGTTTCCCAACCTCAGTCCTCAAGGCACACTAACAGTCCAGGTTTTAGTGCTATCCAGGCTTGAGCACAGATGGTTAAATCAAAATAACTGAGGTACTAATTAAGACTCCTGTGCTCAAGTATGGCTATCCTCAAAACCTGGACTGTTAGTGTGCCTTGAGGACCGTGGTTGGGAACCCCTGCTCTAGAGGAGGGGGTTAACATATTTTAACTGGCACCACCACAGAGGACTTAAAACATAACAAATACATAGAGGGCAGCAGGCAAAGAAGGTACATATTGAAAGCATTACAGTTTAAAAAAGCATTAACTATGGTAGCCTAAAAGCATTACTGAGTGCATAAAACAGTAGTCATGGTGTATAAAAGGTAATTGAAGATTATGCTGGGAGTGGGTCCAAGGATACAAAGGTGAAAGTAAAACAAGATAACAAAATGAAGTAGGGCCATGCTTGTGAGAGTTAACAATCTAGAAAAGAAGTAAGTCTGATGTAGGGGAGGGTGTTACAGGCAGGATGTGGGAGTATTGAAGAAAGGTTGTGGAATGTTAGGTCAATATTTATCATGTCAACGTGGATCCAGCTTACATGAGAATGTCAACATGGTCAAAATGTCAACATACTTAGCATGTCGACAGTGACCTTGTCGGCATTTATCAAGTCTACATGGATGACATGTTAATATGATAGAATGTTGACTGTTGTAATTTGTACTGAATACCATACTGTTAAATTAGATGGATATCACATTCACGCACTGTACAGTATTTGCATGTTCGTACAACAAATATTTTTAATATCACATACAGTACACACAGTAAGCTCTTAGAATGGGATGCAAATCAGTACACATATTGTACATAACTGTATAGTAGTGTAGTTGCCCGAGTTGTTATTATGGTATAACTGATACCGTAGATTAATGAAATGCACGCACAGCTTTCAATGAGATGGGGTGATTTAATCTCTAATGGTGGGGTACTGTGTATATACAGTATGTACTATTAATGTATAATATCTGGAAAGGAAGACAAATTTTTTTATTATTAAAACAGCAGCAGGTGAGTGGAGTGCACAAGAATGAGCCCGCTACAGTATGTGCAGTTCTTCATATACTGTAGCTGGCTTGTGGGCTAGTGGTTAGGTGATCGCTATGCAACAATGATTGTCCCGGGTTCGAGCCCTGCAAAATAATTATTTTTTTTTTGGCACTGTCGGCTCTGGACACTATAGTGAAACTACTGTAGTAGTGGGCTGTTTAAAAGTAAGGCATTACAAACTGATTGTGCATTTAAAAGTGCAAACTTGCGTCAATGTCTGCACTGTGGTGGCTGTCAGCTCAGAGGGGTTACAATGGAATCTCTGGTGCATGCCCAGTGGAAGGGTTACAATGGGTTCTGTGGCGCATTCCCAGTGGAGCCAATGTAGCACTATGCCAAGGCGTATGGGAGATCATTGCACTGTGCATGCCCAGTTGTCTGTATTACTGTGCAGTTGAATTTTCACACTTGTGCCACTCTCTGCGCTGTCCCAGACTTGGACACTATAGTCATTTCATGACTTCAGAAACTGGTAGTGGGCTCTGTTTGAAAGAGAGGTCTCTGTATTACAAACGGACTGTGCATTTAAAGTGCAAACTTGCATCAATGTTGATGCTGTCCCAGACTTGTACACTATAGTGATTTTCTGACTTCAGTAACTGGTAGTGGGCTCTGTTTGAGAGAGAGGTCTCTGTATTACAAACTGATTGTGCATTTAAAAGTGCAAACTTGCGTCAATGTTGATGCTGTCCCAGACTTGTACACTATAGTGATTTCATGACTTCAGTAACTGGTAGTGGGCTCTGTTTGAAAAATACCTCTTTGTATTACAAACTGACTGTGCGTTTAAAGTGCAAAGTTGCATCAATGTCTGCACAGTTGGCGCTGTGGTGGCTGTCAGCCAGCTCCGAGGGGTTACAAATGCGATCTCTGGTGCAAACCCAGTGGAGGGATTGCAGTGGGATTTCTGGCGCATGCCCAGTGGAGCCGCTCTGTAACTGTGGCATAAGGAGGCTCATACAGTAGTAATGCACATGCCCAGTGTGTCGGGAGTCACACACAATGGAGCCACTCCATACACCAGTCGAGCTACAAGCAGGCTCAAAGTACAGATACTGTAATTTGCAGCTGTCATATCACATACATGACAGATGTAGTTCTTGCTAGGACAGGCTTGTGGGTAAGGGGTTAGGTGAACTGCCTTGCTTACATTTCCTGTCCGCCTGTTCAAGACTTTGATAATTTTTTTTATTTTTTTAAATCTTCACTACAGTAGTTCAGTATTGTTACCCAACCCTTATGAAAATCAATACATTATATATGTAGATGTGCCCAGCTTTTGTAGCTTGTTGCTCCATATGCCATGTAGCGCATTGCTAGTCACACGCTACGCTGTGGTGTATTGAGTCTCATAGCACTATGCATGCCCAGTTGTCTGTATTACTGTACATACTGTACTGACTGCGTAGTTGAAGTTGCACACTTGCGGTATTGTAAGTACAGTACTGTTGGCACTGTCCCGGACTTAGACATTGTAGTGATTCCATGACTTTAGGAACTACTGTAGTATAGGTTTGAGGCATGTGGGCTAGGGGGATAATGCCTAGCCTCACTGCTTCTACCATGTCCTGCAGGTTCAAGACCTTTAAGGTCTATGCACAGGACCGAAACGTCAGATTTTGAAATGGTGTAACATTTTTACTGAGATGCAATAAAGAGATGTTTTTAAGAAGACTGGTGAGTGCTACCCCCCCCTTTTTTTTCTACTTTTGCATGAAGAGGATTATTGTGATCCCATATGGGTGTGTCAACCCAGCAATTTATTATTGAAGATGAGAGTGTGGACCTATTTGGACTATAAATATATATATATATATATATATATATATATTTTTTTTTTTTTTTTTTAAATCTTTACTAATTCATTATTCAATACATTATCCACAAATTCTCGCATTTCTATGCTACTGTACTTTATGCCACTGTGTGCTCAGGAAAGGGGTGTATGGCACTCCAATACAGTATCCACCTACAGGACAAAGCTAGTCGAACTACAATATAGCGTTTTGAGTCTATTTCTACTGTGCATACCCAGTGTGTCCCAGACTTGGACACTATAGTGATATCTCATGACCAGTAACTGGTAGTGAGCTCTGTTTGAGAGATAGGTCTTTGCATTACAAACTGACTGTGCATTTAAAGTGCAAACTTGCATCAATGTCTGCATGGTTGGCGCTATGGTTGCTGTCAGCCAGCTCCGAGGGGTTACAAATGGGATTTTTGGCACATACCTAGTGGAGAGCTCAGGGTACAGCAACAAAGGTGACTTAGAAATCAGGCAGAGTTGCAGAGGTAGATCACTGTAATGAGCAGTAACAACAGCGAATTAGAAGTCAGGCAGCATTGCAGATAGTAGTATCTCAAGGGTTCGTACTGGTGATACATGCCAAAGAGACAATCCTAGCAGCAAGTCTGTACAGTTAAGTAGCAGATTCACAGTGTGGATAGCTAGGCTGGTCTGAGATGCTCTTTTATGCTACCAGAGGCAAAGAAAACCTTGCCGCCAAAACTCTGCCATGCCATTGGACGACAAGGATGTGCATTTTTCAAATACACCATTCAGCGGGCAGAGTTTCAGCGGGAAGGAATTATTTTGTCTCTGGTAGTATAATAGTGCATTTCAGACTGGCCTAGCGATCTACACTGTGAATCTGTTAATTAATCGTACAGACTTTCTGCTTGGATCGTCTCTTCGGAACATATCATTAGTATGAATCCTTGAGATACTACTATCTGCAACACTGCCTGACTTCCAAGTCACCTTTGTTGCTGTACCCTGTGCTTCTATAGCTGTTTCCTACAGTATCATCTCACTGTTACTTTAAGTAGCTTGCTATGGTTCATGGTCATTTTGCTACGTTTGCTGAGTTAGACGCATATTAGTGTATCAGGTCTCTATCATACACTGTATACTGCTGATCGTTTCCTAGCCTCCCGCTGCCCCTTTTAGTCTCCCATTGCCATCTTCTCCTAGCAGCCATCTTGTGTATGCTCAGCGGCCATTTTGTTTTTAGTCGTAATATTGCTGTGTTTAATGTCCCGCTGCCACAGTATGCACCCTCCTTTGCCCATAGCCATGACGCTTATTTGTTCATAGTTTCTACCACACACCGTATACTGCTGATCATTTCCTAGCCTCCTGCTGCCCCTTTTAGTCTCCCATTGCCGTCTTCTCCTAGCAGCCATCTTGTGTATGCTCAGTGGCCATCTTGTTATTAGTCGCAATATTGCTGTGTTTAATGTCCCGCTGCCACAGTAAGCCCTGTCTCTTGCCCGTAGCCATAGATGCTTATTTGGGCATGAGCAGTGCTTTGATCTTCCATATGCCATGGCATACTGTAGCACTATATGGCATACTGTATGGCTTGGCTCCACTGGGCATGCACCAGAAATCCCATTGCTACCCCTCCACTGGGCATGCGCCAGAGATCCAACTTTTAACCCCTGGGAGCTGGCTGACAGCCACCACAGTACCAACCATGCAGACATTGATGCAAGTTTGTACTTTAAACTAGGGGTGAGCGGGTTCGGATTTCTGAAATCCGAACCCCCCCGAGCCCCCCCGATCCGAGGCCGATCCGAGTCAGGCTCGACTTTTCCCGCCTGACTCAGATCTCAAATCGAGGCAAAACATCATCATCCCACCTTCCGGGTCTGGCGGGTTTTGGATCCTATATAAGGTACCCGCGTCGGCGCCATTTTCTCACTCGGCTGTGGACAGTGAAGAGGGAGGGTGGGAGATAGGGCTGGCTGGGCTGTGTAGTGTAGTGTAGTGTTGTACTGTAGTGTAGTGCAGTGTAGTGTTGTGCTGTGTTGTGCTGCGCTGTGCTGCTGTTGTCCATAGGGGCTGTGTCCACTACTTCAAAGTCCATAGGGGCTGGCTGGACTGTGTTGTGCAGTCAGTTGTCCACAGGGGCTGTGTCCACTCCAAAGTCCTGTGCAGTGGCCCAGTCCTAAAGGGGTGCTGTAGTGTTGTCCAGGGGGTGCTCTGTCCATCAGGGGTGCTCCCCCCAAGTGCTAAAATAAAAATATTTTTTCTGTGTTTGTGAATTGTGTGCACTGTGGCTGCACGTGCATCAACAAAGGAGCAGCGCCAAGCGTGTGCCTGTGTCCCATAAGTAAAAGGCCGGCTGGCTTGTCCGTTAAAGGGTGCTGTAACCCCCAAAGTGCACTCCAAACAAAATAAAAAAATATATTTTTTTGTGTTTGTGAATTGTGTGCGCAGTAGCCACACGTGCATCAACAAAGTAGTGCCAAGCGTGCGCCTGTGTCATAAGTAAAGGGCCAGATGGCTTGTCCATTAAAGGGTGCTGTAACCCCCAAAATACACTCCAAACAAAAAAAAAATATTTTCTGTGTTTGTGAATTGTGTGCACTGTGGCTGCACGTGCATCAACGAAGGAGCAGCGCCAAGCGTGCGCCTGTGTCCCATAAGTAAAAGTCCGGCTGGCTTGTCCATTAAAGGGTGCTGAAACCCCCAAAGGGCACTCCAAACAAAATAAAAAAATATATTTTTTTGTGTTTGTGAATTGTGTGCGCAGTAGCCGCACGTGCATCAACAAAGTAGTGCCAAGCGTGCGCCTGTGTCATAAGTAAAGGGCCGGCTGGCTTGACTGTTAAAGGGTGCTGTAACCCCCAAAGTACACTCCAAACAAAATAAAAAAATATTTTTTTGTGTTTGTGAATTGTGTGCGCAGTAGCCGCACGTGCATCAACAAAGTAGTGCCAAGCGTGCGCCTGTGTCCCATAAATAAAGGGCCAGCTGGATTGACCGATAAAGGGTGCTGTAACCCCCAAAGGGCACTCCAAACAAAATTTAAAAAAAATTTCTGTGTTTGTGAATTGTGTGCACTGTGGCTGCACGTGCATCAATGAAGGAGCAGCGCCAAGCGTGCGCCTGTGTCCCATAAGTAAAAGGCCGGCTGGCTTGTCTGTTAAAGGGTGCTGTAACCCCCAAAGGGCACTCCAAACAAAATAAAAAAATATATTTTTTTGTGTTTGTGAATTGTGTGCGCAGTGGCCGCACGTGCATCAACAAAGTAGTGCCAAACGTGCGCCTGTGTCATAAGTAAAGGGCCGGCTGGCTTGACCGTTAAAGGGTGCTGTAACCCCCAAAGTACACTCCAAACCAAATAAAAAAATATTTTCTGTGTTTGTGAATTGTGTGCGCAGTAGCCGCACGTGCATCAACAAAGGAGCAGCGCCAAGCGTGCGCCTGTGTCCCATAAGTAAAGAGCCGGCTGGCTCATTTCTTAAAGGGTGGTGTAACCCACAAAGTGCACTACTCTCCAGCAAAAATAAAAAAATATTTTCTGTGTTTGTGTGCGCCTTAGCCGCACGTATATATCAATATAACATAAATGGAGGACCAAACATTCTCCGATAAAAATAAAATAGGGAAAGATCAAGAACCACTTCCTCCTAGTGCTGAAGCTGCTGCCACTAGTCATGACATAGACGATAACATGCCATCAACGTCGTCTGCCAAGGCCGATGCCCAATGTCATAGTAGAGGGCACATACAATCCCAAATGACAAAGTTCAGGAAAATGACCTTGAAAAAAACATTTAAATCATCTGAAGAGAAACGTAAACTTGCCAATATGCCATTTACGACACGGAGTGGCAAGGAATGGCTAAGGTCTTTCCCTATGTTCATGACTAGTGGTTCAGCTTCACATGACGATGGAAGCCCTCCTCCCGCTAAGAAAATCAAACGAGTTAAGCTGGCAAAAGCACAGCGAAGAACTGTGCGTTCTAAGAAGATATCACAAATCCCCAAGGAGAGTCCAAGTGTGGTGGCGGTTGCGATGCCTGACCTTCCCAGCACTGGATGGGAAGAGGTGGCTCTTTCCACCATTTGCACGCCCCCTGCAAGTGCTGAAAGGAGCACCCACAGTCCACTTGCTGATATGCAAATTGAAGATGTCACTGTTGAAGTACAACAGGATGAGGATACTGGTATAGCTGGCACTGAGGAGGAAGTTGGCGAGGAGGATTCTGATGGTGATGTGGTTTGTTTAAATGAGGCTCCAGGGGAGACAGTTGTCCGTCGGATGAAAAAGCCCATCACGGTCATGCCTGGGCAGAAGACCAAACATTCCACCTCTTTGGTCTGGCAATATTTCTATCCAAATCCGGACAACAACTGTCTTGCCATATGTACCATATGTAAAGGTGAAATAAGTAGGGGTAGGGACGTTAACCACCTAGGAACCTCCTCCCTTATACAGCACCTGCAGCGCGTTCATAAAAAGTTACTGTCAAGTTCAGAAACTTTGGCTAAGACCGTAAGCAGTCCAGGGACACCTAAATCCCTTTTTCCTGTTTTATCCAAGGAATCGGTGGATGAGGAGGATGAGGATGACATCTTGCCTCCGTAGAGCCAGTTTGTGCAGGGACACATTAATTGCCAGCTTGTTTTGTGGGGGCCCAAACGAACCAATAATTTCAGCCCCAGTCATGTGGCAGACCCTGGCGCTGAAATGATTGGTTTGTTAAAGTGTGCATGTCTTATTTATACAACATAAGGGTGGGTGGGAGGGCCCAAGGACAATTCCATCTTGCACCTCTTTTTTTTCTTTGCAGTATGTACTGTTTGGGGCCTAGTTTTTCAAACTGCCATCCTGTCTGCCACTGCAGTGTCACTCCTAGATGTGCCACGTGTTTGTGCCGCCCACTCGTGTGCTTAGCATAGTCATCCAGCTTGGTGCAATCTTTTGGCCATAAAAACAATATTGTGAGGTGTTCAGTGTTCAGAATAGACTGGAAATGAGTGGAAATGAAGGTTATTGAGGTTAATAATTGCATAGGAGCAGAAAATCCCACAAATTCTGTGATTTTAGCTGTTTTTATGCTTTTTTTAAAAAAAATACAGATCCAAAACACAAAACCCAGAACCCAAAACACGGAAGGGTGGTTTTGGCAAAACCAATCCAGATCCAAAACACGAACAAAGATCCAGATCCAAAACCAAAACACGAAAAGTTGCCGGTGCACCCCCCTACTTTAAACACACAGTCAGTTTGTAATGCAGAGACCTATCTCTCAAACAGAGCCCACTACCTGTTACTGGTCATCAGAAATCACTATAGTGTCCTAGTCTGGGACAACACCGACATTGACGCAAATTTCTGCTCTAAAGTATGTACTGTAATACAGACATCCCACTTTCACTGTGTTTGACTCCCAACACACTGGGCATGCACAGTAGAAATAGACTCAAATTGCCATACTGTAGCGCGACTAGCTTTGTGCTATGTGGATACTGTATTGGAGAGCCATGCACCCCTTTCTTAAGCACACAGTGGCATAAAGTAGCATAGAAATGCCAGGTGGTGGGAAGTTGTGGATAATGTACTGAATACTGAATAAGTGAAGATTAAAAAAAAATTCTATATTTTCAAGGTCTCGAACCCATGGGACAAGAAGATGGGAAAAGCAGTGAGACTAGGCATTAGCCCCCTAGGCCACACGCCTCATCCCATTACTACAGTAGTTTCTAAAGTAATGAAATCACTACAATGTCTAAGTCTGGGACAGTGCCGACAGTATTTACATTGGCGCCAGTGTGCAATTTCATCCGCACAGTCAGTGTGTAATACAGAGCTTAATGATTTCAAACTTTATTAGACATTCTTCTACAGCTTTATTATACATTCCTGATTCCATGTGGAAAATGCTGTACTACTGTATAGTGTACCGAATCACCGCTTCTGTCAGCCAATCATCAGTCGGTGATACAGAACATGCATGGAATTCAGACACATGCGCTGTGTAGTTTAGGAAAAGTGACACCTGGTGGACAAAAAGTTGTATTACACGTTATGACTTTTTTCCAGCGCTATGCTACGCTACATTACAAAACTTTCTGTGTGGTGTGATTCATAGCGTGCCTTGCATGGTGCGCTACATAGTGTGTGGATCAACAAACTAGCTGGGAACATCTGTACTATGGGGTAAATTTACTAAAGTGAGAGTTTTTAGAAGTGGAGATGTTGCTTATAGTAACCAATCAGATTCTAGTTATTATCTTCTTGAAGGTGCTAGTCAAATGTTAAGCAGAATCTAATTGGTTGCTATGGGCAATATCTCAACTTCTAAAAGCTCTCAATTTAGTAAATGTACCTCTAAGGGCCAAATGTAATAGGTAGTCAGTTTTAGTAACAGTACAAACTCGCACTTTCTCGCACTTTTAGAAAGTGCGAGTTTGTACTGAAACTCGCAAATTCAATAGCCTGCGAACTTTTCAGCTCGAGGCTACTGCATTTGCGAGTGCAGGCGAGTTTAGGACTATGTAAACTGACACCTATTAATGCGAGTAGCATTAAAAGGTGCGAGTTTTAGAGAAGCCATCACAGATCAGTGGTATCATTGATGTAACCACAAAATTAACATCAATTAATCTTGCGGTTACTATGTAGCGGCTCCCACCATTAGACGGCTATGGGGATTTCTCACCATAGACGTCTAAGGGAGACAGAGGCTGGCCGCATTCAGCTAATCAGGAAGCTGCTCCGACGGAGATGCTCCCTGATTGGCTGGTGGCCCCTGCACTGACGGGGCACACGTGTGCCCCGGTCATTTACACGGAGCAAAGGTATGTGTACACACATACCTTTGCTCAGTCCGGCATGGATCGGGGTTTTTTTTGTTTTTTATTTTAACCCCTGGATTGCCTACTTGGAGAAGAGGACGTGATCTACGCATAGGAGAGGTGAGTATGGATTTTTTTTTTCAGGTACACCCCTATGGATTACTTCGGATACTAGGTGAGTATGTGTGAGTGTGCATGTATGTTTTATTAAAATTATACTTTCACGGTGTAAGTTTGTTTATTTACGTATTTCTTTAGTTGTGGAACTACAAGTGCCAGCGGGCCCGTAATGCCCCGCATGCTGGTATTTGTGGTTCTCCAAATACCAGCATGCAGGGGAGGCTTGCTGGTACTTGTGGTTCTACAAATAAAGACAATATGGTAAATTTAATTTTACACTTTCACTTTACACTATCAACCCGGCACCCACCGCCCTAGGGTGCCAGGGATAGCCCGGGCTATCAGTCTAGGCCTGGGGTGCCCTGGAGAGGGGTACCCCTTTATTGGGGGGGTACCCAACTCCCCAGGGATCCCCGGCCTGGACTGACTAGCAGTCAGGGATAATGCTTTGGCCGGGGAAACCGGTGAAAGGTTTTCCCTGGCTGTGGCATTATCCCCCTGATAGAAAGAGTTCGGTGCTGGTTCAGGAATTTTCAGGGGACCCCTACTCATTTTGTCCCCTGATTTTCCAGAACCAGGACCAGCTCAACAGAGCCCTGTGCTGGTTCTTAATATACAGGGGCCCCCTACGCATTTTGGCCCCTGTATTTTTAGAACCAGAACAGGCTTTATAAAGCCCGGGGCTGGTTATGCTTTTGGGGAGGGGGTGCATGTCATTTTTTTTTATTTTATAACATTTAACATAAGTACACACAGAAACATGTACATATCTCATGGATATGTGCATGTTTCTGTGTTAATCTGACCTTCTCAGGATGTACTCGCTAGCCTGAAGCAGGTATATTATTTGGGGACTTTCGGTAATGTTTTTTTGCGAGTCTGAAACAGACACCCTATTACATTGGGCGAGTTGATTGTTTTCAATGTGAAAACATCTGGATGCGAGTTTGAGAATGGAGAGTTTTAGTAACTCTGAAAAATGCGAGTTTTAGTGAACAGACACCCTATTACATTGGAGAGTTGTGAAAAATTGCGAGTTTAGCACCAAACTCGCAATTTACCAAAACAGATTACCTATTACATTTGGCCCTAAGTGTCTAGGTCTAAAATCTTACCAAATAATTAGGGATGTGCACCGACCCCCGTGTTTTGGTTTTGGATCTGTATCTCCTTCATGTTTTGGATCTGAATTTGGTTTTGGCAAAACCGTACTTGCGTGTTTTGGTTTCAGATCTGTATTTTTTTTTTCAAAAAAATCATATAAAACAGCTAAAATCACATAATTTGGGCCTGTTTTTTTTCCTACAGTATTATTAACCTCAATAACATTAATTTCCACTCTTTTCGAGTCAATTTTGACAACCTCACAGCTCACAATATTGAGTATGGAGTATGTACTGTATGTAGGTGAAGGCATGGAAAGGTTGAGTCATAGTAAATTTAATTTAAGTTTTTGATTCCAAAGCAAATTTATGAGGGAGGGAGATGTGGAGTTATTTTCAAAGAATATTTGACTCATTTACATCAGTTCTTGCCCCAGTTGAGCTCTTGTGGTGGTCAAGTATTTTTTTTTTTTAAATGAAAGGGGCATGCAGGAGATGCTGTCTATGGCAGCACACAAAATGGAAGCTCTGAACAGGTAGGGGGCAGAGGAATTTTTAAAGTCTGGTGCTGATATCTGTTATCATTGTGCTTCTGGGATTATAGATGGAAAGGCTGGAAGGGGAGGAGAGAGAACATCTCCAGATACCATCACAAAAAAGCCTTTCCATTTGGTGTTTAAGTTGCATCTGACCAAACATGGCTATTATGATCAAGGAAAACCAAGCCCACCAAGTTGGTATCTACAAATCAAGGTTGAAACAAGTATTTTGCAAGTATACCTATTTGTGATTTTAGTTTAAATAAATACAGTATGAAACTATAAAAAATAAAGTGTGCATCAGAGCAGCGGCACAAAAGCATGGCAGTTTAAACAAATATAGGATATCTATTAAACTTTTGCAATACAGCAGTGGCAGACAGGATGGCAGTTTCATAAACTATAAAATTTAAAATGTCAGACAGCAATGCCCCAAACAGCACATAATGCAAAGAAAAGAGATGCAAAATGGAATTGTCCATGGGTCCTTACACCCACTTTTATGTTGTATATAGGACATGCACAGTTTAACAAACCAATCACAAGCTACCAACGGGCAGCTGACATTACTTGCAATGATCTCTCCATACACAAACTGGCTTTACAGATGTTGTCACCATCATCATCAGCCTCAGGTGCCTCAATAATTTTTGGATGTAATTGGTGATTAAGGTCTTCTTCATGAAATTTGTTGTTCAGTTGGATGAACATCATCTTTTCCACATTCTGAAGAAGTAGCCTCCTATACCGATCACTGACAAGGTTCCCAGCTGTGCTAAAAACTCTTTCTGAGTACACACTGGAGGGTAGGCAGCTCAAGTAAAGCAAAGCCAGTTTTTGCAAGGGCCTCGAAATTGCCGTTTCTTCCTGCCAGTAGTGAAATGGACTGTCTGACCTGCCCATTTGGGATCTATCATTAAAATAGTCCTCAACCATTCTTTGAATGGTGACTGTATCAGATGGAGTCACGGTAGAGGCCTCATTAATTATAGGTAATTATTTTAGACCCGACCAGATGTCAAAACTTGGTTGTGTTGACTCATTCGCATCACGAGTGGATCTTTTTTTGGAAAAAATTGTTTTTTTTCATGGCAGTTGCACTTGCTGGAGAAACTGAAGGAGGAGCAATCACTGTATCACATGCCGCTTGAGCTGACAATTTGCTTACCAACAGCTCTTTGCAACTCTTGTCTGTGTCTGTTGGGGAGAAAAACACAATGTATTACTTAAATCTAGGATTGAGCACGGTCGTCAAAATGTATTTCTCTGATTAGAATATCCTGACAACTTTTGGATACTGGCGAAGCAAATAAAGGACTTGTTCTACAAGTACGACATGCTTGGCGGATTTGCTTTGTATCATCTCCTCCTTCAGTTTCTTAAGCTGCTTTTCCAACAGTCTAATGAGGGGAATTACCTGACTCAAGTTGGCAGTGTCTGAACTCACTTCACAAGTGACTACTTCAAAGGGTTTCAGCACTCTGCACAACACACTATTTGGCACTGGCTTCCGCAATAGGCTTTCTAGTGCATGGAACAGCAGTAGCAGGACCACCACTCACATGGAAAGGCCATGGCCTGAGCCTTTCCTTGCAACTGTGTGTGGTGTATGACATGTTGGCAAATTTGCATTTTTTTGGCAGTTGCACTGCTGCTCTCATTGTGCTCTGTGTACCATGCTCCCTCCACTCTAGGGGGGAACTATGTGTCCAGGTCAGTGGCTGTTGTCCAATCCTGGGTTCTGCAATCACTTTGCTCTGTCCAGGGGGCTGTTGTCCAAAACAAGGGTATGCTGTGCTCTGTCCAGGGGGTCTCAGTTTCCCATCCAGGGGTGTGCTGTGCTCCACCCAGGGGGGGTGGCTGTGTGTGTCCAATCCAAGGGTCTGCTTTCCATCCATGGGATGTAAAAAAAAGTAACTAAAAGTTAAAAAAATAGTAATAAATTTAAAAAACAGGAAAGAATTTTAAAAAATATTTTTTATTGTGCTGTACCCCAGTGTATACATATAAGCACTGTGACACTGTATGCCTTACCCTCCAAGTGCATCCATATAACCACTGTTATGTCATATCACAGTGTTATATTATGTAACAGGGCTGGGGAATTGGTAGATGGCAATATGCAGCAGCTGAGATATCACACAAAGTCCATTGGTCTGGTGCAACTGATCTCAGCCAGTTTTCTTATAAAGCAAAAACAAAATAACAGAATAAACACCTTGCCGTCCAGCACTACCTAAACACAGAACATTCCTAACTCACTAATAATACAGGAAGTTTTACCAGGCATAGTTCACATAGTTCCCGGCAGCATTTCCTCTCTCATGGAGACACCATAGCTCTTTCCACCGGTAATGTGTCTCCATAATGCTTGTTTTGATACTCACAGTGGAAAGCAAGTTTTTGGCTAAATGGCAAGGTCCGTATGAAATCAGAGAGAAAGTGAGTGCAGTTAACTATAAAGTATACCAACCAGACAAGAGGAAGTCTGAACAAATTTACCATGTTAACCTAATAAAACCCTAGAAGGCTAGGTTAGCTCTGTTAGCTGAACCTAGCCCACCAGCAGCTTCAGTCCCTTTGATTCCAGAAGTAAAAGTGTCTGAAACCATCAGCTGCTCAAAAGAATGAGGCTAAGGAGTTCCTTATTAGGAACAGAGATTTGTTTTCAGCACTGCCTGGCCGAATGGCCATAATAAAGCATGATATCATTACAGAACCAGGGGGTAAGGTCAATCTGAAGTCCTATAGAATTCCTGAAGCACAGCATGATGCTGTCTCTAAAGAGATTAAGAATATGTTAGAGCTTGGTGTTATCGGTGAGTCTAATAGTGAGTGGTCCAGTCCCATAGTTCTGATTCCAAAGCCTGATGGCAGCCTACGCTTCTGTAACGATTTTCATAAATTAAATGCAGTTTCCAAATTTTATGCATATCCCATGTCTCGTGTGGATGAGTTGATAGAGAGGCTAGGGACAGCCAGATATATCACCACATTGGACCTGACAATGGGTTATTGGCAAATACCATTAACTGACAGAGCAAAAGAGAAAAACGCTTTTACTGTTCCAGAAGAGCTATTCCAGTATAAGATTTTGGTTTTTGGTTGCATGGGGCCCCAGCAGCCATTCAGCATACAATGGATATAATTTTGAAACCCCACAGACAGTATGCAGCGGCCTATCTGGATGATGTGGTAATCCAAAGTCCACTTATACCACTTTTACACCACAGCAAAAACTGGGTTTTTGCTGGGTCTACCCAGGTCGCAGCTTAGTGTAAAAGGGTCCCTGAAAAATATCCCGGATCAAGTGACCCGGCAATGCAACCCAGGTAGCTACCAGGGTCGGACCCATGATGGACCTGGGTAATGATGCAGTGTAAATGGTGCAACCTGGGTTATCCAACCTGGGTCATGCCTAAAATTAGCTGATTGATGGTTGTGGAGCAGTCACCTCCCACAGGAAGACCTCACAAGTTTTTATGACCTCACAAGTTTAGCAGGGCAGACCCAGGTTTAGTGTGAATGGGGCTGACCTGAGAATAACCCAGATTGATGGTGCTGTGTAAACGGTGTCTGACCTGGGTTGGAATCATGTCTGAAAACCCAGGTCGGACCCAGGTTTTTGGTGGAAAAGAGGTATAAATCAGAGTACAGGTACTACTGGACTCAATTAGGAAGGACGGCCCCTTACAGCCAACTCTAAGAAATGTTGCTTAGCAATGAAAGAGGTTCAATACTTGGGATATACCATAGGTAGAGGCCTTATTAAGACCCAGTTAAACAAAATAACAAAATAAACACCTTGCCCTCCAGCACTACCTAAACACAGAACATTCCTAACTCACTCATAATACAGGAAGTTTTACCAGGCATAGTTCACATAGTTCCTGGCAGCATATCTTCTCTCATGGAGACACCATAGCTGCTTTCCCCAGGTAGTGTATCTCCATAATGATCAGCCTGCCAGCCTTAAAACACAGCCACATAGCTGAAAGCCCTAATTAGCCTCCTGTGAAGCTAACAACCCAAAACTAACACTCCTAACACAAACATCTTCTTGAGGTTTCAAAATACATAGGTTTGGAATCTAGGGCAAATACAGTCAGGTGCATAAATATTGGAACATTGACAGAATTTTCATATTTTGGCCTCTATTCACCACCACAATGGCTTTGAAATGAAACAAACAAGATGTGCTTTAACTGCAGACTTTCAGATTTAATTTGAGGGTAATTACATCCAAATCAGGTGAACGGTGTAGGAATTACAATGGTTTCTATATGTGCCTCCCACTTTTTAAGGGGCCAAAAGTAATGGGACAAATTAAACGATCCTAAATCTAACTTTGACTTTTTAATACTTTGTTGAAAATCTTTTCAAGGCAATTACAGCCTGAAGTCTGGAACGCATAGACATCACCAGATGCTGGGTTTCATCCCTGGTGATGCTCTGCCAGGCCTCTACTGCAAATGTCTTCAGTTCCTGCTTGTTCTTGGGGCATTTTCCCTTCAGTTTTGTCTTCATCAAGTGAAATGCATGCTCAATCAGATTCAGTTCAGGGGATTGACTTAGCCATTGCATAACATTCCACTTTTTAGCCTTAAAAAACTCTTTGGTTGCTTTTGCAGTATGCTTCGGGTCATTGTCCATCTGCACTGTGAAGCACCATCCAATGAGTTCTGAAGCATTTGCCTGAATATGAGCATATAATATTGCCCGAAACACTTCAGAATTGATTCTGCTGCTTTTGTCAGCAGTCACATCATCAATAAATACAAGGGAACCAGTTCCATTGGCAGCCATACATGCCCATGCCATGACACTACCACCACCATGCTTCACTGATGAGGTGGTATGTTTTGGATCATGAGCAGTTCCTTTCCTTCTCCATACTTTTCTCTTCCCATCACTCTGGTACAAGTTGATCTTTGTCTCATATGTCCATAGGATGTTGTTCCAGAACTGTAATGGCTTTTGTAGATGTTGTTTGGCAAACTCTAATCTGGTCTTCCTGTTTTTGTAGCTCACCAATGGTTTACATCTTGTGGTGAACCCTCTATATTCACTCTTGTGAAGTCTTGTCTTGATTGTTGACTTTGACATATATACACCTACCTCCTGGAGAGTGTTCTTGATTTGGCCAACTGTTGTGAAGGGGTTTTTCTTCACCAGGGAAATAATTCTTCTGTCATCCACCACAGTTGTTTTCCGTGGTCTTCCGGGTCTTTTGGTGTTGCTGAGCTCTCCGGTGCATTCTTTCTTTTAAAAAATGTTACAAACAGTTGATTTGGCCACACCTAATGTTTTTGCTATCTCTCTGATGGGTTTGTTTTGATTTTTCAGCCTAATGATGGCTTGCTTCACTGATAGTGACAGCTCTTTGGAACTCATATTGAGAGTTGACAGCAACTGATTATAAAATCCAAATGTCACACCTGGAATCAACTCCAGACCTTTTACCTGCTTAATTGATAATGAAATAACGAGGGAATAGCCCACACCTGTCCATGAAAAAGCTTCTGAGTTGATAGTCCCATTACTTTTGGCCCCTTAAAAAGTTGGAGGCACATATAGAAACCATTGTAATTCCTTCACCGTTCACCTGATTTGGATATAATTACCCTCAAATTAAATCTTGAAGTCTGCAGTTAAAGCACATCTTGTTTGTTTCATTTCAAAGCCATTGTGGTGGTGAATAGAGGCCAAAATATGAAAATTCTGTCAATGTCCCAATATTTATGCACCTGACTGCATATCTGCCTTCCTCTATGTTGCCAGTGACCTTGTCACAATTCATAAAAGTATTGCGATGCTGCAGGTTATTCATACCACAGTGTATTATTCATACAAGTATTGTGACACTGTAGGTCATTAATTTATACCGCATTGTAATATTCATACAAGTATTGTGATGCTGTAGGTCATTCATACAGAATTATAACATTCATACAAGTATTGTGATACTGTAGGTCATTCATATCACATTATAACATTAATACAAGTATTGTGACACTGAAGGTCATTCATGCCGCAGTGTATTATTCATACAAGTATTGTGACGCTGTACTTCATTCAGACCGCAGTGTAATATTCATAAAAGTATTGTGATGCTATAGGTCATTCATTCCACAATGTAATATTCATAAAAGTAATGTGATGCTGCAGATTATTCATACCGCAGTTTAATATTCATAAAAGTATTATGACGCTGCAAGTCATTCATACCGCAGTGTAAAATTCATACAAGTATTGTGATGATGTAGGTCATTCATACCACAGTGTAATATTCATACAAGTATTGTGATGCTGTATGTCATTCATACCGCGTTGCAATATTCATACAAGTATTTGATGCTATAGGTTCTACCCCAGTGCATTCACATAAGCGGTGTGAACAAAATTTAAAATAAAGTTAAAGTTAAAAATAAACTTTTTTGGTACAAATTGTGGTGTGTACTTTACCTCACTTCATTCGTGTTTGTTGATATGAAGAATTATCAGTTGAGGGGAGAGCAGGAACCACATACTATTGCTGGAGCTGCTGCCACCAGTCATGCCAATAGTAGTCCGTCAACGTCATCTACTAAAGCCAATGCCCAAGGGCACAGAGGGCTTAATTTAGGGCATCTAAAATCAAAGAACCAATTTTTACAATGCTAAAGAAAAAATCTGAAAGGGAAAGTTAGCTGCAGAAAGACATAAAATTGGCAATATGCTTTCAACACATGAAGTGGCAAGTAAAGGCTAAGGCCTTGGCCTTTATTTATGACTGGTGGTTCTGCTTCTTTTGATGATGTAAGCCCTTCTCCCTGTAGAAGTTTAAAAAAAAATTAACATCATTAAGGCACAGAAGCCAACAGTGTGCTCAGAATGTCACAAATCCCTGAGGAGGGTCTCGGAGGTAAATTTACTAAAGTGAGAGTTTTTAGAAGTGGAGATGTTGCCCATAGCAACCAATTAGATTCTATCTATTATCTTCTAGAAGGTTAGAGTTAAATGTTAAGAAGAATCTGATTGGTTGCTATGGACAACATCTCCACTTCTAAAATCTCAAATTTCTTATGTGTGGAATTATTTCTACCCAAACCCAGACAACAATTGTCAAGCCATCTGTACCCTTTGTAAAGCCAGACTAAGGGACCTTGACCATCTAGGAACATCCTCCCTGTTATGTCATCTGCAGCGCATCCATCAAAAATGTTTGCAAAATTCAGAAACTTTGGCTAAAAAAGTAACAACAAGCAGACCAGCATAAGATAGCTTCCTTCTCTCTGCTAGATCCAAGCACCAGCCATCTTAATCACCAACACCTTCATCAACAATATCCTCAATCATGATCTTAGTAGTCCTGCATCCAATTTGATAAGGCTAACTCAGTCATCCCTTATCCAGGATTCTTAAGAAGAATCCTTGATTGCTATACCTGCTGCTGTTGCTGCTGCTGGGAGTGGATATTGATCCCAGAATGGGACCAGGAAGACTACTAGTAGTAGTTTAAGAGTAGAAAAAAAGGGGAAGGAAAAAATGCACAATAAAAAGTAGGGGTGCAGCTTAATAACTACACACAAGTATATACCCAAAACAATACTCAATAGCATACATAGAATCAGAATGTGCAATGATATGAAAGTGCTCCCTACTAAACATGTACATGAAAAACACCAATGTGTGTTCACACAAGGATAAGAACAATATTCACAAAATAGGGAAGTTCAAATAATTCCCATGCAGCTTCAGGATTCAGAATTCCAGTTCCTAAGCTCCACTGGTACAGTTCAGGGATTTATAACTATTAATCCTTTTTGCACTGGTTCACACCATAGGCATAGGGAACAAATAAAGAGAATAGAATAATAGTGCATATTGTCTTATTAAAAACAAACTTTAATCACAAATAGTTTAAGAAAACACTTGATTGTTAAACAATCCTTTGCAAGGGGGAGCAAGTTACCTAGTTGCACAGCAGATCACTGATGCCATAACATCTATGCTGGTATTAGATATGTGTTCAATATCCGCCATTAATGTAGTGAGTTTTAGACAGTTAATTGAGGTCCTGTGTCCCCACTACCAAATCCCACCTAGATTCCACTTTTCTAAAAAAGCAATTCCCAGCCTGTACAGAGAAGTTAAAAAATCTTAATTAGTGTCCTCCGAAATGCCGTTGTACCAACTGTCCACTTAACCACAGATATGTGGACAAGCAAAACAGGGAAAACGCAAGAATGGACTCTCCTCAGGATTTGTGATTTCTGACAATGCCACCAGTATTGTGAGAGAAAAACAGCTGGGTGAATTCCAATGCGTCCCATGTTTTGCACACACAATCAACTTGGTGGTGCAAAATGTAAAAAAAAACATGACAGGGCCATTCAGGAGATGTTCGCTATAGGACAAAAAATTTGTGGACATTTTTGCCATTCAGCTGGTGAATGTAGAAGATTACAGCAGCTGCGAGAAATGTTGACTTTACCCTGCCATCAGCTGAAGCAATAGATAGTTACAAGGTGGAACCCCTATGCTTCAGCGGATGGAGGAACAGTAAAGAGCCATCCAAAGCCACACAATGAACTATGACATAGGAAGATGAGGGGGAATGTACCTTACTCAAGGTCAGTGGAGAATACTTTCCATGTTGTGCAAGGTGCTGAAACCCTTTAAAGTAGCCACCTATGAAGTGAGTTCAGACATTGCCAGCTTGAGTCAGGTAATTCCCCTTATTATACTGTTGGAAAAGCAGCTTGAGAAACTGAAGGAGGAGCTGAAACAAAGTGATTCTGCTTGTAGATCAAGTCCTTTATTTGCTTCACCAGAATCCAAGGGTTCTAAGGATCTACCAATCAGATCAATGCATTTTAGTGACCATGCTCGATCCTAGGTTTAAGTCATATGTCATGTCATTCTTTCCATCAGACACAGATGCAAAGAGCTGTTGGTAAGCAAATTGTCAGCTCAACCAGCACATGATGCAGTGATGGTTCCTCCTTCAGTTTCGCCAGCAAGTGCAGCTGACAATAAAATCTAAACTTTACCAAAAGAATCACTGATGATGCAGATAAGTCAACACAACCAAGTTTTGACATCTGGTCAGGTCTAAATAAATGACCTACAATTAATGAGACCTCTACCATGCCTACATCTGATACAGTCACCATTCAAAGAATGGTTGAGTACTATTTTAATGATAGCTTCCAAATATGCATGTCAGACAGTCCTTTTGACTACTGGCAGGAAAAAAAGGCAATTTGGAGGTCCTTGCACAAACTGGATTTGCTTTACATGAGCTGCCCACCTTCCAGTGTGTACTCTGAAAGAGTGTTCAGCACAGCCGGGAACCTTGTCAGTGATTGGCGTAGGAGGCTACTTCCTCAATATGTGGAAAAGATGATGTTCATCCAAATGAACTACAAATTTCATGAAGAAGACCTTTACCACCAATTACATCCAATAATTATAGAGGCACCTGTAATGGTGTATTCCAGCGAGGACAAATTAATATTGTGTGAACATGATGTACACACTGATGAGGCATAGGATGATGATGGCAACAAAATCTTGCCTCTGTAAATGTGTACTATACATCCCAGCGATGGTACGGCGCAGGCTGGTCTGGTGTACAAACTGGCTTTAAATCTGTAAAGCCAGTTTGTACATGGAGAGATCATTACCAGCAATGTCAGCTGCCCATTGGTAGCTTGTTTTGTAGGGGCCCAAACAAACCAATAGCCACAATTTGCAGTCAATTCTATCCTGCACCTCTGTTCTTTGCATTATGTGCTGCTTGGGGTATTGCTACCTGACATTTTTAATTTTATAGTTTATTAAACAGCCATCCTGTCTGACACTGCTGTGTGGCAAATATTTCATAGATGTCCTATATTTTTTCAAATTGCCATGCTTTTGTGCTAGTGCTCTGATGCTTGCTTTTTTGTGTGTCATACTGTATTTATTAATATCACAAATAGGTATACTTGCAAAATACTCTTATGCCATTTTTCAACCTTGATTTGTAGATACCAACCTAGTGGGCTTGGCTTTCCTTGATAATAAAAGCCATGTTCGGTGAGATGCAATTGAAGCAACAAATGGAGAAGCTATTTTGTGATGGCATCTGGATATGTTCTCCCTCCTCCCATCCCAGTCTTCCCACACATTATCCAAGAAGCACAATGACAAGATATTAAGATATGTTTAGTACCAAACTTTGAAATCCCTCTGCCCACTTCCTGTTTAGAGCTTCCATTTTGTGTGCTGCCACATCCAGCATCTCCTTCATTTTTTAAAACAACATGCGGGACCACCAAAGAGCTCAACTGGGGCAAGGACTGATGTGAATGAGTTAATTTTCCTTGTAAATGATTCCCTTCCGCTTCATAAATTTGCTTTGGAATCCAAAATATTAAATTGACTATGAATCAACCCTTCCTTTCCCTGCCTTCAACTAAATACATATTCCATCTCCCTCAGGCCTCTTGATTAATGAAAACATTTGTTTCCTGATGTGCCATGTTGGAATTGACACTGTCACAGCTGCTGAAATCTTCTACATGTGGTTGATGCAATCCAGAAATGTCTAGAAAATTGTGAAAATTATTATGGCCACAGACTGCATCTCATGTGTGCCCCTTTATTTTTAAAAAAATATCTGAACAACCAAGTTGATGGGATGTGTACAACATGGTAGATTTTCAAATTTACCCAGTTTTTTTAATTGCTCCCCCCAACCCCAACCGGCTTCCCCAGGACCCTGTTGAATTGATAAGCTGTTTTTATAAATAATGGTTCAGCTCAATAAACACCTGCCTCCTTTGTATGTAGGTGACTCTAAGAGGAATAACTGGGTAATGTAGATGGTGGGTGTCATGCAAGAGACTAGAAATATGAGCAGCGGCACAGAGCATCTTCCTGCCAGGATGTGTGCAATAAAGTGCAAATATGTTTATTGTTTAACTAGTTGTGTATATTGGTCACATACATATTTACATGTTACATACAATGCATAAAGCAGGCAAGGTAATCTGAGGCATGCCACCCATTGTTGACAAACATCTAGTAGGCCTGGCAAACATCACAAATGCTGGGAGTTGTAGTTCAGCCGGAGAGCTACAGTCTGCTTTCCTCTGATGTAAACAGCAAGTATTGGTCCCATTATGCCCAACAACCTCCCTGAACACAAAGTAAACATCTGTTTACAGTGTGTGCTATTTAGCACAACCTCCACAGGCAAGGCCACCAGATTTTGATTAGATGTAAAAAATATATAGAGTATATGGTATGCTTGCCTACTCTCCTGCATTCCGTGGGAGCCTCCTGAAAAAAGATAGGAGCCCCAGCTACCCCATAAAGTATATGCAATCTCATGCTGTCCCCACTGTCCCCACAGAAAATCTGGACTGCACATGAGCAATGGAGGTGGGGCCCAAGCTTGAATACATGAAAATGCAGGGGCAGGGTCCATTTGCTATGGAGCCTGGAGATGCCTCCCAGGTCTGCCCCCTGCACAGAACTGATAAACAGGCCAAACACAGACTGCTGAGAGAGACTCCCAGCATTCCCTGGCCAGCCATGACCGAGACAGATGGAAGAGGAGCCAATGCTGAACTCACTGAGGAGCTATGTGAGTGTTTCAGAGCTCACTGTAGCTCCAGAGAGATCTATTGATGTCAGTGCCACATGAGAGGAGAGGTGACGGGATCTATTAATGAGAATCATGTATGAGTGTGGGGGGAGTTCTGTTAATTTGAATCTGTGTGTGTGTGTTTAGGAGTGGTGGTGTTTCTATTAATGTGAATCTGTGTGTGCTTGGGGGCTTCTATTAATGTGCATCTGTGTGGGGTGGGGGTTCTTTTAATGTGAATCTGTGTGTGTGGGGGGGGTTCTATTAATGTGCACCTGTGTGTGCGTGTGAGTTCTATTGATGTGAATCTGTGTGTGTGGGGAGGGGTTCTTTAATGTGAATCTGTGGGGGCATTCTATTAATGTGAATCTGTGTGTGTGTCTGTGGGGGGTTCTATTAATGTGAATCTGTGTTTGTGGGGACGTAGTTCTATTAATGTGAATGTGTGTTGAGGGGTTCTAGTAATGTGAATGGGGATTTGTTAATGTGAATGTGGCAGTCGGAGATCTAATATTAATGTCAGTGTGGCAGGGCAGAGATATTAATGTCAGTGGGGGGGCTGGGGTGTCAGCATATAGTAACATGAGTTATCATATGATAATTTGTGCAGGTAATCACAACAAATGTCATCTGAAATGCTGTGCGGTCATCTATATATTACAAAATTGAAGGTTGAAGCATTTTATTTAGAATGGTTGTGGAGGAGCATATTCTTACTTTATCCACATTTCCTGTTGCAAGGCCCCCTTATGCCCCTGTATCCATATGGAAATGTACTGACACCAATTTGCCTCCATGTCAGCAATACAGAATATTTTGGTGACTTACAGTGTCACATGTCAAGTGTTTACATAAAGTCATTGTAATTTAATTTGGTCTACAACACACCCAATTGGCAATAGATATGCCCATAGCTGGATCTTGACAAACCTTTTGGGCAGTGTTGGCCACGCCCCTTAACGGTGCACCACTTTGCTTGCTACTATCCTAAATCATCTGCCTGAAACTACTTTTCAAAAGTAGGCAAGTATGGTACAGTATATGGGCTGAATCAATATTCAATCAGAATGTGGCACAAATTGGCTGCCCTCACTGTGTGTTAGTGACAGGTGCTCTATAGATATCACTCAGGTGATCAGGTTGGTTCACATAGGTTTGGACACAAGTGGTCTTCAGTGAGCCTGCTCCCATATATGCCCCAAGAATCTCTGTGATGGTGGAGACACTGCATAATATCTTCTGACAAACTATCTACGTGTGAATACCGAACCTCCTTTAGATTAAAGATGTCTTTCAGGAATTGAAGAACTTGATCCAACATTGATCCTCCCTCATAAATTTTCTTCAGAATCAAAAAATTTCTATAAATAAATGTACACAATAATCAATCCTTCCGTTCCTTTCCTGTCTTCAACTACTCCATAAACATACTCTAACTCTGTCCGGCCTCTGACCTAGTTCTTAATTAATAAACACATTTTTGGTTTTAAGTTCCTATGGGGCCATATAGCTTATTAAACTGCTATCCTGTCTGCCACTACAATGCCACTCTGTTTCCTAGATGTGCCGTGTTGGAAGCTGAACTGCTACATGTTTGTGACGCTCACTGCTATCGCTTAGCTTAGCCAGCCAGCTGGCATGATGCAACCTTTTGGCCTAAACTGGATGAAATCAATATTGTGAGCTGTGAGGTAATCAAAATTGACTGGGAATGACTGGAAATTAATGTCATTGAGGTTAATAATACTGTAGATACAAAAACAGGCCCAAATTATGTGATTTCAGGTGTTTTTATAATTTTTTTTAGAAGAAATACAGATCCAAAACCAAAACACACAAGGGCGGTTTTAGCAAAACCAAATCCAGATCCAAAACACAAAGGAAATACAGATCCAAAACCAAAACACGGGGTTCAGCGCACATCACTAGTTTTAACACAGTGCCTGAACACACAACAGTGTCTCGCAGTGCTCCTAGTAATAGCACCCTAATGACGTTATTTTTTAATACAGTGTCTGAACACACAACAGTTCTATTTACATTTTTTAACACAGGACCTGAACACACAACCCTGCTGTTATTATGATTTTTTAAAGGAAATACAGATCCAAAACCAAAACACGCAAGGGCGGTTTTGGCAAAACCAAATCCAGATCCAAACCACAAATGAAATAAAATGCCTGAACACACAACAGTTTCATTTTAATATTTTTAACAGAGTGCCTAAATGCACAACGCAGTGCCACACAGTGCTCCTATTAATGGTACCCTAATGATGTTATTTTTAAATACAGTGCCTGAACACATAACACAGTGCCTCACAATGTTCTTAGTAATGGCACCCAAAGCAGTGCGTCATAGCAATACTAGTAATGGCCCCCTACTGATGTTATTTTTTAACACAGTGTCTGAACACACAACAGTTGTATTTTATTTTTTTAACACAGGGCATGAACACACAACACAGTGCCTCATAGCACTCCTAGTAATAGCACCCTAAAGATTTTATTTTTTTAACCCAGTGCCTGAACACACTTCACAGTGCCTCACAGCACTCCTAGTAAAGACACCATGAAAATTATATTTTTAAAACAGTGCCTCACAGTGCTCCTAGTAATGGCAACCTAATGATATTATTTATTAACACAGTGCCTAGCCCAGAACACACAACACAGCTGGGGCTCAGTTCAACTTGGAACCCCTAAGTTTGAGTGTGTTCGGTTTTCATGTAAACTGAACCACACATCTTTAGCTCAAATTAAAGTGATTTCATATGGAGCAGTGGTCTCTGCATACACTAAGTTGTATGCTTATGCCGAAGGGGTTTCCAGAGCTTTTTGCACATTGTACAGTAGCAAATATTCAGTAGACTGCACTAACATCGACACTGAATCCATCTCTGAATCAGGCACCAATATCCCTTATTGACACTATAAAAAGCATAAGATCTAATAGTAACACACTAGCGAGCCCTCGTTCTGAATGAGGGCGGCCGCTTCCATTTTTAAGTGCGGACTCCTGGTCGCTAGCTTAGCTGTGGGTTACCACCCACAGCTTAGTGACCGACCAGGGTGATGGTCGCGATGGTCAACACCATCGCGACCATCAGGGCTTGCGACGAGACCCTAAGGTTTGTGTCTCGGCAGCCGCAAGCCCCAGGGAGCTTCCTGCTCTGATCGAGTAGGAAGCTCCCCACTGACATCACTGCTGATGTCATTGCGGCCGCCCACAAAATGGTAGGCATTCCTTAAGGAACGCCTCCGTTTGGGAAACCACCTCCCCGCCCTGCCTACAAAACGGGCCGAACTGTCGATCAACATCGATAGCCGGCCATTTTGTAGTGAGCTCCGGAGCGAGATAGTTTCTCTCTTGCTCCAGGGCTTGCGCATGCGCAGTGCGGCCGCTGAGCGTGCGCAGGGCCTAACCATCGATCCGGTTGCGAGCGCTCAGCACTTGCGACCGGGTCTGAATGAGACCCTAGGGTAGTAAGATCCATTATTACCTGTCATCACACAACAGTGGTCATCGGGGGTCTAAAATTAATACCTTGAAGTTTCACAACAGCCGGAGAGCCACAGGTTGGCCAGACATGGTCTAATGTGTGGTTTCTACCTTTAAAGAGTGACTACCAACCGCAAAGTTTTAAAAAAGGTGCGCCTATCTGACATCACAGTAGACACAATATTTATTCTTATGTAACCATTTCTGAGAATTCTAAGAAAGGTATACAGCCACTTTGAGGTTTCTGAAGAATTAAGGTGTGATTACAGCAACTAACTAGTGAGCAGATATTATATTGGTTGTTCAACTTCAATTCCTGTTACATACAGTGTTCACTATATTTCTTATATTTAATTTCTCGGTCATACACTTCACATACCATGAAGTTCAAGGTTGGGGAAGCACTGAAATCACACCTTCTACAGAGGGATTTTAGAAATGGGAAAAGATGGTGGGAGAGCAGGGAACTTGTCCTCAGAGAGGATGACAGTTTAGCAGCAAACTCTCACACATTTTAAACCCGCCCAAAAGTCTTGGAACATGCAAACCTGGATGTCTTTAGACTCAAAAATCTCTCATGACTTAAACTCTCTTTCAGATGATTTCCCATTTTGAATATAAATCTCGACCAATGTGAGAGTTTACTGCTAAACTCTCACATTTTCTAAACTCTCACCCTATTACATTTGGCCCAGGATGTTAGCCGGAAGGATAGAGGAGGAAGTTGAATGAGGCACATTTGGGTTTACAGATGGGTGATAAATTAAATATTTAAAATAGGAGTGCTTGAAAGATGGGGCAGTGAAAGAAAGAGGTGTAAGAATGAATTTGAAGTGGTGTGAGGGTTTTCCGCCCACTAGGGCACTTTAGCAGTGCAAGAATATTTTTGCAGCTTAAAGGTCAATTGTTAGTATTTGGACATGGCATCTTAATTGAGGGAAGATGTTACAGTGCAGTTGTAAAGGGAGACACTAGTTAAGGTATGTCAGGGCTGGTAATGTAAATAGGAATACTTCAAGTGAGGACGCAAATCGGGCACGTTTGAGGGCATTAGAATGACACTTAGTGAGCATAGATTTAGAAGGTTAGAGTGGTGAAGTAAGCAGTAAAAGGTTGAGGAAAGGAAATTGTGAATGGGGAGTTGGAAGAGTGAGTCAGAGATGATGCGGTAGAAGATGAGTTCAAGTAAGTGACCATTAAACTGGGTGGGATGCTGGAAGCCACAGCATCTGTGAGATTAAAAGGGATATTGAATTCAACCAGGAAGATGCTGGGATGTCTTAGGATAAGAAATGGGGGAACAAAGTTATCAAACATTTGGGAGACAAGACCAGGTGGAGTGTAGAATACTGTGATCAGAACAAGGACTGGGTAGAAAAAGTCTTACAGAGTGAACCTCAAAGATGGAGAAGGATATAGACTACTCAGAACTCAAAACCCAGGAAGTGTAGCAGGGCAAGAATAGAATATCCATGCCCCTGTCTTGTTAGCCTCCTGGTCTGGGAAGTTGAGGAAGGACACAGAGGGCCTGATTCAGACCCGGTCGCAAGCTCTGAGCACTCGCAACCGGGTTGATGGTGGCCCACAGCGCATGTGCATGATGGACCCGACTCCGTCGTGTGCATGCACGAGACCCGGCTAGCGACAGGCAATCTGTCGCTCCGGGTCTCGCACCAAAGGGGGCGAGCTGTCGATGTTGAGTGACAGCTCACCCCATTTGGTGGGCAGGCCAGGGGGGTGGCTGCCCAAATGGAGGCATTCCCGAGGGAATGCTTGCCATTTGGGGGTGGCCCCACTGATATCACGAGTGATGTCAGTGGAGAGCTTCCGGCTCTGTTAGAGCCAAAAGCTCTCTGGGGCTTGCGATGAATGAGACCCTACCACAAGCATCTCATTGCAAGCCCGATGGTTGCTATGGTCTTGTCCATCACGACCATCATCATGGCCGCTCGCTACAGCTGTGGGTGGTCACCCACAGCTATGTGAGCGGCCAGGAGGCCGGTCCAAAAAAGAAAAAAACACGCCCTGATTCTGAGCGAGCGCTCTTTCAGAGCGTCCGGCTCTGAATCAAGCCCAGAGTGTCAAAGAGGAGAGTTAAGTGTCAGTGATTTGTCTACCCCAGATGTCAGTCTAGATTGCAGTGCTGTGTGACGTTGCAGGAGTTACTAAAAATCTCTAATATCATGAAACAGATAATAAGGAGAAAATAAACCATGCATACTTTTAGTAAATGTATTTTAAAATTATATGTAATGATCGCATATACAACTGTAAGGTGTTACCTATTCACTGACTTTTTAGGCATATGTAAACCAGTTGTTTGACCATTTATATGCATCAGCGAACATAGGGGGGAATTCAATTAACGGTGAATCCGTTTGCCCGGCCGAAACTGCATGGATGCCACTTTTCTTTACGGCAGCGGGGTCTTGTGCATAGGGAAGCAAGCACTTCTGTGCAAATGGGTTATTTGGTCGGCCAGGCAAAGGTTGCAAGATGGGCTACCATTGCCGGAGTTTAAACAACGCGGCAACTGCAATTCGTATCCTTCGTCTGCATTTGAATTCCCCGCATTGTGTCTTAGTGGTTGAACATGACTTGAGGCAGAAGATTTATCAGCAGTAATCAGTAACATGATCTGCACTTGCACACCAAATGGAGCGCTCTAGGTATACAGTTGGTCTTACATGTATATGTCAACCAAGATAAACTTCTCTTACCAGAGTGCTCTATATTCTGAACTTGAACCTTTGCTTTGCGTGAAATCCACCAGCCATGACTTTTGCTGGGTCCTTAATCATTACTGTGCTTGATGTTTTTATACTGCCATGGGTGATCTTACTGCTGACACAGGTTTGGTTGACTTTACATTCTACTGCTTTCTTAATCTGTACACCTAAATCACCAGTAGCTGTGTGTAGAAGTCTTGTGGGCAATATAGTATCAATGATAACATCTAGCTCTGAGAGAAAAAGAGCTGCTAAAGTATCCTGGGTTATCAGTATACACAAAATAATTGATCACTTCAATTGGTGTTTAGTTCAACATATCTGTTACCTTTGAATATGCCAAGAAATAAACTAACACAATACTGTAAACATAAGACGCTCACAATCACTTAAATTTGTCACTCAGTCTAAGTCATTACCAGGATCTTCTGTTCTTCTCCAAAGCTG
Organism: Taudactylus pleione; assembly: GCA_031769625.1. Classification (NCBI taxonomy): domain Eukaryota; kingdom Metazoa; phylum Chordata; class Amphibia; order Anura; family Myobatrachidae; genus Taudactylus; species Taudactylus pleione. Next base: position 3,711,495 of record JAUIMM010000094.1, read on the forward strand.
TAATCAGCACTGTGCAATGAGGTGTGTCTGTGTGTGTATGTTTGCATACATTTTAAGAAAAATTTGACATTTTCTAGAGATGGATGTTAAGAAAATCAAATCCATGTCCTAGAGAGCTTAAAGACCTGTTTCACAGCTGCATGCAATACACATGTAATGCAAATAATCACTTCAGTTGAGCCATTATTTTCAACTGCACATGAGAAAAAATTTTGGAAAACCCCTAGGAAGCATGTGTTTCACAGGGGATGTAGTCAGGAAGCTGGTGGTCGAAATGCCGACCGCCGCCTTCCCGACTGTGAAATCCCAGCATGGAACTAATGATAGGCATCTAAATACTGATGCCTATCATCAGCCCAATGACAAAATCCGGACGTCCGGCATATTGATCGTAGGTAAGACTTAGCTGCGGAAGAGGGGAGGGTTAAGATTAGGGACTCCCGGTGGGACTTAGGGTTAGGCACCCCCCTCCGGAGGGTTAGGTTTAGGCTTGGGGAAGAGGGGTTAGGGTCAGGCACCACCGGGGGAGGTTAGGTTCAGGCACTCTCCCGGGAGGGCTAGGTTTAGGTTTAGGGTGCGGGGAGGGGGTTAAGTTTAGGCACCCCTGGGGGGAGGTTAGGGTTAGGCACTAGGGGGGGAGGTTAGGGTTAGACACCCATAAGGGAGGTTTAGGGGGTAAAAGGGGAGGGTTCAGGGTGTTACTTACCTTAGTCGAGATCTTCAGTTCTCAGCCTTCCGGTGACAGTATTTCATCCCCCGGGCTTAGGTTCGGAGGTGATTCATACCAATTCTGTTCCACAGAGTGTATGCACAAAGGTGCTGTTGCAATCAGGACAGATGGTATCAGAAAGTTGGCAGTAAAGTGATGTGTATTTTTGGCAGTGACTGGGTGGTGGCTAGTAGTGCATGCAAAAATGGGCCGATCTGTGGGCATGTTACGGGCGTGTCAATACAAGCATCTGTGTTTCCAGATGCAGAGCTTCAAGTGTAAGAGGCTGTGGTCAGACAGAGACACTGCCTCTGCCAGGGCTTGTGCAATTTTTGATGGTGTGACCGATGGAGGCATAAAAGGATGCACCATTCTGTGTTATACAGTAGCATGCACAAACGCTAAAATTGGGTATCTCAGTCCTTACATATTTGGCTGCATGGATGTACACAAGGGAAGGAGTTTGTATGTCATTTGCATAAAGTTGCAGATGACTGACCGCCAATAGATGCTGCTACAGTATATTCGCTTTTATTTGAAACTCAGAATAAGGCTTAAATGTGCTGTCATGCATTATGAGGTGCATACATCTTTATACTAGGGGTGTGCACTGGCCACTTTTCGTGTTTTGGTTTTGGATCTGAATCTTTCTTCGTATTTTGGATCTGGATTGGTTTTGCCAAAACCACCCTTCCGTGTTTTGGGTTCTGGGTTTTGTGTTTTGGATCTGTATTTTTTTTTTTTAAATCACAGAATTTGTGGGTTTTTCTGCTCCTATGCTATTATTAACCTCAATAACCTTAATTTCCACTCATTTCCAGTCTATTCTGAACACCTCACAATAGTGTTTTTATGTCCAAAAGGTTGCACCGAGGTAGCTGGATGACTATGCTAAGCGATACGAGTGGGCGGTACAAACACGTGGCCCATCTAGGAGTGGCACTGCAGTGGCAGACAGGATGGCAGTTTGAAAAACTAGGCCCCAAACAGTACATAATGCAAATGCAAAGAAAACAAAGAGGTGCAAGATGGAATTGTCCTTGGGCCCTCCCACCCTTATGTTGAATAAACAGGACATGCACACTTTAACAAACCAATCATTTCAGCACCAGGGTCTGCCACACGGCTGTGGGTGAAATGATTGGTTCGTTTGGGCCCCCACAAAACAAGCTGGCAATTAATCTGTCCCTGCACAAACTGGCTCTACGGAGGCAAGTTGTCATCCTCATCCTCCTCATCCACCGATTCCTCACCCTCTTCAGTTTTGTGTACATCCTCATCCTCACAGAGTACTAATTCGTCCTCGCTGGAATCCACCACCAAAGGTCCCTCTCTACATTCTGGAGGCTGGTCTCCCTGGAAGAGTTGATAATTAATTTTGATGAACATCATCTTCTCCACATTTTGTAGAAGCAACCTCCTACGCCTTTCGCTGACAAGGTTCCCGGCTGCACTAAAACACTCTTTCGGAGTACACACTGGAGGGGGGCAACTCAGGTAAAATAGAGCCAGTTTGTACAGGGGCCTCCAAATTGCCTCTTTTTCCTGCCAGTACAGGTACAGACTGTCTGACATGCCTACTTGGATGCTGTCACCGATGTAATCCTCCACCATTCTGTCAATGGTGACAGTATCATATGCAGTGACAGTAGACATGTCAGAAATTGTTGCCAGGTCCTTCAGTCTGGACCAGATGTCCAAACTTGGTCCTGCCTGCCCTGCATCACCACCAGCGGGTTGCTTAGGATACCTAAGTTTTTTCCTGGCAGCCCCAGTTGCGGGAGAAAATGAAGAAGGAGCTGTTGACGTGTCACGTTCCGCTTCAGCTGACAGTGTTTTCACCAGCAGGTCTTTGCACCTCTGCAGGCTTGTGTCGGCCAGAAAGAGAGACACCACATAGGCTTTAAACCTAGGATCGAGCACGGTGGCCAAAATGTAGTGGTCTGATTTCAACAGATTGACCACCCTGGAATCCTGGCAAAGCGAATGAAGGGCTTCATCCACAAGTCCCACATTCCAAGCGGAGTCGCTCCGTCTTAGCTCCTCCTTCACTTTCTCCAGCTGCTTCTGCAAAAGCCTAATGAGGGGAATGACCTGACTCAAGCTGGCAGTGTCTGAACTGACTTCACGTGTGGCAAGTTCAAAGGGCTGGAGAACCTTGCACAACACGGAAATCATTCTCCACTGTGCTTGAGTCAGGTGCATTCCCCCTCCTTTGCCTATGTCATAGGTGGATGTATAGGCTTGAATGGCCTTTTGCTGCTCCTCCATCCTCTGAAGCATATAGAGGGTTGAGTTCCACCGCGTCACAACCTCTTGCTTCAGATGATGGCGGGGCAGGTTTAAGAGTGTTTGCTGGCGCTCCAGTCTTCGGCACGCAGTCGCTGAATGGCGAAAGTGGCCAGAAATTTTTCGGGCCACCCAAACCGTCTCCTGCACGCCCCTGTCGCTTTTCAGAAAATTCTGCACCACCAAGTTTATTGTGTGAGCAAAACATGGAACGTGCTGGAATTTGCCCAGATGTAATGCCCGCACAATATTGGTGGTGTTGTCAGATATCACAAATCCCCAGGAGAGTCTAAGTGGGGTAAGCCACTGGGCGATGATTTCCCTCAGTTTCTCTAAGAGGTTGTCGGCGGTGTGCCTCTTACTGAAACCGGTGATACACAGCGTAGCCTGCCTTGGAACGAGCTGGCGTTTCTGAGATGCTGCTACTGGTGACGCTGCTGCTGTTGCTGCGTAAGGTGATACATCTACCCAGTGGGTTGTCACAGTCATATAGTCCTTAGTCTGCCCTGTTCCACTTGTCCACATGTCCATGGTTAAGTGGACATTGGGTACAACGGCATTTTTCAGGACACTGAGGACACTTTTTCTGACGTTTCTGTACAGTCTCGGTATCGCCTGCCTAGTGAAGTGGAATCTAGACGGGATTTGGAACTACCTACATCAATTGTCTAAATCCCACTGCACTAATGGCGGATACTGGACGCACGTCTAACACCAACATAGCAGTCAAGGCCTCAGTTATACGTTTTGCTTCAGGATGACTGCTGTCGTACTTCATCCTCCACGCTAAGGACTGTTGGAGGGTCAATTGTTTAGTAAAAGTAGTGGTGTTCCTACTTCCTCTCTGGGATGATGAAGGAATCCCAGCAGCAGCAACTGCAGCAGTGGCAGCAGGAGGCGTAGCAATGCAGGATCCTCCGGAGGAATCCCGGATAGGAGAGTCAGTCATGCCAGTGACATGGCCTGCAGGACTACTTCCGATCCTGACTAAGGAGGAAATTGACGAGGAGGGAGTTGACGGTGTGGTTTGCAGGCGCTTGGATACAACAGGACAACGGGATTTAGGTGTCCCTGGACTGCTTACGGTCTTAGCCAAAGTTTCTGAACTTGACAGTAACCTTTTATGAATGCGCTGCAGGTGCCGTATAAGGGAGGATGTTCCTAGGTGGTTAACGTCCCTACCCCTACTTATTTCACCTTTACATATGGTACATATGGCAAGACAGTTGTTGTCCGGATTTGGATAGAAATATTGCCAGACCAAAGAGGTGGAATGTTTGGTCTTCTGCCCAGGCATGACCGTGATGGGCTTTTTCATCCCACGGACAACAACTGTCTCCCCTGGAGCCTGATTTAAACAAACCACATCACCATCAGAATCCTCCTCACCAACTTCCTCCTCAGCACCAGCTACACCAGTATCGTCATCCTGTTGTACTTCAACAGTGACATCTTCAATTTGCATATCAGCAAGTGGACTGTGGGTGCTCCTTTCAGCACTTGCAGGGGGCGTGCAAATGGTAGAAAGAGCCACCTCTTCCCGTCCAGTGCTGGGAAGGTCAGGCATCGCAACCACCACCACACTTGGACTCTCCTTGGGGATTTGTGATATCTTCTTAGAACGCACAGTTCTTTGCTGTGCTTTTGCCAGCTTAACTCATTTGATTTTTTTAGTGGGAGGAGGGCTTCCATAGTCATGTGAAGCTGAACCACTAGTCATGAACATAGGGAAAGACATTAGCCATTCCTCCGTGTCGTAAATGGCATATTGGCAAGTTTACGTTTCTCTTCAGATGATTTAAATGTTTTTTTCAAGGTCATTTTCCTGAACTTTGTCATTTGGGATTGTATGTGCCCTCTACAATGACATTGGGCATTGGCCTTGGCAGACGATGTTGATGGCATGTTATCGTCTATGCCATGACTAGTGACAGCAGCTTCAGCACTAGGAGGAAGTGGTTCTTGATCTTTCCCTATTTTATTTTTATCGGAGAAAGTTTGGTCCTCCATTTATGTTATATTGATATATACGTGCGGCTAAGGCGCACACAAACACAGAAAATAATTTTTTATTTTTGTTGGAGACTAGTGCACTTTGTGGGTTACACCACCCTTTAAGAAATGAGCCAGCCGGCCCTTTACTTATGGGACACAGGCGCACACTTGGCACTACTTTGTTGATGCACATGCGGCTACTGCGCACACAATTCACAAACACAAAAAAAATATTTTTTTTATTTTGTTTGGAGTGCCCTTTGGGGGTTACAGCACCCTTTAATGGACAAGCCAGCCAGCCTTTTACTTATGGGACACAGGCGCACGCTTGGCGCTGCTCCTTTGTTGATGCACGTGCAGCCACAGTGCACACAATTCACAAACACAGAAAAAAAAAATTATTTTGTTTGGAGTGCCCTTTGGGGGTTACAGCACCTTTTAGTGGTCAATACAGCTGGCCCTTTATTTATGGGACATAGGCGCACGCTTGGCACTACTTTGTTGATGCACGTGCGGCTTCTGCGCACACAATTCACAAACACAAAAAAAAATAAATTTTATTTTGTTTGGAGTGCCCTTTGGGGGTTACAGCACCCTTTAATGGACAAGCCAGCCAGCCTTTTACTTATGGGACACAGGCGCATGCTTGGCACTACTTTGTTGATGCACGTGCGGCTACAGTGCACACAATTCACAAACACAAAAAAATATATTTTTTTATTTTGTTTGGAGTGCCCTTTGGGGGTACAGCACCTTTTAGTGGTCAATACAGCTGGCCCTTTATTTATGGGACATAGGCGCACGCTTGGCACTACTTTGTTGATGCACGTGCGGCTACTGCACACACAATTCACAAACACAAAAAAATATTTTTTTTTATTTTGTTTGGAGTGCCCTTTGGGGGTTACAGCACCTTTTAGTGGTCAATACAGCTGGCCCTTTATTTATGGGACACAGGCGCACGCTTGGCACTACTTTGTTGATGCACGTGCGGCTACTGCACACACAATTCACAAACACAAAAAAAATATTTTTTTATTTTGTTTGGAGTGCCCTTTGGGGATTACAGCACCCTTTAACGGACAAGCCAGCCGGCCTTTTACTTATGGGACACAGGCGCACGCTTGGCGCTGCTCCTTTGTTGATGCACGTGCAGCCACAGTGCACACAATTCACAAACACAGAAAAAATATATATTTTTTTGCACTTGGGGGGAGCACCCCTGATGGACAGAGCACCCCCTGGACAACACTACAGCACCCCTTTAGGACTGGGACACTGCACAGGACTTTGGAGTGGACACAGCCCCTATGGACAACTGACTGCACAACACAGTCCTGCCAGCCCCTATGGACTTTAAAGGAGTGGACACAGCTCCTATGGACAACAGCAGCACAGCGCAGCACAGCACAACACTACACTACACTACACTACACTACACAGCCCAGCCAGCCCTAACTCCCACCCTCCCTCTTCACTGTCCACAGCCGAGTGAGAAAATGGCACCGACGCGGGTACCTTATATAGGATCCAAAACCCGCGAGACCCTGGAAGACGTTTTGCCTCGATTTCAGATCCGAGTCAGGCGGGAAAAGTCGAGCCTGACTCGGATCGGCCTCGGATCAGGGGGGCTCGGGGGGGTTCGGATTTCAAAAATCCGAACCCGCTCACCCCTACTTTATACTGTACTCATGTGTTTGATTGTGGAGCTTGGCATAGATACATTCCAAACCCCAAAGGTGAATATTCAACTTACACAACCAGTTGAAAAATAATAGTTGAGCACTGGAGTAATATAACATTGCAATATTCATTCTAACATTGATAGACAAAAATAGAACTGTTATACACAGCACAAGATACACATGATATAAAAATTATGTTCTCAGTGTACCCTGTGAGGCCACATACCCTAATCAAGAAACTCCCAAGAATTATTTTTGAGATCCTGGGAAAACCCTAACTGTATTTGTACTGCAGATATTTAGCTAGTAGCGCTGCGGCTCAATCAACATGTCTGTTCAAATGCAGTATATATTGGTGTAGGAATGGATTCTATTTGTGCTCTATTAACATTATGGGCCTGACACAACTGCATTGTGTGAATGGAAGTAAGTGTGATATTTGCTTGTATGCAAAGTTGCATATATCCATGCTGTCACCCTGACCACCCTCCATCCACTTGCTGAAGTAGCAGTCATTAATATATCATAATTTCACCAGCTCTATCACTGGTGCAAGGGATCTGCCTGAAATCAGACGAAACTTTGCATACAATCAATTCTGCATAGTCCACAGTTCTGCCTACACAACTAAAACACTAATGGTGCATACACACGGTACAACTTGTACAACCAAAGATATCAATGACAGAGGGCCTGATTCAGACCCGGACGCTATTTGCGGACGGTCGTTCCAAAAAAGGGGCCGTCTATTTAAATTGAGCGCTCGCTCTTTGCGGTTCGTTGATGCCTCTATGTCTGAGCGAGCGAACGAAAAATGCGCTCGCTATTTTGTTAAGTCGCCCCTTTGCCGTTCACATCACACGTCATCTCCGGTATTCATTAGATTAATCGGGTACATCGAAAGGCATCTGAACTGCTTGCAGTGCTTGTGGTAGCTTTTTCTTACCGCTATCACTGCGAGCAGTTCAGGCTAAAAGACAACCAAGTGACGTGGTCGATGATGCTCCTTTACTAATTATGCACTCCCATTAAATGCCCTTTTAACCGTTTGGCACGCCTGCGTTCGGATCTCCACTCCCCCGTTTTCAAGCACCTTTCCCTGTTACCACCCACAAATGGTACATTCTGTCAATCAAATTAGCAGCCCCTCGCTGTTTTGCGAGCGCACGATTTCCGACCGCAATGACTGGTTGGCGCATGCACATTACGACCCATACACATGCGCAGTTGTGCAAACATCGCTGAGAGCGAACGAGCGGCCGCTTACAACCGGCTCTGAATCAGGCCCTGATTTCTCTCCAACTTTCTGTAGTGCAGGGCAAACGATTTTGGTTGTACACACTGATAGATATCTATTGTAGATATTTCAGTGAAGCCATGTCTTTACATGTAAATCTTTTCAAAATCGTCAAAGTTGGCCTGCATGTACGGTCGAGCATAGATATCGTTTTTGTTCATGCGGGAACGCGCATCGCTGGTCGTTGTGAGGTTGGTGACTGCTAAAAAGTGAACGATATGAACGATAATGATATGAACGATATCGTTATCATCATTCAAATCGCTCATAAAAGTCGTACCGTGTGTATGCACCATAAGTCTATGTTCCGCCCAATTACACCCATTCAGCCGATAGTGTAGACGCAACTGAATTACTTACTACTTGAAATCACTTAGGGGTATATTTACTAAAGTGCACGTTTTTAGAATTGGAGATGTTGCCCATAGAAACCAATCAGATTCTACTTACCATTTATCTAGCACCTTCTATAGTTGCTAAAATTTGGTTGCTATGGGTAACATCTCCACTTCTAAAAACCCGCACTTTAGTAAATATACCCCTTACTCACATATGCTATGCTATTTACAAAAATGAGTTGCTTTCAACTCTGAGTCTGCTCCTCTGTCTGCACTATTGAGTAGGGAATAATCTGAGCATAACAAGGGTTATCATTGTTGTTGTGATATGGAAGTAGCTTGTTAGTGAATATGCAAATAATTAATTTGAGTTTGCAGATATTTGCTACAATTGTAACAATAAGGTTCTCATTTGTGCATCTAATAAGTGTGAGTATGTCAGACAGTGACTACCACTTAAATTTCTTAATTTTTAATATATAACAATTTCCATATGATCTCTTGAACTTCTTTGTTCCTTAGACAATAAATCATTGGGTTGAGTAAAGGTGTTATTACTGTATAGATAACTGATACTAGCTTATTATAATCAACAGACCTAGCCCTGCTTGGCCTGGCATACATGAATAGAGTGGCTGCATAGAATATAATAACCACAGTCAAATGAGATGTGCAAGTGGAAAAGGCCTTCCTACGCCCACTGGATGTTGGTATACAGAAAATGGTGGCCAGAATGCAAGCGTAAGATATAAAAGTAAGCAACAAAGGGACAAGAAGAATTATTAAGGCAAGTATAAAGTCAACAAGTTCAGCCAACCTCATGTCAGTACAGGCAAGATTAAGTATGGGAGATATGTCACAGTAGAAGTGATTTATAACACCAGAATGACAAAATGTTACTCGGGAAATGTAGTAAACTTTAATCATTGATATAATGAATCCACTAAGCCAGGACCCTAAAGCTAAGAGGACACAGAAATTCCAGTTCATGATGTTGACATACTGCAAGGGATTGCAAATAGCCACATAACGATCAAAGGCCATAACGGTCAGCAAGACACACTCTGTACATACCAACGCAATGAAGAAATAAAGTTGCAACATACATGCATTGTACGAGATTTCTCTGCTTTCCATTACAAATATGGCAAGTAGTTTAGGCACAATGACAGTGACATACCATGATTCTATGAAGGCCAAATGCCCCAAAAAGAAGTACATTGGTTTGTGCAGTTTGGGACTAATCCAGGTTATTATAATGATAAGAAAGTTTTCCACAATGGTTGAAAGATAAATGAAGAGGAAAATTATGAATAGCAGGATTTGAATTGAGCGAGAAGTTGGGAATCCTAATAGGGTAAAGCTACTGATTCTACTGGTAAAGTTGGAGCGTTCTTCCATCCTGAAAGAGAGCTCCTATCATTTTAGAAACAACAATCAGTCTTGCATGCTAGAAAACTATGCAATTACAATTTTGATACTTGTAATTTTTGATATTTAACAGATTTCCTGTTTGAATCATCTGTTCTATATTCAAGTGACAGCAAATGTAAATATATTTTAGTTTTTAGTATTTTAGTTATCTAAATGTGGATTTCTTTTTTTCTGAAGATCCACTATCCAGAAAATTCTGAAAACTAGAAATAATAAAAATTGTGAACAGCTAATGCAAATTAGTGGTTGTAAGGTGTAATATTCTAATTGATATTAAGGTCAGGATATCTGCACTCCAGACCCTGTTCCTCATGCTCTAGGCTAGAGGTATTCAGCATGCGGACCTCCAACTGCTGTGGAACTACACATTCCAGCATGCCCTGCCACACTTTTAATATGCCCTAATAGTAAAACTGTGACAGGAGATGATGGAATGTGTAGTTCCACAGCAGCTAGAAGACTGTATGTTGAATACCCCTGCTCTAGGCTATAGTCTCTATGGTATAACTCTCCTAACAGTCTGTCCCAAATGTGGTAATTGTATGCCATTTGTAGCCCACTTAAAACAGCACCCAGGTGAATATAAGGCCTGCAAATACACTGACTATAGCTGGAGGTGACCAGCCCTGCTTTGTATAATTGGATCTGACCATCCCTGTCACAGTCCTTATCTAGTTTGTAGACTTGTCTATTCCATCTGTTTTTTAATCAGTGACTTGCAAATCTGATTTCCCCAGCCCTATTGTGTATGAGTCTTGTGCGATTTTCATCTTACTACTAGTATTAACCCCTTTTCTGAGTGATTACTACAGTAGTTTTAGTTTTTACCCTTATCTACTGTATATGATGTGAAGCACACTAACCAGAACAAAATGAACTACTGTAGGAAACTACTTACAAATGTTGTCAAGCATACAGCTAAATACCTGCGATTTGTGCCCACAGAATTTCATTGTGGAACATAATCTACAAAATTATGAGTTCAAATTGTTGGAAATTGGTTCTTGAATATGTTCTAATCAATGGTGTCTACAGGTGGGGCTGCAGCTCATCCAAAATTCAAATAGGGGAGCCAAACCAACTGCCAGCAAATCCCATGTGGCGATGTTTGGCAGTGTCTGGAAGGGCAGTTGGTGTGGCTCCCCTATTTGAATTTTGGACTGCGCTGCATCCCCACCTCTGGAGCTGCCACTGGTTCTAATGATCAAAAATCTTTAAGAAATTACAAAATTGGAGCTAAAGTAAAGTAAAGAGAACAAGTTTGACCATGTTTGAGCCAATTTAACACACATTTAAATAACTTAAGGTGCCCACCCACTATCAGACGGCGAAACAAGACCATGATTACGACATTGCTGTAGTTTCTCCGTCTGTGATGAGCCTACACTGAAGGAGCAGACGTTCAGTGCAGGATCATCAATCATCTGGCAACATGCTGAACCTGACAATATTGTCAGGTTGTCCAGCATGTTTGCCCGATGATAGATGTAGGAAATGACCAGTGGGCACGCGCATCGCTGGTTGTTTCTAATTTTAAAGTGCCCGATTTACGGACAATTTGCAAACGATTGCACGATAACGACGTTGTTATCGTGCAATCGCCTGTCAAAATCATCAAGTGGATGAGCAGCTTTAAAAGGCTACTGTATGATCTTTTCACATTATACCAATGTGAACAACAAATTTTAACTTAAACACAGTAATTGAGCAGTAAAAACTATAAGGTATATATAAATAGTTAAAAACATTAATATTTATAAAAGCCTCAGGACAGTATGGTGTGCACAATCTTCTACCCCCTAGTCCAGTGGTTCCCAAACTGTGCGCTGTGGCACCCCAAATCAAATTATTTATGGTCAATGTAATGTAAATATGTGGACAAACAGAAGCACAAACCTGCCCACCACCACATAACTGAACCTATGGATGACAGCTAAGCACAATTTCCTTCACTTTACTACATTTCTTTCTGAATTTCTCTATAAGAAACTTTTGGCTTAGGGGTGCCATGAAAACAATGCTGATGCTCTAGGGTGACGTGATTCAAAAAGTTTGGGAACCACTGCCCTAGTCTGTAAATTGTTATCTAAAACATAAGTTTAACTATATTATATCCTAAAATATATATTATGCTTTTGTTCACCAATAGATTTCTGTATTGTTATTATTTATTTTACTATCTCATGCAAATTTAATTTGCCCTAAGCATAGTTTCTTTGTGAAAGATATTTGTTATAACATTATCATTACACTGCATACAGAACACTTGAGATCCTCTCAAAAATATCAAAATACATTTTTAGATTAAACAAAGCTAAAACACACACTCTTTCAATGGCTGTATTCTCAGTAACTAAAAATTGTTAAAATAAACAGAATATGTTGCCTTTTCTGCATATCCAAGCTTACACTTTATGGTATGTTTATCCTTACCACTGTTAAATTATTTTAAGTTTGAAGTTTAGGTTCAGATTCAGTGTTAGCATGAAACAAATGTAAAATTAATATATACAAACGTAATGCAGAAAGTAAAGACAGTTTGTCTGTAAAAAAATAAAATACATTTTGTTAATTTTTTTATTAGACACAGAAGAGTAGATGTATGAAGCAGTGAAAAGAGTAGAGAAGTGTGCCAGTGTAGAAGTTACCCATATCAACCAATTAGCTCCTACCTATTATTTTATACAATGTACTTGATAAATGCAACCTCAAAGCTGATTGGTTGCCATGTGCAACTTCTCCAATGGCACACTTCTCTATTCTTTTCACTGCTTCCTACATCAACCCGAGTTCCTTTGCCTATTTCTCCATATAATCACCTCCTTCATTTAAGCATTTATCATAGCTGTACACAAGCTTTTGAATCCCCTTGTCCATTTATCCAGTTGTTGACCGCAAGCTTCGAAAATGTTTTCTGTCCAGGAACTCTTTGAGTTTAGCAAAATGTAGAAAAATGATTGGAGTAAGGTCTGGACTATGAGGGTGCATGATCATAAACCTCTCATCCAAAACTAAGGATCGTCACGGTCGATCTCCATCATGTACATTTGTTTGTCCATTATTGAACATTTCACACCACTTTCTCACCTCCTATCACCATACACTTGCTTTATTTGATGGAAAAAGTTGGAAATTCTCACTTTCTGTACAGTCAAGACTTGAATAACATTCCACACACAGTTGGAGGGATTTTGTAGGGTTCATTATAACAACACACACATTGCCAACAACAACCATAACAGCTTGTACTCACAGTGCACTTAGAAAACATGTCAGGGAGAATGCCCAACCATGAATTGAGGAGAGTTAATGCCCTGCATGGTGGGAATGCGCAAATGGTCTTGACTTTCTGGAATACACTCCTAGGGGTATATTTACTAAAGTGAGAGTTTTTAGAAGTGAGTTTTAAAAGTGATGTTGCCCATAGCAACCAATCAGATTATATTATCTTCTAGAAGGTGCTAGTTAAATGTTAAGTAGAATCTGTTTAGTTGCTATGGGCAACATCACTATTAAAACTCACATCTACAAACTCTCATTTTAGTAAATTTACCCCCTAATAACTATTAAAGCTGAAATATTTTTGAAATTGGCTCACACATGGTCAGTTCTCACTGCTTTAAATTAGCTCTAATTTGTAAATATAGAACCAGATCCAGAGCCACTTTCCACCAATTTGAAGCATTTCTACAGATCACCTTTTTGCAGTTATGATCCACAATGAAATTCTAATTCTAATTTCACAAACCACAAGTATCTTGATGCATGCTTGTCAGCATTTTTAATCAATTTCCAAGGTCACTTCTTGTTGGCTCATATATACATAGAACATTATGTACCACAGCATGGCATACCTACTAGTGCACATGATGGTACAATGCTTAAAAAATATAATAATACTTGATTTTATTATTATTATTATTATTATTATTATTATATATATATACTAATTTGAGGTTATAATTAAATACAGTATAATAAGAGCAGATATAGAAAATGACATCTAACACAGAATAAGTGGTATTGCACAGTTTGTCAATGAAAATATTGGAACAATTGTCATATACAAAATGTATTTTCACTAACTGTAACTGCAAACGGATTGATCAACCAATGTAATTCTGCATAGTACTATTGAATTTCTATTTGTTCTATGTTCTGAAAAAAGTAAATCATATGAATTACCTTACCTCCTATGGTGGCTTCAAATGATATTAGTGTTTTAATTAACAGCCATCTTTTCTAAACATAGCAGAAAAAAAAACCTAGATACAGCATGGGAATGTTCACTTTTAGCAAGAAAATCATTTAATTTCCATGCAAAGACTTGACTGTCTAAAGAAGCAAACCAAAATTACAATCACATTAATGCCAACCACACCGCTATTTATTCCAATTTATTAACAAAGGCAGATTCAGACAAGTGGGAGTTGACTGCAACTTAGGCTGCTAGATAAATTTGTTTAAATTCCTTTGGGATAAAATCTAGGCAGATGAAAAAGAACACTGAACAAAAAAAGTTTTGACATTACAAAATGCAAACTTATATTGAAAAGAAATTTAAGCATACTGGATTGCAGTTTGGTCCTCCAGGTGAGCAGAGCTGGCCCTAGCCAATTTGGTGCCCTAGGCAAAATTTTGACTGGTGCTCCCTACCCCTACACACACACATATATATATATATACATAGTAATGACCCTGTAGTAGTGCCCATATACAGTAGTAATACCCCATAGTAATGCCCCTATAGTAGTGCCCCCAGAGTAATGCCCCTGTAGTGCCCATATACAGTAGTAATACCCCCATACTAATGCCCCTGTAGTGCCCCCATAGTAATGCCCCTGTAGTAGTGCCCATATACCCCATAGTAATGCCCCTGTAGTAGCCTCAAGCCAGTCACTGGGACTGAGCAGACAACCAAGACAGTAGACACCTAACAGAAACTCTTACTCATGGTGGTGAGTACTGTTAACGCTGCTTGTGACAAAAATGGCAAACAGTACTGTACCAAACACAAATGCATAGCATTTAGATGTATTGTCATATGTGGTTTGAACTTTTTTGACTGGTATAGATTAATCACCTACACCTGTGCAAATTAGTGATTAGTAGTGTTATATGCTGTATACAAAATAGTTATACAAATGTCATGAGAAATTTTTCGATACAATTCATGCTAGAAGACTCTACTTGCTACATTTTTGTAAGTTCTAAACATCTGCACTTCCACAGTACAGACCATTCTGATTTATAGGATCACCTGCAGTCCAGGAATGAAATTTTAGTTTATATTTTCAACAAGTGATGTTTATTTGCAGATGTCTTCAAGTTGGTAGGAATGTAACTGATGTTAGCAAGGAAGTTAGGCCACATGTTGATTCCAAACCAGAGTAGGTTTTATCCAATATAACATGATAGACATGATAGAAGATAAACAGCAGTCAAAATTATACAGAATAAATTTCTCTTGGGCTAAGTACTGTACAGCAGTACAGCACTGTGAGGCTCCAATAACACAGTGACAGTCTAGTGCACATGCAGATACTTTTATAAAGGCATGTAAACAAGTCCTGCACCTGGAGTCTAGACAGCCTGGACTATAAGTTTGTTGAATAAAATTCAGACAGACTGATGAGGCATGCAGAATAACACACAGTTAAGAGACAGCACATAGCGATTAACTATTTAACTATATTTCAACATGGTTATATCCTGATGAAGACACATTTGGCTAATAAACCTAACTTCATTTTGAAAAGATACAGTACACAGTAGTCACATCTCCAGTACTGAGCAACTTTTCCCACAATTGGAGAATGTTTGCTTTTATTTCATCTTCCTATTTTGGGCACTTGCATCATTTATGCCATATAATTATAGATTATCCATCAGCACAATGGGGACATGGGCTCTGGATGTCTGACTGTAAACCAGTAAAGGCAATGGTATAATTGGAAAGAGGCATTGGGAACTATATTCCTGAGAACTTATTAGGGTGCATATTTAGCAATTATCAGGTTTTAGACCCAATAATTATAATTTCTTATTGCCCCTGTTCATGGTAATATGAAATTATGCACTGCCCAAATGTATCAACAATCACATCCAGGGACAGGGGCTCTGAAAGGTGCAGTGGCCATTAATAGGAAAAGTTCCTATGGACAAACATAGGAATCATAAATACTCTATCTGCTAGGGTTTCTCCATGTTACAGGTAGTGATTGTTGGTCCAATGTTCTAAAGTGGTTTAAAGTTAGGTTTTCCTTTGGTTTTGATTTTAGTAAATTGCATGTTTTGGTCGGTTTGCAAAATCAAAGGAAAATCAACCAAAAACACAAAATTTACCTTTATTAAATAAACCCCTAAGATTTTAAGGAGATTAATCTTAAATATTTGTGGGATATCCCCTAAAACCACCCACAAATATACACAAATATAAAGTACGTTCTGAGAGACTCCACGGACAGCTGTCTTTGAATCACACTTTGATGTTTCCCTTTGAACTGCCTTTTTAAACATTCTTTAATTTTCCCTGTACAGCACAACAGACACTTTGTGGCACCATATAAGTAAAAGATAATCTCTCTATACATCTTATAAATGAGAATGTCAATTTGTTTGTCTGACTATAATAAACTCTGCAACCACTAAACCAATTGTGATGAGGTTTTCACCTTTGTGTAGGTAATTTTCCCAGCCAGGTTTTAGGATTATCATGGTAAATTGTCAGGGGACTGTGGGTGGTGCTCCATGGGAAGCGGGCCTCAGCACTGCTCTCAGCAAGTCTAAATTATTTTCATCCCTATGCTCCGAAGATGAGCTTTTGCTGTGAGCAGTGAGAAGGGTCCAAAGCCTGCAGTAAAGAGGGCAGCTGCCACTCGATGAGACCCATTACACAAGCGCTGATGTACCTACTGTTCAGGGATCCATTATGTGCAGTGATCGGTGGAGCTTCCTGTCAATCAATGGAAGCTGCACACTGTCTTCATTGACAAAAATACCAGAGGACAGTCACGTAAAAAAACAGAGGGGCCTGCTCAGTACAAGTCCCTAGTGGTGGTTCCTGTACAGGAGGAGAGGCTCAGTGCAAATGAGCTGGTCTAAGTGGCTGAGATGACCAGAGTGCAGCCCTCTGAGGGAAGGAGCTGGCTGCCTAGAGAGAGACAGATCACCAACTTCCACCTGAGCTGAGCTGGGTACTGAAGCTAGTTATAATTATATATGTATGCTTACTATCAAATTAAAATACCCCAAAAAATCATTTAATGATTTTTATTGATATTTTTTTGTGATTTTCAGATTAGTAATTTTGATATATTATTAACATTTAGATGATGAAAAAAATAAGTTCTTATAGGGTTGAGTAATGGTGTCTATTCATGTCAACATTTCATCAGTATAGACATGATGAATGTCGATGTTTACATTATCAACATAAATTATATACTGTATGACATTATGATCATGTAGACATTTCATGTAAACAAAATATTCCACACCCGTTACCACTGTTTTGAATGCTCACCTTATTGATTTATATTAAGTAAGATAGACTTGGTCAGACAAGAAAAAATATGACTTGGCTGGGATTTTATATATTCTGAAAACAACTGTGAGGAACAAAGAGATGATGATGGCATTACAAGCTCCAGTTCTGTGTCTTTTGGAAAAATATAATAAAATACATTTAAAAAAAAAAAATCTGAAAAGGAAAAGTGGAGGCGTTGCCACCAGAACCAGATTCCAGTTATTATTTTGTACATTCTAGAATATTGTTTTGAATCTATAATCTGATTGTTTGCTATAAGCAACACATCTATTTATCTTTTTTAGTAAATTATTTTTATTTATTATTATTTATTATTATTCTCACCGTAACTGCACCAAGCTGAATTGACAGATATGAAATAAGAAATAATCTTGTGAGTGAAGTTATTAGAGGTTAAAATGTCATTCCCACCATAAACAAAAATGTAGTTTACCAATTTTACTTACCTGCTTAATACAATATAGTCTGCAACAATTACTTGTATTTGTACAATAAAAAATGCTGTAAAAAATATGGTTTGCAAACATTATACTATTTGCAAGTGAACCACTGAAGTAGTAGAAGCTATGATACTTTCAGTATCACAGATAGGGGTGGTAGTACAGGTAGAGATTCCCCTGGGTTGTCTGGTCAGCTCAGAAAGTAAGGAAGGTGGAGCAATGTTCTACATTATATCACACCCACTATCTAGCATCGGTGCTTGTCAAATGTCTCAATGACCCTGGATGCTTGGTGCTTACACTCTAACATCTCATTAACCTATGCTAAGGCAGAAACACTAAGGGTAGTTTCACAAGTAGAGTTGGAGACACATCCCAGAAGGCTCCTACAGCCCCTAAAAGACTAACATTGCAACAGCAAAAGTGATAAGGATCATAAACCACAGCATAAAAAATAACATGGAGTCAGTATTTTATGATACTATGCTATAATGTTGGTAAAACAGAGATAAAGTGAAGAAGGAAGGTGGTTGGAAGCCTTTAAAATATTTTTCCATGGAAAATACTGAACAAAAATTATAAAACATCAAACATTATTATTTTGCATTGCTATAATATGCATTATACACATTCTTTTATATTTATCTAGATATCTACCTAATAGATACTCTATAAAAAAACCTCTAAATGAAAAGAAATAGCAGTCAGCGCTCACAGAAAAGGGCGATGTTACCACTAGCTGCTTACTCGGGAAGTGTCCTAACCTTCCCTAATAGCAATAAATACAAGAAAAAGAGAGAAAAGCGCTCCATGGTATGGGAGTATTAAAGTATGAGGATGTGTGGCTGAATCTGTATAAGATCTAATTATTGATATTTTGATGGCGATGGTATTCTATATGTGGTCTTTTATGTGGATAAATGAATTGAAACAGGTGGGCAATAACTTGAGGCTGGAAGTTGAGGATGGTCAGGGAATTAGTCTCAAGGTGAAAACACACAATGTCTTATGTGATTGAAACCATCAGTCCATCTAGCTATAGCAGGTGGGCAAAAACTGTCAGCTGGATGTTATAAGACAAAAAAAATGATGTGATGGTAGCCTTAATGTGTACCAGAAACTGAGACCGTGTATCCTTGTACACTTGAATTAGTTAATGTCAGTATAACTGACCAATACAGGTGGACAAAAACTGTAGGCTGGGTGTTGCAGTGGAACTGTATGCTGTAGGTGCCTCCTCCTCTGTAGGCAACGCCACCTCAAGAATAAGGAAATGCAGTATCAGGATGTCTTGCGACTCTCTATTGTGGTGATAGGTAAGTGGAAACTTACTTACCCAGCGTAGTTGTCTGCTGGTCTGACTCCTCCTTGCATCCCGATCAGTTAGGTGCATGTGAGTGAGGGGCCCATAATCGTATAGCACACAAATAAGTCATTGATCTCCATCAGCAGGGACATGTGAGAGCGGCTATCCCTTTGCTGCAGCCACTCTTTGGTCCAGCATGTTCTTCTCCTTCGCTGGGCCCTCTCCTGGATCAACTGGACCCCAGCTTGGGCGACCAACACTTTATACTGATAGGGATGCATCAGCACAGAATTCAGAAACAGGATAGAATGCACACTTACAGGTAGATAACACACTATGTAAAAGGTAAAAGCCAAATACAAAGCAGAGCACAGTAGCAATGTACAGGTTTCAGCTGGCATAAATCAAGCCTCACTAGTATCAGAGCAGAATGTGCACAGAATTAAAATGGTGGCTGCTTTTTATAAACCCTGGCTAGCCCCTCCTTTTGTTATTATTATTTAAACTTCCCACCAATCATGAAGAGCCTCTACTCTTGTTTTGGGATAGTCAAGATGAAACTCACGATTCAGACAATCCGATGGTTCATGAGATTGGAAGTCAAATTAGCAGGTTTTTGGACCAAATCATGCTCACGACTGCCGGGGAGCTCCCATGGAGAGCTCACGACAAATCGTACACGATGTCAGGTCGTAAGCACATCGCTATGTCTGTGGCCAGCTTGAGACACTGCATATAGCATCTGGCTGTATGTTCTTCTGCCACCATACCTTTGTAATAAATTATGCTTTCCATTATTTTTGAACACTAACATACTGTCTCATGTCATTATTTGTAGATAAGTTTATAGATAATTAAGTTAGGTTGGTTTATGCATCTTCTGTCATCTGACGATTAAAAGTTAAGCCTCAATGCATACAGAACAACCCATAATAATGCTGTCTGTGTGTAAACCACTATACAGATGTGTCCTCATGCACTTATTCTCAATACACCATGTGGCGTGAGACACCGGACATAAGCCACCAGGTCCTGTGCGACACAGCTAGCACTGAGAGTTCTTTCCATCCAAAAATGTGTCTAAATACTTTAGCAATGTGATGTAACTATGATGCACCAGGAAACTGCACTGATTCATTTGATTATTTTTATTTTATTGTCTATAAACTACTTTAGTACATACTGTGCTTACTGTCTCACTACTGACTGTATTTTTGTTTTTCCTGTTAGTATTGCCTATCTACTGTAGTTTGAACAAAAAGTTTACAACCTACCCCCTCTTTTCCAATCATTACTAACTCCAAACCAACCTCTGCCTTCAATCTCCCCACTCTCTGCTCTATACTCCCCTGGTCGGTCAGCATGACTTCTCGCTCCCATCCCATACTCATCTTGACCTTCAGCCATCATTTCCCTCCCAGAGCAAGCCCATCCTCTCACACCAGCAACCCAGCCAAACTCATCTACATCTGCCATGTTCAGTGTCCCATTCCCCTCTGCATTTAAGAATTCTGGATCAATCTGTAATAAACTTCCTGGTATCCACGACCTCCTCATCTCCAACTAACTCAACTTGTTTGCTTCTATATCACTGAAATTTGGCTTTCTTCCACTGATACCAATTCCCTCACTGCTCTCTCCTATGGGGGCCTCCTTGTCACCCAGTCCGTTAGACCTGATGACTGCCCAGGCAGAGCCCTCCCTTTTCTTTTCCTCCTTTTAAGTCCATTCTATCCATCTCCATGTCTCAGTCATCTACCATCCCACTGTCCCCACTTCAAAATTTCTTGATAACTTTGCTGCATCACTTAATCACTGTCTCTCCTCTGACCTCCCCTCCATTATCCTAGGTGACTTTGACATCCCAATTGATATCCGACTTACACTGCTTTTACCAAACTTCCCAACCTTTCTTCCTCTTTGGGCTTTCTCAATGAACCTCCTTCCCCACCTACTGCCTCAGCCACTCTCTTGACCTAGTCTTCTCCCATATGTGTGATCTCTGACTTTTCCAATTCTACCTTCCCACTCTCTGACCAACATCTGCTCTCCTTCACTCTCTCCACTTCTCTTGTACCACTCCCCACACCCAAATCTACAATCATCAGATGTAATTTTAATGTTCTTGACCCTGCTATACTGTTTTACTCACTTGATACTCTCCCCCCCTATCCACCCTGACCTGACCCAATCAGATGGCCTCCTTCCACAACCTCATCCTGTCCTCTGCTCTGACACTGCTTCGGTCCCACTTTGCAGCTCCAAATCCAACCCTGACACTCCAATCTTACCAGATTCCTTCAAAAATGCACCAGCTCCACCAAACACCAGAAATTCTCGCTCCTGGGCAGACTTTTTGAACTTTAAGTGTATACTCTTTTCCTACAGTTCTGCCATCTCCCTTGATAAGCACTCCTTCTTCAAGTCTTTAATCTCCTTTCAGTCCACCAACTGACTGAACAGCCAAACAGTCTTTGCCACATTTAACACACTCCATGACCTCCATCCTCCCATCCCATTCCCTCTTACTGCCACTGACTTGCATCCTTTTTCACATACAAAATTGAAGCCATCCATCACAAAATATCCTCCTCCCATCTTTCTGCCTCCCACACCACTCCATCCTCCACTTCCCCCAGCCACTCCTTCTGTGCTCCTTCCCCCCACATTGAACGATGAAGACCATTCCCTAATCTTATCCTCTCCAACCTCTGCCTGTCACCTGAATCCCATCCCTTTCTGCCTCCTTCGCTCCTTTTTTGTCTCTGCCTGCTCCTACCATGCTCATCTCTTCAATCTACCCCTCTTCTCTGGCATTTCCCCTCTTCCTTTAAACATGCTCTGTCTCATCTATTCTAAAAATAAAATAAAAAACCTTGACTCCTCACTCTCTAACCACCGTCCCATCTCTCTTCTCCTTTTTGCATCCAAAATACTTAAGTTGATTGTATGAAACCATCTCACTTTCTATCTCTCTGACAACATATTTATCCTCATCTCCCTACATACTCCCTCCCACCCACTCTGGTTGGACTATCGGACAATGTTCATTGCTCTCCTCCCCTCTGGTTACTACTTCTCACTCCTGAATCCAAGATTTCTCTGCCCCCATTACTGGAATGTTCTCCC
This sequence comes from Taudactylus pleione, assembly GCA_031769625.1. Taxonomy (NCBI): domain Eukaryota; kingdom Metazoa; phylum Chordata; class Amphibia; order Anura; family Myobatrachidae; genus Taudactylus; species Taudactylus pleione. The sequence goes on from JAUIMM010000094.1 coordinate 3,733,666, forward strand.
TTATTCTATTAGACTATCCCCTAGCCTGCATAGCTTCAAATGGGTGATGAAAACCCACCTGTTCATAAAAGAATACCAGCCCACTGCTTAACCATGTTACCACATAATGTACTCACCCTCTTTCATCTTACATCTCTCCCACTCTTAATACCTGCTCTCAACTTCCCTGTGTCATCTGTTTGTCTCCATGACCCTTTAATATGTAAGTTCCTATGAACAAGGCCTTCCTCCTTACTGTCTCATCATCTACTACTCTTGCTCACCAGCTATACTCATTTATCTTCTCCTTGGACTTTCTGCCAGGGACTCCACTTAATTTTTGTCTTTCCTTCATATCCTCTTGCAGTGGGTCCAAACCTGTTAGTTGTGCCCTAGCCCAAAGGTTCTCAAACTTGTTCCTCATGACCCAAAAAGTACATGTTTTCCAAGTCTCCTCACAGAAGTGAAATAATTAGCTCCACTTGCTAGGTAACCTGGAAAATGTGAACTGTGTGGGGTCTGAGTTTGAGAACCACTGTCCTAGTGTCACGACTGCTGACACTTGAGACTCCTGGGAGGAGGCAGGCCTACTAGGCACAATAAACTGGGGTGGCTTTAGGAATTACCTTTTCATGAAATATCGATAGAACGGAATAAAAGTAGATAGAATTTATTCACAGGAGAAATATAATGGCAACATCTCACATAAAGTCTCAACAACACCGAGGTACACATAAGCTATAATGAGTTTAGCAGAAAACCCCCCATATAGTCTTTAACACTGAAATGTTAATATGGTAGTGAACCCCAAGTCCAGTATGAGGCTAACACCTCAGGATGGTATAGAGGAGCTTCACCTGGGTGGAACCCTGTAGTGATGGAGATCCAGAGCAGAGTGGGGCCTGTGATGCTGTGAAAGATGGAGCAGGGTTGAGCCTGGTGATGCTGTGAGGTTGAAGCAGGGTTGTGCCCTGTGATGTGGTGAGGTCGGAGCAGGGTTGAGCCCTGTGATATGATGAGGTCAGAGCAGGGTTGAGCCCTGTGATGTGATAAGGTCAGAGCAGGGTTGAGCCCTGTGATGCAGTGAGATCGGAGCAGAGTTGAGCCTTGTGATGCGGTGAGGTCAGAGCAGGGTTGAGCCCTGTGATGCAGTGAGATCAGAGCAGGGTTGAGCCATGTGATGCAATGAGATTGGAGCAGGGTTGAGCCCTGTGATGCAGTGAGATCAGAGCAGGATTGAGCCTTGTGAAGCAATGTAGTTCCGGAACAGGGTTGAGCCCTGCGGTGTAACTAGAATCCGGAGCGGGGTTGAGCCTTGCGATACAATGAAAGTTGAAGCAGGGTTGAGCCCTGTGAAGTGGTGTAGTTCCAGAACAGGGTTGAGCCCTGCAATGTGACTAGAATCCGGAAAGGGGTTGAGCCCCGTGATGCGGTGATGATAACTGTAACAGTGCAGTTGACAACTGTAATGAAGATGGGTTCGATGTCCACAGGAGTGAGAGGCAACAGGCAAAGTAAATAGTGCAGCAAAAGGTGAAACCACAGCAGAGGAGCAGAAAGCAATACTTAGGCAATGGCTATGCTGAGCTCTGTAGTGCGGCTTGTAACTGGCATCAGAAGTTAAGCTGGAACATGAGCGGAGATATAGCAAAGTCCACAGCAACCCACAGGCACACCAGTGATCTGGCAGGAGTCAAAGAAAGACCTAAAAGTAACATTGCACAGACACTGAGACACAGTTAGTAACAGACTTTATACTAGAGGTCTGTGATCCATAGGAAGTTCAGAACATGTGACCCAAATTGAATCAGGTTTGAAATAATGAGCAATGTAGGAATCCCACAACTTGACAATACCTTGGAAACAGATGATCACTTTAACTCTCTATTCCCTGTATGTGAAGAATGCCAGCAAGCATGATAGCTCCTCCAATGACCACAAAGGAACTTTGGAAAAAGTATCTATCTTCATGTACTAAAATAGTCGCAGTCCTGACACCTAGCCTATGGGGTACAGGTTTGAGCTTGTAACAATTATTCTCCTTGCCCCACTTACATCAGTAACTATGCTGAAGTTTGTAGTGTTATTAGTATACTTTATTGCTTAATGTATTGTACTTTGTTACCATGTACTGTCTTGTCATTTGCCCTCTGTATGGTGGTATGGACCCACATGTGGCACTGATATGCGACACTTGTATATCTGTGTGCAACTGAGTCTGTAAATGAAGCACAATGGAAGTTGGAAAAAAGCAGCGGAACTTTGTATACAGATTCAGACAAATCCTGCATATCAAATTAATCAGAGCAGTCACTTGGTGCATCTTAGTAGCATCATATTGTAACTAAGATGCATCTTTGGATGGAAAAGATGCAAAAAAGATGCTCAGCACAAGCAGGGACCTGAAGCGCCAAGAGGGGCTGTATGGCATGACTGCAGCAGCAATGTATGAGAACACATCTGTGTCATCTAATATCATACAGAAACGAAAACAGATACGGAGACTGGCAAATTAAATATACATCTGATACTTTACAAACAAATGTCATAAGTACCCTATTCTAGCCAGTTGTTTCGTGCAAGCTCATCAATCTCAACAGGAATGTTCTTTGAAAAAAGTGTTTCCAACACAGAAACGCATCAGGAACCTAATGTGTTGCATCCCACTTACCTTCATTGATCACTGAAACCTGAACAGCAGATGCACTTTGGGCCTGATTCTGATATTTACACTAATGCAATCACAACTGAGATATGGTTTGCAATAGCAAAAATATGCTAATGTATTCCTAAATTTACCTGAGCATAGGTATGCCCACTGTTGACTTCTTATATCTGTCTGAAGACGTACATCAGCAAAAACATCGGGAACATTGATGCAGATAAGACAGCTACACAGCTTCTGAGTGAAGTCTGACCTGCCTTAAACACTGCATCTCTCCTGACTCGCTGAGAGTTCTCATGCTGCGGAGGAGATTGCAATGGCTAATTTATGCACGCTCATGAAACTGTGTTTGACATTCCGGCATTTACCTAGCCATCTCAGTTAGCTCCCCAAAATGCTGTCTGTCAATCACTTTTCAAGTGAATACTCAGTGCAAATTTAATCGCAAACCAATCGTTGCGCATGCACAGTACGGCTTTCACGCATGCACTATGGCTAACAATTGCTCATTCTGCGTAAATATTGTCATTGCGTAAATATCAGAATCAGGCCCTTTATTTGGAAAACCAGTCACAGCCATGAATTCTCCTGCTAACAACAGTGTACCTGTATAACTGCTTCTGCAAACCATTATCTGGATTGAAAAGCCAATGAGGACATTATAAAAGCTGGGTAACAGTAATCAGGGCTCAGAAACCTACGGGAGTTCATATGATACACTAGGTAAGCTCTAACTTTCTCCTGGTTACACTGACTTGTAATTGTAGTAAAATGCAATCCTTTATGTATCTGCAATTTTGATAACAGAGGTTATATGTCTCTTTACCTACTGGAACATTAAAATGCTGGCTGTTTTTTGGAATGTCTTGTCTATATAGCCATTTCTGTAATTTTAATAGCATTTTATAATTGAGATATTGAATAAACATAATTTAAAGTAATGACTCCCTTCTAGTGCATTGTTTTATATATATATATATATATATGTATATATATATACTATGCATATATATATTTTTTAAATATGCTTTGTATTTAAGTCGACACAGCAGAGGTTGTTAGTTGATCAATATAGCTTTAAGAAAATTCCCTTTTTTATCTCAACCAACTGCTTAGGTCAACTTTTATTAATAGTGCAGATATTGTGCCAAAGATGATTTGGTTTTTTATTGAAGAGTTGAGTGAAGTTACAACTAAACAGTATGCAAATTTTATTTCACAGTGGAACAGGTCATGTTTCAATCTTCTAGTTCTCCTGTAGCTGCACAATTTCGATGAATGTCAATCCACACTGTGTTTGTGAATTCTGCATTCAACATTTCACATAATTTAATGTCTATAAGTAGATCTCAGTTATTTATTTAATGTCTATAAGCCATCTCAGTTAGCTCCCCAAAATGCTGTCTGTCAATCACTTTTCAAGTGAATACTCAGTGCAAATTTAATCGCAAACCAATCGTTGCGCATGCACAGTACGGCTTTCACGCATGCACTATGGCTAACAATTGCTCATTCTGCGTAAATATTGTCATTGCGTAAATATCAGAATCAGGCCCTTTATTTGGAAAACCAGTCACAGCCATGAATTCTCCTGCTAACAACAGTGTACCTGTATAACTGCTTCTGCAAACCATTATCTGGATTGAAAAGCCAATGAGGACATTATAAAAGCTGGGTAACAGTAATCAGGGCTCAGAAACCTACGGGAGTTCATATGATACACTAGGTAAGCTCTAACTTTCTCCTGGTTACACTGACTTGTAATTGTAGTAAAATGCAATCCTTTATGTATCTGCAATTTTGATAACAGAGGTTATATGTCTCTTTACCTACTGGAACATTAAAATGCTGGCTGTTTTTTGGAATGTCTTGTCTATATAGCCATTTCTGTAATTTTAATAGCATTTTATAATTGAGATATTGAATAAACATAATTTAAAGTAATGACTCCCTTCTAGTGCATTGTTTTATATATATATATATATATATATGTATATATATATACTATGCATATATATATTTTTTAAATATGCTTTGTATTTAAGTCGACACAGCAGAGGTTGTTAGTTGATCAATATAGCTTTAAGAAAATTCCCTTTTTTATCTCAACCAACTGCTTAGGTCAACTTTTATTAATAGTGCAGATATTGTGCCAAAGATGATTTGGTTTTTTATTGAAGAGTTGAGTGAAGTTACAACTAAACAGTATGCAAATTTTATTTCACAGTGGAACAGGTCATGTTTCAATCTTCTAGTTCTCCTGTAGCTGCACAATTTCGATGAATGTCAATCCACACTGTGTTTGTGAATTCTGCATTCAACATTTCACATAATTTAATGTCTATAAGTAGATCTATATTGGGGTCTAATAGGAGAAAATTCCAAATGGAACAAAAAGATATGGGTAAACACTTAAGGCCAAATTCTGCTGGAGAAATACTGTATGTAAAAATCCATGCAGAAATTCAGAATTTGGCAAATGTTCCAAGCTGTGTTTTTTTTTCTGATCATTCTCAATGATACACAGTAACGGCTCCTCTTTTTATACATCATTTTTAATTTGTATAACTACAGTAGATACCAAAACAGGATGAAGTAATATGAGAAATATAACTGGAAGCTACATTATATCTTGTATCAATTTGTAGCTTTAGGTAAGTACTGTACCAGTAGATATATTTTATGAGTACTGGCAACTTTTTACATAGAAAAAATACACTTTTACCAAGGTATAGTTTGGAACATTCCACTAATCTGGTTTTCCATATTTTTAATAAATCTCTAATATCATACTAAAATACTATATTACAAAAATAATAAAATGTATTTGAAAATGTACTCAAAGTGACAGTTAATTGAATAGGCCCATAAAAACATATGAGAGCACAACCACACATTAATAAAGGGAACAACTCATAATAAAACTGCATGGTGCCAGTATACAAAGTTATCCCTAATGTACTGTACATAAAGAAAACCATGATAAAGTTGTCTGCTACTATATACCGCAATATCATTTAAAGATTTAAAAAAATAACAAATATGGAAACATATGCCTACATTGGTGTATATAACACCTAGGATATCCCTTCCCATTCTCTGGTATGTTTTTAATGCAGCAGCAAGAATGTCCATGAAGGTTCTGCTGTCAAAAATCAGAATCTAATAATAAAGCTTGGAGAAAGATAAAATTGGAGATAAATAGCACCAACCAATCAGCTCCTGTCACTTTTTAAAGGCTGTGTTTGAAAAATGACAGTTAGAAGCTGATTGGTTGGTGCAATTTGTCTCCAATTTAATCTCTCTCCAATCTCCCTCTTAGTATTATGTAAAGGAGTTTGCATACTGTATTTATTACATTAGGAATTAGGTTCCTCAGTGGGGAAAAAAAAACTAATCAAAAGAAGGGCAAAATACTTAAAAAGACTGGTCCTCTTTGTCTAACTTTTAATGGACAAAGGAGGAGATATTATGGGCTTGGTGCAACTCTATGTCCTCAGTCATCAGCAATTTCCTTTAAGCAGTAGCCACTTATAGGAAGCTTGTATATAAGAACAAAATTGGTTTCTGCATAATAATCTCTAATAGAGGTTGGAAATTACAGTATAAAAAATAAAATATACTTTTAAGGTGTATAGAAAATATTTAAATCAAACAACTTATTTTTGTACCTTTATTATTAATAATATTTATTACTAATAATACTATAATATTTGTTTATTATTTAACCATTATTATGGATTTTCATTTATTAAAATGATTATTGCTTCACATTAGCAACTAACCAAAGTGCTAGTAATACAGATGTGTCCTCTTGCATCTTTGCCGCTTGCGTGGCAAATGTGTGCATGCATCGTGCCATGTGATTTGCTGTGGCTGCATGCGCCACGGTATGCCATGCCTATGGATCGCAGGTGCGAGTGGATATATCTGTACATTGCCATTAGCATTGGATACAAGTCATAAAATAAAAAAGTTGGGAAAAAGATTTCAATTTAAAATTTGTTGTATAGAGTTATTAAAAAAACAAAAATGTAAGCAAAATACACTGTATATGTCTCAATTACCCAGCCCTGTACCTGTAGCCTCCTGGTAAATTGTGGCATCAGTGTTGGGTAGTAGTGGGATAAAGTAAACCTGGCTATCTGACTTGTGTGGGGATGCTTTTAATAAATATAAACACAATGTAAGTCAACCAAATTATTATTATTATTATTATTATTATTATTATTATTATTGTTATTATTATCCATTTACGATGCCACAAAGATTCTGCATCATGTGCACGGCATATACAAAGTAACAGTAATACATGAAACGTTAATGGTACATTAAATGTAAAAGTTAAAATATGTTTGGAATAGCACAGAGCAATAAACCAACAAACTAGGCAGGATGTGGACATGAGGTGAGGACAGGAAAAATCATGGTATCATGATGGGCAGATAAAGGTGAGTCACAGGAAGTGGAAGGCAGATGAGCACTCAATGAGAATGTATTCAATAAAGGGAGACCACACAGGGTCAAGGTTGCTGAAGTGGACTAGGACACAAGAGACAAGGAGTACTTGTGCTAGGGATGAACATGAGGAAGGAGGCCCCTGCCTGTGAGGGTTTACATAATCCAAAAATACAGTACTACACACATAAATCCACAATGCCCACTATTGAAGAACAACGTAATGATGGAAAATTCCAAACTGGTGCCAGCACGTAAGCATATCAGCAGAATATGTCCTACATTTACACAAAGGTAATTTGTCTCATGTGTTTAAAATAATTTCTTCCTTGGATGTTTATGAGCCCTCAGAAAACAAAGAAGGGAGAGAAAACAAGAGCAGGGTATAGTTAAGTAAGTTCATATACGTTTAATGGCCCTTTGTGTTCAATTGACATGCACTAGGGGCATGGGTGATAGGTCCTAAACTGTGTCTTGTTTTTTTCTGAATAAAACACATTCCCTGTGGTATGAGGTAGTGCACATACTATAAATATGCTTAGCAGGGCTTATCAATAATCTTTATTTACCTCCATCATCACATAAATTATGGGGTATCCCGATACTCATGAGCCCAGGCAACATGAATTCACAAAAATTCGAAGCAAAACTGGATAGTGTAATACTGTAATTTTTTTTTTTTTAAATATAGTGTGCAATAAAATGCAGAGGACAACATACATTTGAAAACAAATCATATAAACAATCTACTACAGTATCAGATGTCAGATGGCAGTAATTTTTAAACAAATCGTTCTGGAACAAAGTTGTAAACCCAAGTAAGCCTCAGCAGAAAATAAGCTCATATGTTCAGGTATATTTAAACCAGTAATAGCCAATCAGGTTAAAGTCTTCACAAAAAACTGTTCATTTATTTTTGTTACCAGTTATTTAATTAGTGCACACATATTTCTCAATACTTTACAGAGAAAATTTGTCCATTCACATCAATCCCTGCCACGGTGGAGTTTACAATCTCTATTCCCTACCACATACTCACACACTAGGGTTCATTTTCTGTTGGGAGCTAATAAACCTACCAGTAAATTTTTAGAGTGTGGGAGGAAACCAGAGCATGTGGAGAAAACCCACACAAGCAGAGGGATAATATACCACCTCCACCCAGTTAGGGCCATAGTGGAGATCAAACCCGTGAACTCAGTGAGAGCACGGGGATGAGACAGGGTTGCCCCCTTTACCATTTACTGTTTGTCCTTGCTCTTGACTCTCTGACTGCAACATTGCACAATTGCCCTTACATTACCGGGTTACACATTGGGTTAACCCGGAAGCTTCTATTCTGAATATTTTGAGTGTAATAAATCAATTTGGCATATTTGCATGCTATAAAATCAATTGTGATAAATCAGAAGCACTGCCTATAGGAAACACACCCCCCTTGTCTTCCTGCAGTGCTATTACTGTACATCTAACTTTAGATTTATGCCTGATAAAATTAAATATTTGGGGATCTATCTTACTAGTTCCCTTCAGAACCTGTATACAGCTAACTACACCACAGTTTTGGCTTCTATAGAGAAAATTATATTAAACTGACTACATCTCCCATGTCTTTATGAAGCAGGAATACAGTGATGAAAGCCATACAGTTTATGAAGTTAACTTACATTATGCAGATGCTCCCAATTAAATAGACAGCAACTGATGCACACAAATGTTTGAGGTGTGTCGAAGCCAGATAATTGGCTGAGACAGGATCGGTATAAAATTAGATCTGCGCAACGCCATTTTGCGAATGGCAATGAGATGCCATTTTGCAACTGGCCGCCCAGGGCCATTTAGTGAAACTCGCCAGTATAAGTACATACGGCAATGCTATTATTTAGCATTGTGCAATTCCCATGCAATAGAAAGAAATTAAAAGTCCTCACCATGTAAATACAGACAGTCACTAAAATATAAAATGATTATGCCTGCATAACACATACTATAATGTACTCCACAAAACACATAGTCGCACAGCGCTAACTAGTGTCTTTTCCCTATTCCCCAATACTTACACACTGCCACACTTACATAAAAGGTTCCCTAGTTTTAAAGTGTAATATTAAAGGTTTATTTAGTAATGTTGTGAAATAAAGATTATTTGATATCTAAGGTTTAGTACATGGTAAGCAGACCATGTTTGGTGTTGTACTGATCCACTGTGTCTCAACAGATTTCCGGTATCATCAGTGAGAAGATCGCAACATGCGTTTGCAAGTTATGGATTATGAAGATATTAGGTGATAGAAATGTACTATGTATGTAGTATTTCCCTTTAGATTAGCATACCAAGAGCTGGAAAACCAAGAACAAAGCAGCAACAGAAGACCAAGAACTACCCCTAATGACATCATACTAATTCTCCAAGAAACTGTTGAATGCTACTATGACCCTTATCAAAAGCCAATGAGATTGTGTTTACCTGTTTGCATTTTGTACAGAGTGTATATCAATATCACAATATAATATAGAATATATTAAGACCAATATATAATAAAAACAATTCCTTACACAACTAGAATCAAAATATATATATTAATTTGAATCAGTTATCCCAGAGCTCAGATAACTGGTTATTCCAGTTCACATATAGAGACCACTTCCTGAGATCCTACACAACACAATAAGGTTTGGGTTGCCATTGTATAGGAAACAACCTCACAGGTGAGGGGGAAGGAGTATGGCATTCACACTGTGGACACTCACAGAGACATAGGCTGAGAACACACATGCTAGCAGACACACTTGGAGCAGGGAACTGGAAGAGAGAGGTCTTCCTCTCACAAGACAACCAAAAATGGGACTAAGTACTCCTGGAATATGGCTAAGTATATTGTTGTTAAACTGTACAGCAGTTAGCCTATATGGGTATCTGTAGCTAGTTTTGTGTTAACCTGTTCTTAGCTTATATAGATTGTATGTAATAAGTTTGTAGTTTGGTAAGGGAATTCATAAGTCTGTGTTAGCATACAGTGGATGATATAGTGTGATCTAGCCTGTAAGATTATCATCTACACTGCAGTGTACAATTGTCTGTTTATACTGGTTGTATTATCAGCATGCAGGAGAGGGATTGATTATGGAGTTTTTGTAATATGTGAAACAGAACTATGGTATTTGTAATGATTGGTGCTGGTTGATATAATTGTTTGAGATCCGCTGGTGAGCTGTGTTAGGGCCTGGAACCATGTACTTGATTAATTATTAGTAGTGTGATCATGGCTATAAGACTGGCATAGGTTTGGTGTTATTTCAGTGTTATGATAGAATTGTGTACTGTGAGTACTGGTTTTTTGGCTACTATATGGTGCTTACTATCTAAATAAGTTTATATAGTATCATGAATGTAATCATAGGCTGGTATCAGTGTTATATCATGGAAGTTTAATTAATACCAGCTTTGAATGGTATAAGTAATAACCGTGTGTAAGATAGAGACTGCAGTTTTTGTTAAAGATGGTTACCAGCAAGTGGGTTAGACAATGGCATTACATGTGATACTCCCCTCCCCCCATTGAAACATGTGCTTGATTCATGGAAGTTGTGAATTAATAGTCTTGTTATTATAGTTACACTTTTACCCAGTTTTTGTTGTTGTATAGTACAAATAGGTTGTTGTATTTATTATAATTGTGATCATTAATGGATATATGATTTACAGAGTTACAACATAATGTGAGTTTTCTTACTTTCAAAATGGAGTGTATTATGTGAGTTTTCAAAATGGAGTTTGTCTAGAGACCATGTGGTTTGGACAATAGGGCATGTGTCATTCCAACCCCCCCACACACACACACACACACACACACCCTCACCAGCCATCTTGGACATGTGCTTTCAGCAGACATTTATCTCTCTCTCTCTCATTGTATGATTGTATTTTGAAGTTTAATCACTGTTTTAGGCATATATATATATATATATATATATATCAACTGTACCTAGTGATTGTATAAATTTATTTGCGCTAATTGTAATTAGATCACAGAGTGTAACCATCTGTTTTTATATTGAATAATCTCTTTTTGTGCTTTGGAACCACATTCAAAGTCTGAAAGCATTTATTTCTTGGGCAACTCATTACACTATTAAGTGACAATTTGGTATAGCAGATTAGCTAGAATCCATAGGTGTTTTTTTGGCTCATGTGGCAGGGCAGGAATCCTTGAATAGGCTACATGTGGATTAGAGGTAAATCATTTGGTGGTATCAGTTTCAGTGACATAATGGCATTCCAACATGTGAACCTATTTTGCTTCATTAACGGTCGATAACTAGATAGGCCTACGTTTCATAACCTTGCTTTAGAGGAGGAACTTTTGCCACATACTCTCCAGGCACTCTACTACAAGTGACTAGGTCTAAAGTACCTCCAACCATTTTTCATAAAATAATCTTCTGAAATACCTACCAATCTTGGTCTGCCATTAATAAGAAAATAGGCTGCCCATGAATTACCACAAAATATATCACTAAATATATGACCATTTGGAGAAACTTGGATTTCTAGCCAAGTTTGCAAACTGCAATCTTTGTGCACTGGAGAGAGGCTGCAATACCTAAAATGTGTTATGTCTTCAACCCTGGAGGTGTCCTCTATTTCTTCCAACAATTACAGGATTTATATGGGATATCTTGATTGCAATTCTTTATGTATTTACATCTCTGCCATTATGCAATATAATTTGCCACAACAAGCTTCACCCTACCCCCCTCTGATACACTGGAGCATTTACTCAATTTTCCTGAGACGAACCCGCTATATAATTAAATATTTATACTGGGATCTGATAGCTGGGTTTCTTTCAGACCCTTGACTCCAAACCTTATAAGGTCTTGGATGATTTACACCTAGGGTGTCCCTCATGTGATATTTTATTTAATTATTGCACCAATACTTAAAAATATTTGTTTAGCTCTATGTTACAAGTAGTTCACATAAAGTTCCTTCATATGTCTTATATCTCACCTGCTCAGAGGAGGCATTTTGTTCCTGAGGAGTCGGGGTGCTGTATAAAATGTGTGCAGCCAGAGGCAACATTCCAACATTACTTTAGGTACATAGGAATTAATCATTTTTGGAATTAAATATTACAATACCTTAAAACTGATCGCCTTTAACCTTTCATATTATTCATATGCTCTTCTGCAATTTTAATATTTGGGCCCCTATTCTTAAGGGGTGAGATGCCTTATCATTATTTATACTCCTGACAGTAATATTAACTATGGCAAAAAAGTTGTCCTTCAAAAATGCACTATATCTGTGGCCCCTTCCTAAATTGAAGTTCAATCTACTTTAATAGAACTTCTTTACTAAAAGAGAAAAAGAGACGATCTCTCTATCCAGACATAGAAAAAAAGAGTTTTAAAATGTTATGGTAGATAGGGTCTATACATAGAACATTTGGACCCTGCAACTTAAGCGTATATTATAAAAGTTTTTGATAGCTCAACATGGTATCTATACAGTGGTTTATCGCACTACAGGTATAACCTTAAATTCTCATTTAACTCTAATTGTCGATTTATATGGACATTTATCTTTATTTAGATTTCCTGCTCAGATCATCACCATCTGGGTATGGTTCCCTCCCCCCCTGCTCCTGTCCAAGGCCCCCCTATGCCCCCCCACTCATCATTAAATGCCGCAATTTGTTGAGCCTGTTATTTTTTCAATTTTTTTTCTCACCTTGATTACTGTATTGTACTATACAGTCAATGAGCCATGATTCTTTGAGTTTGTTTTTAATTTAATGTATGAGAATCACTTTCAATATTGTATTAGAGATTATGTATTATTGTACTGAATGTTGATGTGATTTTTCTTTTTTTGTAATTGCCTTATTTTAGAATTCAAAAATTTTTTTTTAAATATATTTTGGGGTTAGGGTTTTGAAAGAATAAATTCACTTTATGTCTGTTTTAGCTAACTGCCTTGCTGGATCTTTATATCACCAATTACCCTTAACTAATTTTATCATCATGAGGTTTTAAATAGCTAATGGTAAAGATTTGTGTTTCTTTTTAAAGGGTATTAAAGTAAATGTTTTTCAAGACTATTGCTGGAGTTTTGAAGTTGCTCCCTTATTTGAGTCTTAAGGGGTTTTGATGTTGTCAAATTGAAAATTTGTTACATGTGAATAGTTGACATTTTTTTAGTTGAATGTCATAAATTCCTTAATTATTTTAATGTAATTTATTAGCACTTTAGCCATGGCTGAATCCACCCAGGAGATTATAGATCTTCTAGGAATATTGTGGGTCAGTATGAATTTTAAGGAGCACATGTATGACATGAATCATGGGATTGAGATTAAATAAGAATTTAGATTCCTTCTCTGAGTTTCTTTAAGTTTTACATATTTTTTGTGAGGTCCCTCCTAATTTTCCTGTAAATTTTTATGTTATCTATGTCTCTGAGGCCCTCATTCTCATAATTTTCATCATCACTAAGAACCACCCTACCACCCTCGTCTGTGGGTTTAATTTTCAGAACCTCATTGGACTGTATGTTTTTTAAAGCTGCCCTCTCCTTTTTTTTAATCCAAACCTTCCTAAACTAAGGAACTAAAAGTTTCCAAAAATTTCCATTCATGAGGGGAAAATAGCCTTAGGTTTGAATTCTGGTGTTGTAAATTATCCATTAAAAATTGTTTTCTATCTATATTATTGCATGTGCACAAACTTTAATCCTTTTCTAATAAGGATATTTCTTCCTTTAATTATACTGTATATATAAACTAAATTAAACATGACAATTTTAACCTCATTCACATTTGTTTCATGGGTCTTAAATTCTTTTTAATGGTTTTTATGCATTTCCTAATTCCTCTTTTTATTTACATGACATTCATGTTCCTTTATCTGTGATACATGGGCCATCTTGTGTTCAGTTTATATCCATTGTTTGGTATAGTAGTTTTATTATATTTATAACATGCTCATTGTAAGTTCCTGAAATATTGTTTAAGTTTATATATATGGACATTTTTTATGATGCGATCAACTGTATATTGTCTTAATTACTGTATATACTATGAGGGTGGTTCAATAAGTAAGGTAACAAGACCTCTCACTTGTGTAATGTTCTCTATTTCATTCTAATTTCCTGCTAGGCCAGAGCAGGTAGACCACTGCTTCCCCTCATGGCCAGTAGACTGTGCCCTATGTCAGCCATACTGTCTCAACATCAGTTGTAAGATGCTGAGGCTGGTTGAAACATGGTTAAACAATGAGGTGTGTAGTGTGATCAGATTTCTGCACCTAAAGGGCACATCAGCATCTGAAATTTATTGCCAACTTGTTGAGGTGTGCAGTGATAACGTCATGTCACAGAAACAGGTTTGGGTTTGGTGCACTGCCTTTGATAACGGCAGGACAGACATTTGAAAGGCATAGTAACCGGACGTTGTTTCATGAGTACTGGCAATCCCATTTGGATGAAAATTTACATCTGTTTTTTTAAAAGAAATTAGTTTGTTTTATGTATGTAATAAAAAACAAAGAAAAAAATGTTCCCTCCAGCATAATTCAAAAGGCCAACACTAAGATTTGAATACTACATGATAATAGAAATTCAGAGATCTTTGTTGCATATAGTGTATTTGCAAAGATATGTTTAAGCTTAAGTGCTTAAAAAGTATGCAACAAAGATCTCTAATTTCTATTATCATGTTGTATTCATATCTTTTTGCTGGCCTTTTGCAGTGTGCTGGAGGGAACATTGTTTTACTTTTTGTCTTTTTTTTCTAGTCTAGAGTAAACCCCTCCCTTTATAAGCACCTGTGAAAGACTATTAAGTTGATTGGCGTAACCACTATTTTGTATTACTCTTCTGAAAGGCATATATGGGACCAGCATTGGGAGGGTGTGCTGGTTCCTGTAGTGCTATTTGAAGGTTTCTTGGGTACCTCCAGGTGAGTTGGCTCTCAACTTAGATATATCAATGTATGTGCTATTATCATGTGGAACAACAGTATGCAATTATATGACCCAGATTGGTGCTATTATCATGTAGCATTAGAGACACTGGTAGAGAACGGCTTGGCACGGCCTAGTGCTTAAACATATCTTTGCAAAGATATGTAACAAAGATCTTTACATTTCTATTATTATAGATTCTTATTGCTGGCCTTTTGCAATGTGCTGGAGAGAACATTTTTATTTTCTAGTCTAGAGTAAACCAATCCACCTGTGAAAGACAATTAAATTGATATGAGCAACCACTATTTTGTATTTAATGTAAGCATACTTTAAATGAGCATTATGTATGTCCATTGATATTATTTGAAATTATATAGTATAGTACTATATAATGTGAAGACTTTACTCTGATTGGCTATTACCAATATCAATACCAGACTGCCTGACACACACTGTTACTACTGCCTTGAGAAGACCCATCATGGGGTAAAATTAATTGGTAAGGTACCTTATTGTTTTTCTAGTTTTGTGTATTCATGCATATTCTAATATTCTTTAAATCCATACAACAAAGGAAGAGGAATATAAGCAGCTTGTACTAGCTTAAGTTACATTTTTTTATCCAATTTTTTTGCTTTTCCTATAATTAAATTATTTAATTTATTTAGTTCCATTCTTGGTTTAAAGTAATCATTTGCTTTTCATTTATTTTACACTGCAACAATGACAGTCAAAGTTAATTCAATGTACAGTATACTATAAAAGCCAGTTAACATCTTAGCTAAAAATTTGGAAAAAAAATAGATCTTAGGGAAAGCATATACAAGTTCATTATGTTATGGATTGAAGGTCCCAGATTACACTCTAACTGGAATTCTTACAGTAAAAACCTGAGTAAACATTTTGCCAACTTGCAGTATTTTGTCTTGGAAATATTAAATGATCGGGAAAATAAAAATGTTAAATTAAAAACAAACTTGTAAAAAATATATTTCAGGTCCTTCCTGGGAGTGCGGAGTAATGCATCATCACAAACCATGGCTCTCATACTTTGTGGTGTTTGGGAATGGTATTAATCAGCAAATAATGTATTCCATTGAAGATATATAGCCATAGCATTGATAAGTTCAGTACGACTGGAGGAAGGGGGGGATTACCAGCATCTGGCTATAAACAATTTGATCACATTGCAGACATGCATAATCAGTTTTTATGTTTATTCAATGAATGAGTCTATTAAATAGAAGAACCAGTGGATCACCAGGAACTGTTATAGGAGTGATCTATTCAAGAAGAGTAATGTATGGAAGCTGTTGAATCAAAGGCCACTCCCACCAAATGTGAAAAAAATGCCAACCATGCCACAGTTCCTTTAACATTGACTGGATCAAAGGGGATACAGTCAGGGACTTTGCTTTGGTAACATAAACCTTGTGCATATTTTGTAAGAGTTTTCCTGGACTCTTAAGTAATATTTTTTAGATTAGCAAATATAAATCAATTCTGCTGCCGATGAATGTCCTATCTATTCATTTATAATCCTTTAGCAAATTTAGATCCTAAAAGTAAAGGCATAATGAATGCTTTGGATTGTCAGTGTTTGCTTTTTAAAGCAAGTGTAGGCTTCATCAGTATTTCTTTTTTTTTTTTTTATAGATCAGTTACTATAGACAAGTTTACAGATAGCATCCTTCACTTCCTTGTTCCTTAGGCAGTAGATGATCGGATTGAGAAATGGTGTTACCACTGTGTAGACAACAGACACCAGTTTGTTATAATTAACAGATTGAGCTCTGCTTGGCCTAGCATACATGAACAGTGTGGTTGAATAGAGTATGACCACAACAACCAAATGAGAGGCACATGTAGAAAAAGCCTTTTTGCGCCCACTGGAATGTGGGATTTTAAGGATTGTAGCCAAAATGCACAAATATGATAAAAATGTAAGCAAGAGTGGTACTAATAGGATAATCAGTGCAAGGATGAAATCTACAACTTCAGTTACCTTCATGCCCGTGCAGGCAAGATTGAGTATGGGAGATACATCACAATAAAAGTGATTTACATGGTTTGAATTACAAAAAGTGAGCTGAGAGATGTAATAAATCTTTATAAATGATATGGTGAAGCCAGTGAGCCAGGTGCACATTGCCAGAATTAAGCAAAAACGGTGGTTCATTATTGTGACATAATGCAAGGGATTACAAATTGCTACATATCTATCATATGCCATAACAGTTAATAACACACACTCAGTACAGCCCAAGTAAAGGAAGAAAAAAAGCTGAGACATGCAAGCAGTATATGATATACCCCTATTATTTGTTAGACATATGGAAAGTAATTTGGGCACAGTGACTGTTACATACCAGGTCTCAAGGAAGGACAAGTTACCCAAAAAGAAATACATTGGTTTGTGGAGCTTTGGGCTCTTCCAGATGATGATGATAACAAGAAGGTTTTCTACAATGGTCAAAATGTACATGAAGAGAAAAATGAAGAATAAGAGGATCTGAATAGGGTGAGAAGTTGGGAATCCTACAATAATAAAAGTATTGATGATTTTTGTAAGGTTTTCCATCACTCAAGAACTATCCTGGAAGAGTCCACAATCACAGTGCAATTTCATTCTGCAGTCATTTAAATATAAACAATGTTAAGGGTTAATATTTAATTCATCTCAGCATTGTAATGATTTAATTTATAGGATTATAACTTATCATACAATAAACATAGCACAGTATCTATTATCAGAAAGTGGCTAATGAAGGAAAGTAATAACATTAAAAATCCTTCAGCAATTCTAAACATATGCATTTGTTTTATGTAAGCTTCACCTAGTGGCTAACCTACTGTCAACTGAAACTGAACATTTCAGGCCACCATAGTAAGCCTCCCAATGCACCCTGGTTAGGAGATAGTGGAGATCTCCATTTTAGATTTCTCACATGGTCTCAGTTAAAAGGTGCAATACATTTTCCTTCCCTCAGCACAGCATTGATGGTAATAATTTTTTCTTACATTTGCTACCATTAGATCTGCTGTAAATTTTGATCCTGTTATAATTGTTTGCATTGCAATATGTTGTATTGTAATTTATTTATTTTCATTACAGTTTTACCAATATCTTCTACTCTTACAATAAACACCATACTCCTACAGATCTTCACATCTAGTTTGGATTATTGTATAATAATAATAATAATAATAATAATAATAATAATAAGTCTGTTTAATTTATTTTGTTTAAACATTATATTAGCATTTCTTGAAAACATACATAACAAAATGCTTATAATGAAGGCAGAAATATTGACAGATAAGCATATATATACGATAGACAATAACATTTGCTATAGATATTACATCTCATTGATGAGGGGATTTAGTCATCCCATTAATAACTGCATTCAGCAATGTCCAGTAAACTACCACGAGTATCCTCTTGAGATGAAGATAAAAAAACAATACAAAG
Organism: Taudactylus pleione; assembly: GCA_031769625.1. Classification (NCBI taxonomy): domain Eukaryota; kingdom Metazoa; phylum Chordata; class Amphibia; order Anura; family Myobatrachidae; genus Taudactylus; species Taudactylus pleione. Next base: position 3,752,214 of record JAUIMM010000094.1, read on the forward strand.
TTCCATATATGTATCAAATTCAATATAATTCTCAGTATAATCATTAGTGAAATAGAATCTGTTCTTATTTAGTGGAAGAAAGGAGTTAACTCAATGGAAAAAAAAGATAGGAGGGAGTAACATAAGAGAACATAGAACACTGAACAAGGGGAAGCACAATAGGAAAAGACAGAGGGGGTGAATGACCTAACCATCATATATAATGAAGCACAATCAGAAAAGTACTTAATGCTGTCATTAGAGGTGTAGAGTGGAATATATTTGACTTAGCTTTTTCATGAAACACAAAGCTTGTTAGCTAGACCATATATTATCATATAATGACCCTTAGTAGAACTTAGTCAAGATCAACCAGTAAGTGGTGTATGTTTTGTAAAAGAAAAACAATCCAAAGAATCATATTCTATAAATATGTTATTGGGTGTTGCATCAAGACTATCAATATAGAGACTCCATTTGACTGAAATTTTTTCAACCTGCTTATCAATATTTGGTTGTGTAGACCTTCTGTCAAAGTATACCAGTTGTAATAATTTACACTTAAGTTCCTGGATACTAGGTGCCGACTTTTTTGTCCAGTGTGTTAAAATTAATTTCTTAGCCAATGTAAGGGCAATAGTAAGTAAAGGTACAACTTTTGTATTGCCATCTCCAAAATTCCAGTTCAGAAAATGTAAGCATAGACACACCATTGGATCTAAGGTCAAGCATAAATTAAGAATTTTACATGAATACCCCAATATCGCTAAACAGAAATAATGGCTTTCCAGACTTTTATTGTGGTTCCAAAGCATAAAAAGTTCTTATTGCAACAAAAAGTAAGTCACACGCTTTTTTATCTATCACAATTAGCGCAAAGACAATTAAATACAAAAGGTACAGCCAAAACATGCACATACACCCCGGATCCAGGTCCCAATCTTCAATCCTGATGTGTGCAGTCATCAAATGGGTATGACTGAGATCTCGCCCCAAAAGCACAAGCCCATATACCTTCCAGAGTGTTACACCAACAATAGAGACAAGCATACATGATTTAATTGGTACTTGATTCTTGTCATTCTGGTACGATGCAGGCCATAGGACAGTTCATATGGTGACAACAGGGATATGGTCCATCCCTCCAAAACTGATTAAGACACTACATACAGAGTACACATTCTAACCAATAATTCCCCATAATCCATAACCACCGAACGCAAGATGCAACTCCTTCACCGATAGATTTGGATATCTGGAATTAAACAGGGTGTCAGTATGATACCAAACACGATATGTCTACTAAGTTCTATACCTTAAATATCATATATATACATTTTACACCATAATGATTTGCTAGCAAAACCTCTAATATTATGCTCAATGCTAGGGAACCTTTAATATATGTGCTTGCATAAGTGAATGTGAGATATTTACAGGAATTCATCAGTATGTGTTGTGCGTCTGTATATTGAAATAGCAACTATGTATATGTATGTGAGTAGGCATGTAAGCATGTATGTGTACGCATGTGGATACACATGTGATCGTCTATGTGTATGCATGTATATATGTGTGTGCAAATGTGCATCATTGTATGTGTCATGAATATATATATATATATATATATATATATCCTTATCCATTAACTGGCATTTTTAATATTATATCTGTCAGAATCTAATTCCAAGGTGTCATATACAATGAAGTTGTTCTGCTCACAGGTGACATAGCAAGCCTTTGCAGGAGTCAGGAAGTCTGATAACTCAATAAAGGCTTCCCTATGCTTATTTAGAATGTAAATGTCAGTCCCTCTTAACTACAATAGCATTGAACACAAGGCATACAATTGTTAATGATAGTCAAACTTCTGACAATTGTCTCTAACTTTGCAATTTAAATATTCCTAAACATCTCATAGTATCTTTGCGTATTTTAATTACTAGTCACAGACATGTACCCAAAACCTGTTTTTCATCACTGGCTAAACCTTACATAGATATAAATATACATATACGTATTTGTGCGAATAGGATTTCGCCATTGAAGAGTAGCGTCCAATCTACTCTTTATCAGCCCACAGATGACTAGATTGTCAGATAATAATTCCGAACGATCATAACCAATTATTTTACTTCAACAATTATTGAGGAAAATAAGCACCTTATTCCAGAATTTCCTAATTTTGGACCATGACTAGCAGCAATGTAAAACTTAAGGATTGTGCATATGACATTTTACACATTCCCCTGTCTCCATCAAGATCATGTATTTGCATTGCGCAGGAGTGATATAAATTCTGTAGAGCATCTTAAAATGTACCTCTTGGAGATAAGAAGAAAAAATGTTTGAATAAAAAGTTGGTGTGTATAATTTCAGGGATGTCTTCCTGCCATGCCTTCATCAAAGAATTGTGAAGGTTTGGACTGGAAATATTTACTATAAGAATGTAAAGAATTTACATTTATATTTCAACACCTTTAAAGAATGTAACAGAGAGACTATGGGGTCTGCTATCAATGACATCGCCTTAGGTAGTGTGTTAATGAAATGGTGTGCTTGCAGATACATGTAGAAGTAGTTATTAGGGAGTTGGTAATACAGTAAATGAGTAAACTTCACCTCCTGGATCAAAGACTTTCGTAATAATATTTAATCCCTTATGGCGCCATTTACAGAATGATGCATTATTTAATGATGTGGGAACAATGGGTTACCCCATAAAGGAATATAGGGTGAGAATGAATAGTTTCTTTGTAATTTCTTATTTAGACTGAGCCAGGCAGCGTAAGTATCTATTACTTAAAATATGGGATGGAATTGTCTTCGCCTCAGAGTGTAATACTTTACCCAATGGGAATGGTGAAAAAATAACTCATAGTTTGTGTAAGTAGTTTTCTCTAGCAACCAATCTCTTATATAATGGAAGTGGACAGCAAGGTTATAAGCTGCAAAGTCTGGGATAACTAAACCTCCCTAACAGCGAGGCAGCATTAATTTGTTAATTACATCCTAGATCTCCCCCTATTCCATAAAAAAGATGTCATAAAAATTCTTAAGCGGAGAATGTCTATTTTGGAAATAGAGACAGGTAACATCCTTATCAAATAGAAAATCTTTGGAGAAAATATACCTTTCAATACTGTCACTCTTCCCAATAATTTGAAGGGAAGGCATCGCCAGCCATCTAGGAGAGTGAGAAGTTTACTAAAAAGTGGGGAAAAGTTGGCAGCATACAGATTTGAGATAGAAAAAGTACCCCAAGATATTTAATCTGAGAGGACACTAATTTAAACTGGGAAAAAAACAGGTATAGAGTGTAAAGATTCTATTGAACCTCAAAATGGTAGAATTTCAGATTTGCTGACGTTGATCTTATAACCCAACCTTATATTAAAAGAAGATATAGTTTCCATAATGTACGGAATAGATTCAGCAAGGACTGATATGAATAAAATCATATCATCCGCAAACAGTGCAAGTCTCAGATCAGCGTCAACAATTTTAACTCCATGAAAGTTAGGAGCTGATCTCAAAGCTATCGCAAGAGGTTCAATAGCGATTGCAGATAGGAGAGGGGATAGAGAACATCCCTGTCTAGTTCCTCTCTGGATTGAAAAAGGGGCGATAAGAAGCCATTACAGGATATTTGGGATTTAGGGTTGGTATATAACGTTTTTAAAAATGTAATAAATAGAGTAGGGAAGCCAAATTGTTTCCATCGTAGTAAACAGATGAGACCAATGTACTAGGTCAAAAGCTTTTTCAGCATTGACCGATAATAGTACACTGGAGAGATTGTCAGAAGGTTGGGTATGCAGGTGTTTAATTACTGTTTAAACTTTCCAGATGTTGAGCACCGAATTTGTCCCCATATAAAACCTGTTTGATCGGGATAAATTATATGTGGAAGAAGAACTTTAATCCTCTCTGCCAAAATCTTTGAAAGCAACTTATAATTTTAATTTAAGAGCGATATGGGTCTATAAGACTCTGGTTTAAATAAATCTCTACCACTTTTGGGGAGAACTTTAGCTATAGCTGCATTGAAGTATAAGGGGAGAGTTTTAATTGACAATACTGAATTGAAAACATTGAACAAGGTCTCACCAATATATGTAGATAAAAGTTTCTCCACCAAATCCATATGTCCCTGGTGCTTTAGCCAGTTTAAGGGACACTACAGCCTTAGATCATTATTTCAGTGTAATTGGGCTAATCAACGAATCCACAAGATCAGCAAATATTTGCGGGTAAGTAATGTGTGACCATATATTGGCACTTTCCAGAATTGTAGATGAAGGAATAGATGGTTTCAAAGGGGGTGGTGAGGAATATAGCTATGTATAGAAATCCTTCATTATTAAAGCTTCTTGACTATTTGATGATGTTGAGGTCCCATCATTTTTTACTAGTGGTTGAACTAACATAGGATCACGTATGCTATTTAAAATATTCATAAGGAGTTTCCCAGTTTTGTTGCCATATTTATGTAAATGATAACTGGATGCGAACAGATATTTATCACCCATAATTTGCAATAACTCATCAAAGTGTACCTTCTCCTGGTAAATAAAAGGCTTATTTTGTGGAGAGGGGACCATCATCTAAGATGATAAGGTATTGCATAAGGTAAAATGAAGAGTAAGATAGGATTCAAAATATTTTTTTATTTAAGTCTGAGACATAGGATATCACTGCTCCCCTCAAAACTGATTTAGCTGTCTACCAGAATAGGGGTGGGTCAGTAACCCGGTGTGTTCAATTGTTCAGTTTGTAATCTTTCCAGGTTGCTATTAATCTTTGTTTAAATTTAGGAGAATTAACTAAATACAAAGGGAATCTCCATACTGTGTGGGGAGATTGTTCAGCTAAAGTCTTCAGTGAAAACCACAATAATGCATGATCAGATATTATGATCGGTTTAATATTTGTTTCAGTAATCTGTGGAAAAAGCATAGCTGAGAGAAATAGGTAGTCTATACGTGCAAATGTATGGTGCGTTGCTGATTAGCATGTGTATTCTTTTAAAGTCGGGTTTAATGCCCTCCAAACATCTACCAGTTGAAGGCTTACTATAAATGCAGGGATCCCAGGCTTTGGGAATGGGGGAGGGATATGGGTAGTACGAGATCTATCCAGGTGAGGGTGGGAAATCAGATTAAATACTCCACAAACTATTTAAGATTGAGAACTAAGCGATCTTAAAATCGCTAATAGTTTTTGGAAGAAAAAGGCATAAATACATTGCAGAAAAGTTAGGATACAGACACCAATGAAAGAAAACAAACATACTGTAACAAGGACAAATGAGTTTATAGACACAAGATAAAGTAGTATGCTTAACATACTAAAACCCATTATGGTTAAATCAGACTTCCGTAGAAATATATACGAACATTTAAAATTTTGTACAAAAAAAAGACCCATAAAAATAGACCGGAGCATATTACCACTCCAGTACTCCTACATAGTGGTAGCCCTGGGCTTAGTACAAGACAAATGTAAACAAATAATGCAGCATGCATATAATCATAATTAAACGTGTGGCATATCAAACTCTGGAAAACTTACATTTAGGGTATACAACATACTAAAACCCATTATGGTTAAATCAGATTTCCGTAGATATACAAACATTTAAAATTTTGTAAAAAAAAAAAAGACCCATAAAAATAGACCGGAGCATATCACCACTCCAGTACTCCTACATAGTGGTAGCCCTGGGCTTAGTACAAGGACAAATGTATACAAATATTGCAGCATGCATATAATCATAATTAAACGTGTGGCATATCAAACTCTGGAAAACTTACATGTAGTGTATACAACATAAATGTAGACACACTACGAACCATAAAATTAGTAAACAGAAAATTAATAGGCTGAGCCAAACGTTTCCATCTCAGCAAAAAAAGAAAGCGGTAACCCTCGTTATATAACAAATTAGGGCCCTCATTCAGAGCCGTTCGCTATTTGCGGTCGTTCGTTCAAAAACAAGGGGTGGCTATTCAAATGATCCGTTCGCACATTGCAGTCTGTTCACACCTCTAAGTATGAACGAGCGATCAAAACATACGCTCGTTTATTTGATAAAAACGCCCCCTGGCCGCTCGCACCATACGTCATGTCCGCTATTTATTAGATTAATCGAGTACATCGTACAGCGTATGAACTGCTCGCTATTCTTGTGGTTGGTTTTTTCAACCGCTATTTTGCGAACAGTTCTGAGTTTAACAAAACCAAGTGACGTGGTCAATGACGCTGCTGGATTAATTATGCACACCCTTAAAACGCCCGTTTTGACCTTTAAGCACGCCTGCGTTCGAATTCCACTCCCCCGTTTTCAAGCACCTTACCCTGTTACCACCCACATACGCCTCATTCTGTCACTCAAAATAGCAGGCACTCGCTATATAGCGTACAAACGATTTTCGGCCGCACTGAGTGGTTCGCGCATGCGTACTAAAAACCGTACGCATGTGCAGATGTGCGAACATCGCTCGGAACGAGCGTACTGCCGCTAACGAGCGGCTCTGAATGAGGGCCTAGGTCAGAAGATTCCCACATGAGGAACAATTTAAAGACACAGCAATGAGAACCATAGGAACAATTAAGAAGAGGATTGCAGTGGATCAGATATGTCTCTAGCATTGCTTTGACTTACTTCTTGTAGATATGCCTTGGTGTCTGCTGGTGAAGTAAAATCAACAAAGGAGTCACCTTCAAACAGGTATAATCTGTCAGGATAAATCAATGCAAATTTTCCTTTCTCTAAGACTAAGCGGATACATATTGGAGAGAATGCTTTACGTGCTCTTGTAAGTTCAATAGAGAAGTCTTGACAAACATGCAGCTTTTTCCCCTGCCATAGAACTGCCTGCTGTTTTCTAGATGCCTTCCAGATAGCTAATTTGTGCAGGTAGTTTAGACACCTGAATAAGATTACTCTAGGACGTGTATCAGATGGCTTAGGAGAGGGACTAACCCTGTGTTAATTCCAACATTCAACATCCCAATTCAACAATCACATATTTATATTCCTCCTCTATTCCCAATAGCTTCCGGAGTGTGACTCTCACAAAGGTGGCCAATGCTGCACCTTTAACCTTTAGTGTGTACCCACCTTTAGATAACTAAGTGACTTTGGACTCTATTTATTAACATTATTTTTACCAAAATAATGTGAAAAAGGGTGTTTTCACACCCTTTTCACATTATTTTAGTATCACCTACAGTTACTAAAGGGCAATTGGAGTAGAATTTGTAAAATTCTACTCCAACCCCTAATTATCACTTATTTTTAGTAATCAGGTCGCATTTCCCATAATTGTAATGGGAAATGTGATCTGACCAAAGTTACTAAAAATAAATGGTGAAAAAATTCCGGGGAAAGCCCTGTGATAATAACTGGCGTTATCCAGGGTTTCCCCCAGTTCACGGACTCCTGCTATGCTATAACGGGAGGAGCAGAGCCCGGAGCTGGCCCCAGTGATCAGCTGTGTGGTCTAAACAGACCACACGCTGATTCACTGTACAAAAAAGTAAAAAAAAAAAAATTAAACTTACCTGAGTCCAGGGACCGGAGTTCAGGGCTCCAGTGATGTCCTCCCTCCGGTCATCTGGTCTCTCATGGTGCTCTGGGGCCCGGTTGTCACCTGACAGCATCCCAATGCAGTATGGAATGTCACCTGACCGGAGCGACAGAGGACATCACCGGAGGCCCGATAACTGCAAGTAAGTGTAATTAAGGGAGGGGTGGTCACGGGGGGGCTGCAATCGTGGGGGATGGGGCTTAGCAATGGGGGTGGGGCTTGGCGACGGGGGGTAGCAGCGGCAGCTGGTCGGCGCATGCGCGGGGCACTTGTCACAGTATTTTTTGTGACAATACCGTGATAAGGCTCCGGAGGGGATTTGCAGGGACAGAGCTTTATCTCAAGCTCTGTCACTGCAAGGGATTTGTAGTAAATCCCTGTGATATTGCCTGAATGCAAATTCAGTCAGTAATATCACACTACAATCTGTATTACAAATGCGGATTGTAGTTAATAGAGCCCTTAGTAAAATAACCTCAAGTAGCCAACTCTGAAGGAGACTTATTGGGACTTGCTTTCTTTGATATGACCAGAGGCATTAACTCATTAGAGCACAATCTGCAGGAACAGGGGGGGCTAGAGGTGCACGTGCACCGGGTGCCAGAATACAGGGGGTGAAAAAGGGCTGACTCACAGTGGCTTGGGGGCTGCATATTCAGAAAATGGCCATCCAAAAATTGCAACCGCCATGGAGGAGACAGATGCTAGAGGTCCTTACTGGACCTCTAGTGTCTGTCTCCTCCTTGGCGGCGGCCATTTTGGGATGGCCATTTTCAGCAGATTCCATGCGGACTAGCTGGCTCCCGCAAGCCCGTGTGGACTTCCTGCTCTATTAGAGCAGGAACTCCACTACTGACAGGCGGAGGCGACGCATGCGCAGTGGGAGACCATCGACCCGCTTGCGATTGCTGTTCACTTGCGAGCGGGTCTGAATCAGGCCCTTAAATCATTCTCTTTACATAAATACAACTTTCACAGAAAAGTAGAGATGAGAGATCACTTTTTCTCCTTCATGGGCAAAAAATTTGAGAAAGCTGCTGTAACCAAATACAGTAGGTAACCAGTTAAATAAAATATAATTTAGTAGGTACAGTATTAGGGTTAAAGAAAATTGTTTGAATCAAAATACCAAAGGTGATTTTAGCCATAGTCAATCACATGATTTTATAGTATAAATAAATAATTAGGGGTAAATTTACTAAAGTGCAGGTTTTTAGAAGTGGAGATGTTGCCCATAGCAACCAATCAGATTCTAGCTATTGTCTTCTAGAAGGTGCTGGATAAATGTTAAGTAGAATCTGATTAGTTGCTATGGGCAACATCTCCATTTTTAAAAACCTGCACTGGAGTAAATTTACCCCCCAGACTCTTGTAAATAGGGTCATCAGGTCACTGTACTTAGGCCATACAATATGCAAACATATTCTGGTATGCACAGTGGTGTGTTAGGATACATAATTAAAGATTAAAATCTTATATTGAGCATACCTTTAGTGAATATATACTAGCTCATCTTTTGTCCAGTTATTGGGCATGCCAGGTGCCATGATAACAGGAGATCAATTTAGCTACTGTACCACCAAGGGGTCACTACTCTTGATGCTAAGACTCCAGGCAAAGCAGATCTATTCACACAATGAATAAAGAAGTACCAGATTTTATGATTCCTAAATACTTTCCCTTCTTACCACCTTGGGGTAGAGTGAGCTGACATGTTTTATGACACTTTGGTATCTGGATCAGGCAAGCCAATAATTATCTATTACATGGACACAATGAGGAGATGACAAAGTTGAGTTGGTGAGGTCTGGTATAAAAGACAGCAGCTGGCAGCTGGCAGACTGGCAGCTAGACAGTCAGTAAAGAGAGACAGATACAAGAGAAGGCTCCTAAGACAGCAAGGGGTATACTTATCAAAGTTCAATATTGATTTTTTTGTGTGATTTTCTATTCGATTTGAATTTGATTTTGATTTAATTTTGCATTTAGAGATGTACTAAAGGCAAAATTGAATGAAAATCTAGCATAAAACAGAACCCATACATAGACCAACATGTAACCCCTGATTTACTAATATTCAATTTCAAATCGAACTTCAAATCGAACATAGAATCCATGTTTCATTTTATCAAGAGCAGGTGTGAATTATACAGATGCATGCACAGATCAGTGAGATCCGTGCATGCTTCTGTGTTCAAAAACGTGGCAAAGTGTTACATTTTGCAAAAAAAAATATGTGGGGGACCCCCCATATAAGCACAATCAGCACAATCAGCACCTGGCTTTCCTGAGCCAGTCCTGGTCGTGAAAATACTAGGGACAAAAGACATAGGGGTCCCCTGTATTTTGAACAACCAGCACTGCCTGGCAGGGGTGTAATGCCACAACCGGGGTACCTTTTCACCATTTCCCCAGCCAAAGCATTTTACCTGACCACTAGTGAGCCCAGGCTGGGGATACCTGAGGAAACAGGGATCCCCCAATAAAGGGGTTCTCCCCTCCAGGACACCCCAGACCTGGGATGATAGCCTGGGGCTAACCTCAGCACACCTGGTCTGTGGGTGGCGAGATAATTGTGTATAAAAATATTATAAATAACATTGTCTTTTACAGGAAAACTAGAGGTCCAAGCAAGCCTCCCCTGCTTTCTGGTACTTCGAGAACCACAAGTACCAGCATCCGGGATATTAAGGGCCTGCTGGTACCTGCCCATGGACATAACTACTGTCCTCTAAGGACGGTACTTCCCGAAAGACAACTCAGCCGTGGCATTTCACAGTACGCACCATTGATCAATCTGAGGAGCTCATTCAGACTAGGGGTGTGCACCGGCCACTTTTCATGTTTTGTGTTTTGGATCTAGATCTTTCTTCGTGTTTTGGATCTGGATTGGTTTTTCCAAAACCACCCTTCCGTTTTTTGGGTTCTGGGTTTTGTGTTTTGGATCTGTATTTTTTTTTTTTAAATCATAAAAACAGCTAAAATCACAGAATTTGTGGGTTTTTCTGCTCCTATGCTATAATTAACCTCAATAACATTAATTTCCACTCATTTCCAGTCTAATCTGAACACCTCACACCTCACAATAATGTTTTTAATCCAAAAGATTGCACCGAGGTAGCTGGATGACTATGCTAAGCAACACAAGTGGGCGGCACAAACACGTGGCCCATCTAGGAGTGACACTGCAGTGGCAGACAGGATGGCAGTTCAAAAAACTAGGCCCCAAACAGTACATAATACAAAGAAAAAAAAGAGGTGCAAGATGGAATTGTCCTTGGGCCCTCCCATCCACCCTTATGTTGAATAAACAGGACATGCACACTTTAACAAACCAATCATTTCAGCACAAGGGTCTGCCACACAACTGTGGGTGAAATGATTGGTTCGTTTGGGCCCCCACAAAACAAGCTGGTAATTAATCTGTCCCTGCACAAACTGGCTCTACGGAGGCAAGTTGTCATCCTCATCCTCCTCATCCACCGATTCCACACCCTCTTCAGTGTTGTGTACATCCTCACAGAGTATTAACTCATCCCCACTGGAATCCACCACCACAGGTCCCTCTGTACGCTCAGGAGGCTGGTCTCCCTGGAAGAGTTGATAATTCATCTTTATGAACATCATCTTCTCCACATTTTGTGGAAGCAACCTCCTATGCCTTTCGCTGACAAGGTTCCCGGCTGCACTAAACACTCTTTCGGAGTACACACTGGATGGGGTCAACCCAGGTAAAATATAGCCAGTTTGTACAGGGGCCTCCAAATTGTCTCTTTTTCCTGCCAGTACAGGTACAGACTTTCCGACATGCCTATTTGGATGCTGTCACCGATGTAATCCTCCACCATTCTGTCAATGGTGACAGTATCATATGCAGTGACAGTAGACATGTCAGAAATTGTTGCCAGGTCCTTCAGTCCGGACCAGATGTCCATACTTGGTCCTGCCTGCCCTGCATCACCACCAGCAGGTTGCTTAGGATACCTAAGTTGTTTCCTGGCAACCCCAGTTGCGGGAGAAAATGAAGAAGGAGCTGTTGACTTGTCACATTCTGCTTCAGCTGACAGTGTTTTCACCAGCAGGTCTTTGCACCTCTGCAGGCTTGTGTTGGCCAGAAAGAGAGAGAGGCTTTAAACCTAGGATCGAGCATGGTGGCCAAAATGTAGTGGTCTGATTTCAACACCTTGACCACCCTGGAATCCTGGCAAAGCAAATGAAGGGCTTCATCCACAAGTCCCAAATGCCGAGCAGAATCGCTCCATCTTAGCTCCTCCTTCACTTTCTCCAGCTGCTTCTGCAAAAGCCTGATGAAGGGAATGACCTGGCTGGCAGTTTCTGAACAGACTTCACGTATGGCAAGTGTGAAGGCCTGGAGAACCTTGCACAACACGGAAATCATTCTCCACTGTGCTTGAGTCAGGTGCATACTCCCTCCTTTGCCTATGTCATAGGTGGATGTATAGGCTTGAATGGCCTTTTGCTGCTCCTCCATCCACTGAAGCATATAGAGGGTTGAGTTCCACCGCGTCACAACCTCTTGCTTCAGGTGATGGCGGGGCAGGTTCAAGAGTGTTTGCTTGCGCTCCAGTCTTCGGCATGCAGTCGCTGAATGGTGAAAGTGGCCAGACATTTTTCAGGCCACCCAAAGCGTCTCCTGCACACCCCTGTTGTTTTTCAGAAAATTCTGTACTGCCAAATTTATTGTGTGAGCAAAACATGGGATGTGCAGGAATTTGACCACATGTAATGCCCGCACAATATTGGTGGCATTGTCAGATATCACAAATCCCCAGGAGAGTCTAAGTGGGGTAAGCCACTGGGTGATGATTTCCCTCAGTTTCTCTAAGAGGTTGTCGGCGGTGTGCCTCTTACTGAAACCAGTGATACACATCGTAGCCTGCCTTAGAACAAGCTGGCGTTTCTGAGATGCTGCTACTGGTGACGCTGCTGTTGTTGCTGCGTAAGGTGATACATCTACCCAGTGGGCTGTCACAGTCATATAGTCCTTAGTCTGCCCTGTTCCACTTGTCCACATGTCCGTGGTTAAGTGGACATTGGGTACAACTGGATTTTTTAGGACACTGAGGACACTTTTTCTGATGTTTCCGTACAGTTTCGGTATTGACTGCCTAGTGAAGTGGAATCTAGATGGGATTTGGTACCGGGGACACAGTACCTTGATTAATTGTCTAAATCCCACTGCACTAATGGTGGATAACGGATGCACGTCTAACACCAATATAGCAGTCAAGGCCTCATTTATCCGTTTTGCTTCAGGATGACTGCTGTCATACTTCATCCTTCTCGCTAAGGACTGTTGGAGGGTCAATTGTTTAGTAAAAGTAGTGGTGTTCCTACTTTCTCTCTGGGATGATGAATGACTCCAAGCAGCAACAGCAGCAGTAGGCATAGCAATGCAGGATCCTCCGGAGGAAACCTGGATAGGAGAGTCAGTCATGCCAGTGACATGGCCTGCAGGACTACTTCCGATCCTGACTAAGGAGGAAATTGACCATGAGGGAGTTGACGGTGTGGTTTGCAGGTGCTTGGATACAACAGGACAAAAGGATTTAAGTGTTCCTGGACTGCTTATGGTCTTAGCCAAAGTTTCTGAACTTGACAGTAACTTTTTATGAACGTGCTGCAGGTGACGTATAAGGGAGGATGTTCCTAGGTGGTTAACATCCCTACCCCTACTTATTTCACCTTTACATATGGTACATATGGCAAGACAGTTGTTGTCCGGATTTGGATAGAAATATTGCCAGACCAAGGAGGCCCAGGCAGGACTGTGATGGGCTTTTTCATTCCACGGACAACAACTGTCTCCCCCGGAGCCTAATTTAAACAAACCATATCACCATCAGAATCCTCCTCGCCAATATCCTCCTCAGCGCCAGCTACACCAGTATCCTCATCCTGTTGTACTTCAACAGTGACATCTTCAATTTGCATATCAGCAAGTGGACTGTGGGTGCTCCTTCCAGCACTTGCAGAGGGCGTGCAAATGGTGGAAAAAGCCACCTGTTTCCGTCCAGTGTTGGACTCTCCTTGGGGATTTGTGATATCTTCTTAGAATGCACAGTTCTTTGTTGTGCTTTTGCCAGCTTAACTCGTTTGATTTTTCTGCGTGAAAATCTCATTAGTATCCATCTCTGAATTGGTCCCAGAATACTTGTAAAAGAGAGGGAATAGAACTGTAAAGCGGCTACAATACCAAAAATAGACAGTTTTGTAGTAACATGCATCACAAAACAAAAGTGTACAGACTTTGCTTGTGATGTTAGATTAATAGAAAACCGATAGAGCTATGGGCCTGATTCAGACACACTTGCTAGATGCGGCCACTCACTCTTAACATATGGAAATTCAGCTAAGTGATGTCAAGGCAGGTGATTGCACGGCAAGGCATAAACATGCCCACTATGTACTGGCGAGCGATCACTTTGTGTTTACAGACGACCACCAGCCTGTCTTTAGCCACCCACTAGTGTACATCATCTCCAGGAAGTATATACAACCATCGGTACATTGGGTTCCATTGGATCTGACTGCAGCGCTTGCAGTTGACTGTACGCTACCGCAAGCACTGCGTTCACTTTAGAATAATATTCAACCAGGTGACGAGTACTATGATGCTGCCTGTTAATTATGCATGCCCCAGAAATGGCGTGAAAACACTCTGGCATGACTGCATCCCCAACTCCACTCCCCCGTTACTACTAGCCTGCCCCTGTTACCACCCACAAACTGCCTCACCTGTCACTCATTCCACTGGGCTGTCTTTGCAGGGCGAGTGAGCACATTCCGATTGCTCATACATCGTCTGCAATGAGTGGCCACTTGCTAGCGAGTGGGTCTGAATCAAGACCTATGTCCAGAAATTATTTGATGATAAAATTAAATCATCAAAAAAAAACAATAGGAAACAGAAAATAATTACCATTGCAGGTTTATATTGGGGGTGTGCACCGGCCACTTTTCGTGTATTGTGTTTTGGTTTTGGATCTGGATTGGTTTTGCCAAAACCACCCTTCCCACCCTTCCGTGTTTTGGGTAGAGATGGGCAGGTTTGGATTTCAGAGATCCGAACCCACCCAAATTTAACAGATCCAAGTCTGAACCAAGCAGGCTCGATTTTTTTTCCTGCCTGACTCAGATCTCAAACCGAGGCAAAACTATAGAGTCTGAAATCTCATGGTTCGCGAGCTTTCATCTCTATGATAAATGTAGTATATAAGAGACCACACGATGGACGCCATTTCACTGCAGCTGTGGAAACTGAACAGGGAGGGTGGGTAGTGTATGGCTGGCAGAGGTGTTGGTGCTGTCTGTCTGCTGTGTCCTGGGCTGGTGCTGATCCATTCTGGGTCATTGCTGTCACTGTGCTGTCTGCTGTGTACATCTGGGCTGTTGCATGCTGATTTGCTGATCTATCTGGGCTGTCTGTGCTGTCTGCTGTGCCCTGGGCTGGTGGTGCGGTTCCATTCTGGGCTGGTTCTTTGCTGTCTGCTGTGTCCATCTGGGCTGGTGCAGAACTGCAGAATACATCTGGGCTGGTGCTGTGTCCATCCTGGCCCAAGTTCTGGAGTAAAATATATATATATATATATATATATATATATATATATATAGTCAAAAAAAAATAAAAGTGTCTTTTATATTTTTCTGTGTGTGTGTGTTAGGCTTCACTGCAGTACTGCACAAGATCCAGCCAGCAATGCAAGTTGCAACCTAGTGCTGCCCGACTCCAGTCATGATCAATGTGTGCTCTGGGCCCAAGTTCTGGAGCTGAAAAAAATATATATATTTTTTTTCTAATAATTGTCTGTGTGTCTGTGCATGTAAGGCTTAGCCGCACAAGATCTAGCAAGTCGGCAATGCAACCTAGTGCTGTCCAACACCAGTCATGATCAATATGTGCTCTGGGCCCAAGTTCTGGAGCTGAAAAAAAAAATCAATTGTCTTTTTTTTTGTCTAATATTTTTGTGTGTGTGCATGACTGAACGTGTGTGAATTTTGTAACCGCACCTTGGCTACATTATTGGTGCTAGTGACACTGCTTCAAGACCACAGAAAATATGGAGGGCTGTCACATGACAGGAGAGTAAGGCCAAGAACCACATGCCGCCAGCAGTGCAAGGCCGTCAACTTCCTCATCCTCTATGAAGGCCCATGCCCCAGGGCTTAAGTCACACCATCGATATGGTAAAGCTACTACTAAAGTTAAGAAAAAAAAAATTTAAGGAAATTTTCCTTTAGATAAACAAAAAATTGGAAATATGCCATTCACTATGTGAAGTGGCAAGGAAAGGATAAGATAAAAAAATATATATTCTGCGCTATGGATGTTATTTTGAAAGCAGCTCCTAATAAAATAATTTCAATATGTAACAAATAAAGAGCGCTTGTGAATAAACATGTATGAATGTAACGTAATACCTTTAACGGCTTCCGCTCCGTCCGGCTGGTTCCCTGCACGGGGTGATCGTCTTCTTCGTCCGTGTAAACGGCCCGATGCTGCAAAGGTGCAGTGTGATGACGTCACTATGTCTCTGCTGTGTGTCAGATGTGCGCTAAAACCAACGCGTCAGAAGGGGACCAGGAGGAAGACTACGTGTAGCGTATCCTCCAAAAAACAATTAACTGTTTTATACTTGTTTGCCCTTGCAAATGATTTTGACGGTAATCACCCAGTTGCACAGCAGATTACTGGCGCCATAACAGGTATGCTGGTATTAGATGTGTGTCCAGTATCCGCCATTACTGCAGTGGGTTTTCAACAGTTGAACATACAACACCAGGCGCTATTTTAAATATAAAATAAAAGTTGTTGGTAAATTATGTATAAAGAGTCGCTACCCAATAAATAGCTCTGATATTACTACTTAACAATAAACAAATTAATAAGAGGTGGTATCTGAAATTATTGACCTCAGGGTACGCTCACATAGACATAAGGAGACTTATAATACAATAAAATATTTTATTAAAATTACACAGTATTAACATATAAAATACATATATAAATCAGCATCTAGATGGCCATTCTCGCATATTCATCATAATGGATCGATAATAGCATGTGTGAACAATCAAAGATCCACTTGTATAAATAAATATATTGATCTCCTTTAAGGTTGTAATAATGTCCAAATAGAGCAATATTGCAATCGCGTCCCGTCAATAATTATGCTCCTTAGTAGGGGGGGTTAATGAGATTTCCAAAGTAAGTTTCAGCTGTTAAATGTCCACTTCAGTAATACTTGAAGTTTGCCAATCAACACTCTCTGCAGCCAACCAAAAGGTGATTTAAGGGAGCTATTTCAAAGAGGATGATGATTTAGTGGTACAGTCTCTGTATATTTACCCAGCTCTCCTCTCCCTGACGTCTGTAGGGGCGAAATGCTGCTGTTATCTTGCTATTTCAAAGGTGTAAAATCCCTTTCTCCGTATGGTTGCAGGGGGATAGATGTCTGTGTGTGCTCTCACCTCACACAGCAGGTTCCCATTCTCAATGCAGAGCCACGGTTTGGCACAGGAGACAATGTTGCAATCCGGATATGTGAGAATATCAAATCCTTAACGCATTTCCCCGTCACATGACGGCTTCTTCTAGAGGGTGGTATAATAGGATCTCTATTGGGGCACTTTATATACCCCATCTAGTTAGTCTTAAACCAATGAAATTGCTGATTAGTTAATTGAAACAGGTGTATCCTGGAGTCATTCTTCCATTGGTGTTTTAACACTTCATTTGCATTGTAATGATAAATTCAGAATTAAAATAAACAACTTACTGTTCAGAGTTTACAATACATAATGTATAAGCGATATATTTTAGAAAAACTCGGGGAAATCATTGCTAAATGGCTTACCCCACTTGGACTCTCCTCTGGATTTGTGATTTTGGACAATGCCACCAATATTGTGAGCGCATTACATCTGGGCAAATTCCAACACGTCCCATGTTTTGCTCACACAATTAATTTGATGGTGCAACATTTTTTAAAAACTGACACGGTCATGCAGGAGATGCTCTCAATGGCTCGCAAAATATCCAGACATTTTAGACATTCGGCGGCCACTTGTCAAAGATTGGATGACCAGCAGGTACTGTTAAATTTGCCCTTCCATCAGCTGAAGCAAGAGGTAGTAACTCGGTGGAATTTTACCCTCTATATGCTTCAGCAAATGGAGGAACAGCAAAAGGCTGTCCAGGCCTATACAATGGACTATGACATAGGCCGTGGAGGGGGAATGCACCTTACTCAAGCACAGTGGAGAATAATTTCCATGTTGTGCAAGGTTTTAAACCCTTTGAACTTGCCACACGTGAAGTTAGTTCAGACACAGCTTGAGTCAGGTCATTCCCCTCATCTGACTTTTGCAAAAACAGCTGGAGAAACTGAAGGAGGAGGTGAAACAGAGCGATTGCGCGAAGTATGTTGGACTGGTGGATCAAGCCCTTGAATCATTTCACCTGGATCCAGGAGTTGTCAATCTATTGAAATCTTAAAAATATATTTTGGCGACCATTCTGGATCCTAGGTTTAAGTCCTACCTTGTGAGTTTTTTTCCAACAGACAAAAATCTAAAACTGTGCAAAGAGATGTGGGTAAAAAAATTGTCAGCTGCAGCCACACGTGAAACACCATCATCTCCTCCTTCAGTTTCTGCAGCTGCCAGGAAAAGACTCAATTTTCCTTGCAGAATGCCTGCTGGTCATGCAGATAGTTCACCAAAAAATTACATCTGGTCGGGCCTGAGAGAACTGCCTACTAGTGACATGTCTTCTACCGTGACTATGTGTGATATGGTCTCCATTCACAGAATGGTGGAGAACTATTTCAGAGATAACATCCTAATAGGCATGTCAGACAGTCCCTTTCAGTACTGGCAGGAAAAAGAGACAAATTAGAATCCCATACACAAACTGGCTTTGAATTACTTGAGTTGCCCACCCTCCCTTGTGTACTCCAAAAGAGTTTTCAGTGCTGCTGGCAACCTTGTCAGTGATCGGCGTAGGAGGTTACTTCCTCAAAATGTGGAAAAGATGATGTTCATGAAAATTAATTACAAATTCCACGAGGAAGACCTCTACCAAAGATTACATGAAAAAATTACAGAGGCGCCTACGGTGGATTCCAGTGGGGACGAACTAATATTTGTATGAAGAAGAGGATGTACACACTGATGGGGATGACGAGGAAGAGGACGTCGACAACTAGTAAAGGCAGTTTGTGTATGGGATCATTTTAATTTCCATGTCCATATCACATTGGCAGCTTGTTTTATGGGGGTCCAAACAAACCAAACATTTCAAGCACAATTGGCAGTCCTTGTCACTGAAATGATTGGTTTGTTAAACTGTCCTGTTTTGTAAACAATATAAGGGTGGGTGGGAGGGCCCAAGGACTATTCCATCTTGCACCTTTTTCCTTTCCATTATGTGCTGGTTGGGGCATTGCTGCCTGACAATATAAATTAATGTTATGGTTGGTTTAGGAACCAATGATTTTTAAAAATAATAATTTATTATCAATTTAACAGCCAGGGGCTGTACCAATGAATTGTTTTTTATTAATTATTCAGCCAGGGGCTACACCCAATGAATTGTTTTTAAATTAATTTATTATCAATTTTACAGCAAGGGGCTGCACCCATTGAATTGTTTTTTAATTAATGTATTATTAATTTTATAGCCAGGGGCTGGACCAACTATCAATTCTTCAATCCTCATGGGTATCCCAACCATCATCTTTGCACAGTCCTCAACTCTATTAATAATTATATCAATCAGTTTTGAGCCAGCAAGCTGGATGCAACCTTTTGGCCCCATAACTAGATGAAAAAAATCAATATTGTGAGCCATGAGGTGGTCAAAATTGACTGTAAACGAGTGGAAATAAATGTTATTTAGGTGATTAATACTGTAGCAACAAAAAAAGGCAAATTTTATGTGATTTTAGCTGTTTTTTTTTTATTTTTCAAGAAAAAATCCAGAATCAAAACCAAAACACGAAAACGAAACATGGAGGTGAGGTTTTGGCAAAACCGATCCAGATCCAAAACTAGGGGAGATCCAGATCCAAAACTAAAACCAAAACACAGGGGTCGGCGCACATCTTTAGTTTTGGGTTCTGGGTTTTGTGTTTTGGATCTGTAATTTTTTAGAAAAAAGCATAAAAACAGCTAAAATCACAGAATTTGGGGTTTTTTTTGTTCCTATGCTATTATTAACCTCAATAACATTAATTTCCATTCATTTCCAGTCTATTCTGAGCACCTCACACCTCACAATATTGTTTTTAGGCCAAATGGTTGCACCAAGGTAGCTTGATGACTATGCTAAGCGACATAAGTGGGCGGCACAAACATGTGGCCCATCTAGGAGTGTCACTGGAGTGGCAGACAGGATGGCAGTTTGAAAAACTAGGTCCAAAAGAGTACATGGCGCTCCTACTTTGTTGATGCACGTGCAGCTAACGCGCACACAAGTCACAAACACAGAAAAAAATTTTTTTTTTTCAGGCACTTTGGGGGTTACACCACCCTTCAACAGATGAGCCAGCTGGCCCTTTACTATGACACAGGCGCATGTTTCTTTGTTGATGCACGTACAGTTAATGCACACACAAACAGATGTACAGAGCACCCCTTGGACAACACTACAGCACCCCTTTAGGACTACAGCCTTTATGGGACACTGCACAACACAGCCCAGCCTGCCCCTATGGACTTTGGAGTGGACACAGCCCCTCTGGACAACAGACTGCACAGCACAGCCCAGCCAGCCCCTATGGACTTTGGAGTGGACACAGCCCCTATGGACAACAGACTGCACAGCACAGCCCAGCCAGCCCCTATGGACTTTGGAGTGGACACAGCCCTTATGGACAACACCAGCACAGCAAACTCCCACCCTCCCTCTTCACTGTCCACAGCCGGAGTGAAAAATGGCACCGACGTGGGGACCTTATATAGAGTCCAAAACCCGCGAGAATCTGACAGCGGGATGATGACGTTTTGCCTCGATTTCAGTTCCGAGCCAGGCGGAATAACTCGAACCTGACTCGGATCCGGCTCGGATTGGGGGGGTTCGGATTTCTGAAATCCAAACCCGCTCTTCCCTAGTTTATATGCAGCATACCTGGTTATGAATAATTCACATCATTAAGCCCCACCCCCTTGTGGCAATTCCTTGTAAGACTGGAAGATGGAGCTTATGCAAGAAATACTGTTTAGGTTCTGAATTGGTATATTGCTGCAAACCCTAAATTAGGAACTGCAGCTACTGCACTATATCCTGTTTATGCATATGAAAGAACAATGGCACCCAAATCATGAAATCATGAGAGGACTTCTGGGAAGATGTGAGTTCTCCTGAATCTACCCACAGGGTACACACAACAATGGGAGAGTTTGCAGATTCAGCAGTAAATATGGAGTGTTCTATATTAATGGGCACAGGTATTAGTGATCAACGACAGACAGAAATAGAGACCCTAAATAGGTCTCCTAAACATCCAGCATTCATCACTGAGAGTAGGAACACCTATTGTGATTAAACACTTATGGGAGTGGCAAATATGATTGGAAAAATGAGTTCAGAGGAACACGTCACATCCCATGCAGCCAATTTCCAGCAGAGGTGTGAACTTCTAGGAATTAGTAATCTCGAGGATCAGGTTATGGCAGTGCAATTAACAATTCCATTAGCTCTTTGGAGTGCTTTGCCAGATTTGTAAAGAATGGTACATAAGAGGAAACTGTGGATGAGCGTCCTAAGAAAATAAACCCTTCAGTAGTAGGCACAATGGTAGTAGCTAAGTGATGAGAAGCTATTAATATATGCAAATAGATTATGGGCTGCATACCATGCTGGGAACGGCAAACATTTTAAAAATGTGTTGGTGCATAACTCGCACCCTACAATTAAAGTTAAGTGAATGATAGATACCACAGAGCAGTTAGTATAAAATAATATGGTTAATGCAGAGGTCTTTTCAAGCAGTACAAGCCAGCAAACAGCGCACAATTGTAAAAAAAATAATAAAAAATTTTTAAAGGAGGGTTGTAGCATTACAGCCAGAAGGTAAGCCAATGGTAGTTGAGGGGCCTCACATTCCATGAGAGATACATACACCCTTTAACCCACAATGGAATGCAGGGTCACAAAAATATTGGGAGAACTTTAAGGGGAAAACCATTTTTAGAGGTGGTGGTAGAGGATACCAAGGCCATTCAGATAATGAAGCTTGGAACAGACACCTAGGATACTCTCAATTTTGGGTACAGAAGAAAGGACACATAGTTAAAACACCAGGGTCCCACTTACAGAGTTGAGACGCCAGTTGACAAACCTTTTATTCCTGCAAAGTTCTCCTAATGTGACATCTGAGGTTGTGATTATACCAGATTCTCATGTAATTGCCGAGGCAAAACCTAACAATGCAAACTATAATGTGCTTAAGACTAATTCTGACCATCCTGAGAAAAATTTGGTAATACCGTTATTTAAAAACCTTTGCTAAACACAAACACAACTGTGGGAACACTGGAAGGTTGAACAAAATAATTGAACTCAGCGGTTCTGATCTTTCTCCTCAGAAACAGTAAAATTTCCCAAAGAGGCTATAAGCTTCATTCAAGAAACAATTGTCTCTCTACTAGATCAAGGTGTACTTATACCATGTGTATTCACTAATAATGTGCCAATATGGCCAGTACAGAAACCAGATGGATCCTAGCTCTTAACAATTGACTACCCCAAACTCAATGGTCTTACACATAGCTGCTCAGCCACTGTTGCGTCAATGTAAGACATTCTAAAAATGCTAAATCCTGAGTGTAAATGGTTCACAATTGGACTTACGCTTCCGGTTTGATAGTGTGAGCAGCACCATCTTCGAGCTCCACAGCATACCCTGTCCGAATCCTTCTCACGGCAGCTTGCCTGTCTTCAGGTGCACACTGTTCATTGCCTGCCAGCTCCCAATACCATATGGAAAAATTCCTTTCCTCACCGACATCCACAAGCCACTTCAACCATGCCAAGAGATGTGCCACGCAAATTACAATATGGCACTGGGCAGAGATGCCAAGACAGTGACACTAGCCTCCAAAAATACCACAGCTAATCCAGTTTCCTCACCCCTGCAGTAGGTATGCAGAGCTACTGATTCCCCCGGTACATATGGGAATATAGTAGATGCAATTAAATCTACACTGGCTCCCTTACTATCACAGACTGTATCTGACTTCCCATCATAGATGCAGGATCTCTCCCAACATGTCACCATAACTGAGCAGGGCCAATGCAGTGCACTGCATGATGTGGCAAATCTTAAGCACAATGTGCCTGATTAATTACGGATCGCTATTGCAATCACATCTGCGAGCACGCATGGTAATGACTGCAATCTCAAATCAATTATACAGACACCCAAAGCCAGCATAGAGACGCCCACTACCACTTTTGCACATCTGTAATACTTTGCAATCCTGCTTATACATCAGGAAAATTGAGGAACATCTTAGCACTCGCAGTGGCTAATTTATGCATGCCCCTGTAACAACATTCAAAAGGACTGGCATACCTGCGTTTTACCGACCACCCCCCAAACAACATCTCAAAATGCTCACTTCCTGTCAATCACTCTGCGTGGTCTCTGCGATTGCAGTGCGATCACAGTGGTGTCTTTGTGCATGCACACTGTGATGCATGCACAGTACGCAACAATCTGCCGTCTGTGTATGTCATCGCAATCCATAATGAATCAGGCCCACTGTACATAAGCTAACCACTGAAAATCATTAACTATGGAATAAGTTAGGTCTGGAGAACCGGTCTCACTGGAACAACCTTAGACTTTAAGTTCTTCCTGTACATATTAAAGGCCTGGCACTAGGTATTGTAGAGGAATGTCACAATCTAGTCATAGAAAGGGTGCACCGTGTTGGTCCATCTCCTTCCTCATTGGATGCCCACCCATGGATCACATTGTTCCATTGTTTAAATTACGTGCACAAAGTCACCTTTTGGAAAGCATCCCGCAAATCCTGGTCAAATTGTTGGGAGGCGAAAAAGTTATTTTTTTGTTCCAAGACTGTGAATTTATAGGGCCCGCAAGACCTTTTCTCCTATTTGCATGAACCTCATCAAAGATGGCCGCAAATTCAACTTGATTTACCTGGCCAAGTTACATCTTTTATGACTGGTCCTCTCATGCTGATTTTATGACTTCTGATTACTCCACATATTTAAAAGAAATGTCACAGTCCCTAATTAACGACATATCTGATATAGCTCCGGCAGCTTCCACATCTATTCACAAATAACTGACCTTGGGTGTGCACCTCTCGTTTACCTCTACGGCCTAACCCGGTTTGCATTTCCAGTGGATGAAAAGTCCGATCTCGGGTTTTACCCCTTCTCAGTTAATTTTGGTTTGTTCATGGTATTTTACTGTCAGTTAAAGTTTGTCTCTGCTGATTTCCTGCAACTGCTTTAAGTGTACAATGTATTTAGTTTCTGTTTTAGTTATGATTATTGGCATTTATACTATCTCTGATTTAATCGTACTATGATGCCCCTTCCTTTTTTCTTCTGTCCAACCAGGACGCTTTACAAGCTCTGGTCCGGATATTTACTTTACTGAATGTTTTCTAAGTGTTTGGTGCAGATTACTAAGGGAAGTGTCAGAATATTAGATTCTGCTGTCCTACTTATAAAGTACTTATATTCTGTTATTTCTCCCTTTCCCTCCCTTGTCTTGTTCTGTATTTATTCCTCTTGTGTCCCTCTTCTCCCATATTACCTTCTTACTCCTTTGAGAAAAGGTCTCTACAAGGTCCTAATGTTATATATTTATTTCTGATAAGACATAACTGACATTAAGATTGGATCTTGGAATGTGGGGGTCATAAACTCCCTTGCAAAAGGACGGAAAGTTCTTGTCTGGTACACTCTACATTTAATGGTTGATAAAGATCCTTACCATGCCTAGTGATTCACCCCATCTTTTCCACTCCATCAACTTCCGTAACTGACTGGAGTCTGCTTGGGAAGAGTATAAAATAAATAACCTAACCAGTTTAGATGCTGATCCTCAGCTCTTTTGGCAAACAACCAAATCAGTGTTACATTGGTCTATTATAACTTTTGTGGCCCCTAAAAATAGAGAATACTCCTCTTTATATCTTGAGCTTCAGGCTTCCTTAAAGAAGGCATATCAACAGTTTAAGACTCCTCCTTCTCCTAGTACTAGATTATCTACTCCAACAGCAAAAGTCCATTTTGATGAGTTACTTCACTCTATGGGAGACCGTTATCTGTTTTGCTTTCATAAATTTGTAAATAAATCAGCAAACTCCTTACAAACCTCCTTAATGGTACTCATCCCCCACGGTTGCACACACCCTTGTGAACCTCAGATGGTTCCCTTATGTCATCAAATACCCAGATAGAAAAAATCATTTGGTCTTTGTATTCTGATCTATACTCTTAACCAGATTCTACCACCAGGGAAGGGGCATTTCTAGAGAGGAGGGGGACAGTGTGCAGTCTCCGACATGGGCCCCTTCCTCTCCGGCCGGCTGCTCACTGAGCAGTGCGCGGCCAGCACTGCACTTATAGACTCTGGGCACTAGAGTGTGCTCAGAGTCTATAGTGCATGCACAGGTCACCGGGAAAATGGCCACAGCGCCCATTTTTCCTGTACTGTGCATGCGCAAACAATGAGAAAATGGCCAGCAGCCATTTTCCAGCCATTTCTACAGACTCAGACACTGGAGTTGATGTGGGACTCTGAAGAGGTACATTTTATGGATGCAGGGTGTGCAGTGTGGGCCCCCCCTGCACCCATTATAAATACACTCCTGCTCCAGGCCTATTGCTTTTGCTCTTTCTCTATTCCTCACAATGCTTCTTCTATTGACTGGGATAACCTCCCTTTCCTAAAATTGAATAAGGACATGACTGATGTACCAACTGCTCTCATATCCCTTGTTAAAGAATCCAAAATGATACAGAATCTGAAACCAGCCTAAGCTCCGGAACCAGATGGTTTCACCTCCCTTCCCCTATATTTTAACTCTGCAATATTGAAAATCATTTCAATGCCAGACGGAGATCTTTACCTTCCCTATTTATAAAGGTCTATTTCCTTGTTAAATAATTATTATAAGTTGTTTATTACAATATTAACTGACAGACTAAAGATGATTCTCCTTAGTATCATCCAGCCTAACCAGAGGGACTTCATATGGGGCATACACTTCATCATAAATGTAAGATGGATCTTATCTTCTATTCCCACAAGTCCTCTTCTGATTTCCCTGGGCAAAATATTATTACAGTATATCATTATATGCCGAAAAGGCTTTTGACCTTATATCCTGGTCTCATCTCTACTCTATCATTAGGAGGTTTAATTTCCCAGATATGTTTATTAGAGGCTTAGAGGTTCATTACACTAACCTGCAAACTTAGGATTCCTGTAATGGACTCGTGTCAGCTGCTTTCATGATTCAGAGAGGAACCAGACAGGTCTGTTCCCTTCCCCTCCTTCCTCTTTGCGATTGCTTGGAACCCCTTATGAAAGCTCTCCAAATTTTTTCTGATCTTTAGGGGATCTGCATTGGCAGTGTAGATCTGAAGAAAGCCCTTTTTACAGATGACATGTTGCTATTTGTCTCCAACCCCTCCTCTTTCATTCCTGAAATATTGAATATTATCTCTTCCTTTGGCTCATTTTCTATAGGATATAGGCTGTAGAATCAACTTTGACAAATCAAAATTCTTATTTGTTGGATCCTCTTCTATGCCCTCTCTTCTACCCCAGTGCTAACTGCTTTCAAACCCTTCACCTCTCATTTCAAATATTTAGAGGTGCAGATCCCAGCAAATCTCCCACTTTTCTATAAGATCAATGTCTCCCACATTATCTCTTAAATATTAACATTATTAGATAATAATATTATTAGATCATTCCTGTCCTTGTCTCTTTTAGGCTGTATTGCTGTTCCCAAAAGCATAATCTTTCCAAAGATTATTTATGTTATGCAAATGCTACCTATTAGCATTTCCAGAAGAGATGTTTTACAATTAAATTGGGCACTATCCACCTTTATATGGCAATGGAAAAAAACAAAAATAGCTTTGAAAAATGTATGGCTACTCGCTAAAAAGGGTGAATGGTGATCCCTGATTTGGCTGTTTTTCATTAGCAATCTATTATTTATATATTCGGGATTGACCTTTATACCGACATGAGCTTAGATAAGTCCCTTCTTCACTCAAAACTCTTGGATATTCCAAAGCAGTTTGTGACACATATTATTTTCTATGATACATATAAATCCTGGCTAGGTATTCATAAGAAACTGCACAGGGATCATCTTTCCCCTCCCTATGTTCATTTATGGTAGAACCCTTCTCTTTCGCATGCAAAGTTTCCCATTTGGAAAAAACAGTTTTTCTTCCCCATCACTTTGGCCCACCCTTGTATCCAGTTGGCAATCATACATTCCCTCTTTACTATCACAAGATGACCTCTTGAAAAATGTAGATTCAACATTGAAAATTCTATAGTCTACAGCCATGGCCAAAAGTTTTGAGAATGACACAAGTATTGGTTTTCACAAAGTTTGCTGCTTCAGTGTTTTTAGACCTTTTTGTTAGATGTTACTATGGTAAACTGAAGTAAAATTACAAACATTTCATAAGTATCAAAGGCTTTTATTGACAATTTACATTACGTTTATGCAAAGATTCAATATTTGCAATGTTGACCCATTTTCAAGACCTCTGCAATTCGACCTGGCATGCTGTCAATCAACTTCTGGGCCACATACTGACTGATGGCCGCCCATTCTTGCCTAATCAATGCTTGGAGATTGTCAGAATTTGTGGGTTTTTGTTTGTCCACCCACCTCTTGAGGATTGACCACAAGTTCTCAATGGGAATAAGGTCTTGGGAGTTTCCTGGCCATGGACCCAAAATGTTGATGTTTTGTTCCCCAGGCCACTTAGTTATCAATTTTGCCTTATGGCAAGGTGCCCCATCATGCTGGAAAATGCATTGTTCTTCAAACCATCCAAAAACAGTCTGGTGATGAAGTTGCTCTTGGAGGATGTTTTAGTACCATTCTTTATTCTTGGCTGTGTGAGCTGTGTGAGCCCACTCCTTTGGCTGAGAAGCAACCCCACACATGAATTGTCTCAGGATGCTTTACTGTTGGCATGACACAGGACTGATGGAAGTGCTCACCTTTTCTTCTCCAGACAAGCATTTTTCCAGATGCCCCAAACAATTTGAAAAAGGATTTATCAGAGAACATAACTTTACCCCAGTCATCAACAGTCCAATCCCTGTATTTTTTGCAGAATATCAGTCTGCCCCTGAAGTTTTTCCTGTAGAGAAGTGGCTTCTTTGCTGCCCTTCTAGACACCAGGCCATCCTCCAAAAGTCTTCACCTCACTGTGCATGAAGATGCACTCACACCTGCCTGCTGCCATTGCTGCACCAGTGGTGTCCCCAATCCCACAGCGGAATCAACTTTAGGAGATGGTTCTGATGCTTGCTGAATGTTCTTGGGTGCCCTGAAGCCTTCCTCACAACTATTAAACCTCTCTCTTTGAAGTTCTTGATGATCCGATAAATGGTTGATTTAAGTGAAATCGTACTAGCAGCAATAACCTTGCCTGTGAAGCCCTTTTTGTGCAAAGCATTGATGACTGCACGTATTTCCTTGCAGGTAACGATGGGGTATGTAGTCACATGACCAGCAGCCGCAAGGTTGCCAGTCACAATCCCGACAGCGGAATGCCAGCTAGGGATTTGATAGGCATCAAAATACCAACTCCTATCATAATCCCAATACCAGAATGCAGAGGACAACATACCGAATGAAGGTAAGTCTGGGGCACCCTTAGCATTAGCCACATCGGGGGTTAGGATTAGGGAGTCTAGTGGGGTTAAGGTTAGGTTTTGGTGTGGGGCAGATTAGGGTTAGGCACACCTAGTGGGGAGGGTTATGTTAGGGAACCCCGGGAGGATTAGGTTTAGAGAGCAGTAAGGGGTGGTTAGGGTTAGGCACTAGGGGGAGAGGTTAGGGCTATGCACCACTAAGGGAGGGTTAGGCTGGGGACAGGGGAGGTTAGGCTATTTACCTGCCTCTGTCGGATCTTGATCCTGTCAGGATTTGAACCGGCGGCTAAACAGCCACCAGAATTTCAATCCCACTCCAACCATGGTTAACAGAGGAGGAACAACCCTCCTTTTAAAGCTTCCAGTCTGTTGTTCTAACTCAATCAGCATGACAGAGTGATCTCCAGCCTTGTCCTCATCAAAACACTCTCACCTGTGTAAACAAGAGAATCACTGACATGATGTCAGCTGGTCCTTTTGTGGCAGGGCTGAAATGCAGTGGAAATGTTTTTCTTGGGATTAAGTTCATTGTCATGGCAAAGAGGGACTTTGCAATTAATTACAATTCATCTGATCACTCTTCATGACATTCTGGAGAATATGCAAATTGCCATCATAAAAACTGAAGCAGCAAACTTTGTGAAAACCAATATGTGTGTCATTCTCAAAACTTTTGGCCATGGCTGTACCTACTTATAGGAAGTCCATGTTTGGACAGTCCACAGAGCATATATGTAATGCAGCACCACGTAAACATGTGGTTCCCTCTGCCACAGGCTCCTGAAGTATCATGATTCCAATTTCACCTTTTTTCACGGTTTTTGGTCATGTGGTAAAATCAAGAAATTTGGGATTTATTAATTATATATGCCCGCTGCAGCTTAAGTTCGACTCTCTCTTGCATGCTTTTGTACCATTTTTTCCAGCTAGGATTTAGGCCCCTTAAAGGAACCAGTTATTAGTTTTCTCACAATTCTGATTACCCTAGCTAAGAGTAATTTTGATCCTTTGGACCCATTGCTCCTTCCCGTCTCTTCAGGAGTTACAGGTTAAAACATTGCAACTGTTATACTGTGATAGGCATACTTCCTAACCCGACATTGAGAAAGGTGTGATCCAATTTTATGACAAATGGGGTATATGCATTGTTTGGATTCGCAATCATAAGTCATCATTAAAATCTTTAAATCTACAACCTGGTTTCCACACCATATACTAATCAATGAGTCATAGTGATAGTCTATTTTACACTTTTTATTCCCTGTTTAATAGACCCCCATCAGTTTACATTTACTTTTTCTACTGTCATATTTTTGCATTTCTGTATTTACTTTTAGTCAACCATGTCTCTCATTTGGATATTGTAGGACTCTGCTGATCTGTAACTTCTGCTCTCCCCCTCAGCCCCCTTTCCCTTATGTGTTTTTCCCTTGTCCCCCCTCCCCTCCACATCCCTTTGATATGTTATCATGCTTTATTTTGGTATTAGCAACACAATATTTGGTTGTCTGTTTAGGTCCAATGTCTGCACAATTGTGCTTCAGTATGTCCAAAACATTTGTACTTCCATTTATGGGCCAGCTTTATTTCTTGGCATCAGACAATTTTGGTTTTGGGTTATAACTTTTATCATGTACTGTGGCCTTCAAAGTTTAATAAAAATTGTATGTTTCTATGTTATGTACTATCTTGTATTACTACCCTACAAGATCAATAAAACAGAATAAAAAAATGGTTCAAACTCTTTGACATTTCAAATGGGTTTTAGTCTCTGCCCCTATCTGAAGAGTGTCAGTACAAATTTTCCTACACATTTCTCAGAAAACAATACAGGTTTATGTGTTTACCCCAGAGATTCCATAACACTACATAATTTTTTCATACCACAATGAGATCTCTTAATTTTTTTTTTCTGCCCAAAACAATTTGTTGCAGTATGTAGATGGCATCTTACTATCGAAAGAGACAAAGGAAGAGCATCTTCTGCAAGGTGGGACTTAGGGGAATTCTCAAAAATGCAGGTTTGAAATGTAACCCATCTAAAGCTCAAATTCTATGTGAATCTGTTTTCCTTCCTGGGAATCAATGCTATATCTGATAGGAAGTGGTAGACAAAGGATGGTTCTCCTGTCAGCTACCAACACTGAGATCCTTCCGGGGGTTTGTAAGTTACTCTAGGACTTTAATTCCTGATTTTATACAAACATCTGCAGCTCTCTATTCTCTCCTCAAAAAGGATGTAAAATGGGTATGGATCTCCAGTCACACAAAGGCAATAGAATCACTAAAGGAAGCATAAGCTAGTGCCCCTGCCCTTGCTACTCCAGATCCCCAGTTTCCCTTCCACTTAGAAAAAGCAGCCTCAGAAACAGCCATGTCTGCAGTCCTATTGCTGGAAACACATGTACAACAAAGGCCCATAGCCTATGCAGCAAAGTTACTAACACCATTGGAAATAAAATACTATGTGTGTGAAAAACACAACCTTGTCACAATTTGGGTAGTAAAATTGTTCACATACATGATAGGCGTGAACCCTGTCATCTTACATTCCACTCACATGCCAACAAGGTTCCTCCTCACCGACAGAATCAAATATGAAAATGTCCTATAATGCCAGGTTACCACATTGGGCCCTTTTGTTGTAAGATCAGAATATTACAGTAAAAGCCACTACCAGTCCACCAATACTGTAATGCATCCTCAAACTACACCACAATATGTGTTTCACTCTTGTGATGTAAAATCTGCACAGTATACTCAGCAGGCAGCAGTAGCACATGTCCTTGAGTTATTCCACAAAAATGAAATAACATTGTACTCTGACTCAGCATAGGTGAGTAATGCCCTTACTGAATTTTTGCCCTTTTGGCACACTCATCAGTATACCTCATCTGATGGAAGCCCTCTTCAATATGCAGACCTTCTTCAGTACATAGTCTCCTTAGTACAGAGCGTAACACATGTCACCTGGGACTGTGAAGTCAAAGGGGATTCACCTGCATCACCACACCATGACAGAATGAATGTCTGACCATTTATCCAAACAAGGACACAAGAGGGAAGCTGTGGCATATATACGGTACAGTACCTAAAGCCAGCACAGAGAGAAAAATGTGCACTCTTGTTTGTGCAGTGACAAATGGCCAGAGATGATAAATGCACCAGATATACCAGAGATCAAAATGCAAGACCCTATACAGAAGGAATTAGGAGTTAAATTTAAAAGAGGGAAACACATTGGCAAAACACACAACATCAAAAACTAACCAAGTACAAGGAAATACTTATCTTTCATGGGGAAATAACAACATATGTGTGGTCCCAAAAGAGTATAGGCATGAAATGATATGTCTGGTACATGACCTTTCCTACAGGTGGACACCAAGGTGTAGAAAAGACTCATCAGAGACAAAACACAGTAGGTTGGTGGCCAGACATTGAAAAGATGTACAGCAATACTGTGACAACTATGTGGTATGTGCCCAAGTTAACCCAGCACCTACAGATGTGTCCACATACATCTATCCTTCATGCTCTACAAGTCGCGTTACACATAATGCATGATTGCCGTGTGGCACAGTAGTGCAGAGCATCTTTTTGTTTGTCTTTTTCCCTTCAAATGCTTATTCACAAAGCAATGCAATAGGATGCACAAGCAGGTAATACTGATTAAAATGATATGTGGCATGCCTATATTCTGAGTGCAACTGCAGTTATATCAGCATGCAAATTGCTATATCAGTAGCTGTGACACTGTAATGTAATATTTCGTATGACGATGTAAGGTTTGCAGTGGTTATAAGGAAAGTGCCGGTTACTTGTCAGTTGCCAGATAGTAGTCAGCTATACTGTAGATGGCTGGACGCAAAGGGAATCTCCGGTTTTCTGGTAGGAGAGCAGCAACGCATTTCGGCTACTACTGTAGCCTTTTTCAAGCAACTGACAAGTAACCAGCACCTTCCTTACAACCGCTGTAAAACCTTACATCATCAGGCAGCTGTGGAGACGATAGTGGGCCGCGACTACAGTGCCGGTACACATGGTCCCTGACTGTGGACCATCATCCATTACATCATCCACGCTGCCGCAGGTTATCAAGAGATGGGAGCTGTTTGCACTTCATGGTGATTCATTACACCAGGCCGTCCTCTTCTGCAGTGTCCCAGCCACTTCAAAGGTACAGCATTAACCATGGGCTGCCAGCGACGGCATACTGACAGGACCCTGTTTACAGGTATGCTTATGTATGGGACTCTAATTAATAACAGTTAATTTGAGGGGACATAAACTGTTTTTTGGTTCTCCTTGGATGGCCTAAGGCTGGATACACACCTAAAGATTTTCTGTCCAACCATCCAATTAGTTGATTGATTGGAATGAAAATCTAATAAGGTATGAAATCAAATGACAATCAGCAATATGCTCCCAAATGCCGGAAAATGGACAAAAACTGTTGTCTGAACAAATTGTTTAGATCAAACATTTAACAAACTTGTCTGAACGACCATTTTCATCTATTTTCTGGCATTTAGGAGCAAATTGCTGATCATCAGTTACTCCCATACGTTACCAGATTTTCATTCCAACCAATCAACTAGTTGGATGGTTGGACAGAAAATCTTTAGGTGTGTACCCAGCTTAACTGTTATATTTATAACTGTGATGAGATAATGCTATTACTATAAAACAACTAAAAGAGAACTGGTACACATTTTTGTGTGAGAGAATCTCCAGGAAAATATTATTGAGATACTACATTGAAATAGTATCAGTTTTTTGGACACAATTGAGCACAATCTGGATTAGTTACTGGCAACAGTAACATTTGACTTTTCTATTTGATTCAAGATATAACAGTTTTTTTATTCTATTTTTTTATTCTATTTTTATTTTCATTAAATTTTCTCCACTAAGAGTCTGATCCACTCATTTTTTATCTTGCTGACATAATATGTAATATTTCTTATGCAACAGATATTTATTGCCAACCTGAATATATACACTTTTTGTGTCTTTATTAAATGTCTATTTAATCTTGCTTTAGTCTAATTATTTGCTTGATGTATTGCTTTATTTATTATTTTTCACGGAATAAATTTTATATATATGAATTGATTTGTGTGAAACTAATGTCCCAACATAAGTATTAGAGCGCAGTATACATTTGTTTTGTTTAAGAAAAGAGGGGTCCATTTTTGATAATCGATAAACTGAGTCCCTCTGTATACACAGTGAGAATAAATGATAAAAAAAAGGTGCAGGATAAATGGGTACTTGATAATCAAATTAAACTGTACAAAGAAGAAGGTACAACTGATTAACTGTTCTCTTTTCCCTCATCATATTCTTTTTAAAGGAAAAAGAGAATACTAACTTTGTTTCTGTCCCTATTGATGAGCCTTCAGATCCAGAGCACCAACAATGCCAACATTTTGTTTAGAGTAATAGCAAATCCAATCTAGTGCAAAGAAGGAGAAACAATTCTACTTCCAGTGTCAGTCCATGACACAAAAGGTGAGCAGGTATCCTGGTGGGGCCCAGCTGACAAAGTCTGGAATAATGGAAATGCTGGAAACTCTCCATACTACAAAAACAGTATATATGTCTTTCCAAATGAATAATTATTGCTCAGACTCTCAAAGCTTACAGATGCAGGAAATTTGACATATGGGTCAAACCTCTACATTCAATCTATGGAAATCCAGCTATGCTAAAGAGAAGCTATTTTCCTGGCAGCATTCCACTGACTGGTCTCAGTAAATAAAACCTACTCCATTCATGATCACAACAACAAGGGAGAAAGTACTTCCAACTGCTACAAAGACTGAATGTCCACAAACAAGTGAAGGACCCACTAGCGGTCTTACTGCCACTTCCATTCCTGGTTCACTGATAAACAATGTACATACATGCCTGTGCCAGTTGTCTTGAACCTATTCAAATGGAATATGGTAGAGTTGATTATTGCTTCTCACCAGAGCAGAACTCAAGACCCATATGTAGGACAGGCTACCCCTTCCCAAAAATTGAATTTTAGATCCAGGGAGTTACAAAGTTTAGATGGGATTATTGGATTCCTCCCTGGACTAAATGGTTCTGGGATGTCAATTTGGAATTGAGACGATTTGGAAGTAATCCACAGACACATAGGCAATTTTGACCAGAATGAGGCTATTGAGGGTCTGGCCGGTGAAGAAAATGTTACTGTTTATAATATGCATGATATTGCAAAACAAAATCATGTTCTGCATATGGTAATTACTGTATGTCCTCAACACAATCACAAATGTACTGTAATTTACAGACATACAATCAGGTAGAATACCTGACATTTTAAGTAATAATTACCTGACCAATTGGTAATGCTCCACAATCAATGGGCATAGTTGAAGATACCTGTTTATCTCCACAATTAGGAATTTAGGTGCTGTGTCCCCCATACCCAAATAGAAATTCACCGCATTGTCACAACAAGCAGCAACCTTGTGCAGTCAATGAAATTCTATATGTCTCCTTTACCAGTTCAACCCAAGCAAGTCTTTCTTTCACAAACTGTCTACAGTCCAATCTTTTGGGTACTTGAAAAAAGGATATTTACAGAGCAGTTGGACCTACCAGAACTAGTAATCCAAGTCAATGACACCTGAAAAGTGCCACATACCGTTTGTGATGCAGTCAAGGTAAAGAAATAATTGTGCCACTGTAACATTTTTGAAACTGAGTTGCCAATCTGTGCCCTGGAATCAAGTAAACCAAGCAACTTGCTCATGGACATACATGGACTAGTCAACATTCACAGCAAAGCTATGTGTGGATCCAGACACAGTGGAAGTTATTAAATACATCATCCAGCTGTGCAGTCAGAGACATTGCATGTCCAGGACAACTAACAAAATGGAGAACTCCAGTGGCGAAAGATACGTACAACATAGATGGACAGTAATGCATAGTTACAAATTATAGGGAGTTCTTGTATGGGAAAAGTCGTGTCCTGTGCCGAACCCAATTTTAGCTTCAGCCCACATGAGCATATTACTATTGCTCAGACAGTTATCACCCCAATTCCTGTTTATGAAGAGGACATAAATATAGGTAGTGAACCAGAAATTTCTAACCTTGGAGAATATATACTTGTGTTCAACATACATATAGATCATTTCATTTTAAATTTACAGAAACTCTTGGATAGGAAAGACACACACACAGTTCAAATTAATAACATGTTTAAGAAGACAGATGTCACATTCTGGGCTGAGAGGCTGCCAGGGTGATGGGTCTTACTTCTCTGGGCACTCTAGTGCGGGTCCTCCGGCGGTGGAGCAGGTCCCTGGAGGGCAGCGCTGGGAACAGTGAGCCTTCACAGGCTGAGGGCGCCCATCTGGAGACAGGTGTGAGCAGGTGAAACTGACAGTGCTTCCGCACTGAGACTACTGGGCGTGACCATTTTGGATTCTGGTCAGGTGTCTGGTTGGAGCCAATCAGGTCACAGCTTGTCCTGGGAGTGCTAGCAGCCAATCCTGCACTACCTGCGGGTACTAAAGGGCTGTCAAGAAGTCCTTTAGTTGCCAGTGCAACGTCTATCACAGCCTATGCTGTGAGCTAGTTCCTGTGCTCCCTTGCTCCTTGCGTGCTGCAGTTCCAGTGTGTCTCAGTGAAACTACCTTGTAGCCCTGTACCAGTCCAGCCTTGCGTGCCAGCTTGCCTCTGGTGCCCGCTACCTGCTGTCACCCGGCCGACCCTGGTCGCTGGGTTCTGCCTGCGTCTCTTCAAGCCACACCTCGCCCTCCGTGCACCAGTCACCTCATGAGTCATACCCTGTTACGACCGGCTGCCTTCCAGTTCCAACAAGCAAGCCTCCATTTCGCATCCGATTCCACTCTGGGTCCAAGCCAACTCCAAGCCGTGACAGTTTGCACTGGCCAAATGGATTCGGCTAGTGGACAGGATCTGAGGGCTTACCTGCTCCAGAACATAGCTAGCCATTTAGAGGACTCGAAGCTTCACAGTGACAAATGGCTCAATTCCTACAGGAGATGTCAATTTGTCAGGACACCTTGCAGGCCTCCCTGGTTACAGTTAATATGCCTGTCGCCACGAACCAGCCAGCGGCTCCAGCCATTCCCGCTCCACCCGCACCATCCGCACCATCCCATCTGCACCACCCGACGCCAAATAAATTTGATGGGAGTCCTAATTATGGCGTGGGTTCCTGAACCAATGCGATGTTCAATTCACATTACAGCCTATGAACTTCCCGTCCCCTAAGTCCAAAGTGGCCTATATTGTGTCTCTATTGTCCGGCTCAGCTCTAGACTGGGTTTCACCACTCTGGGAGAGGTCCAGTCCTTTGTTGGATAATTACTATGAGTTCCTTTCTGTCTTTTGAAGGATTTTTGATGAACCGGGGGAAGAACTACGTTGGCAGCAGCTAAGATCCTGCGCCTTCGTCAAGGGAACTGCCCAGTTAGCCAATACATTATCCAGTTCCGAACGTTGGCTTCTGAGCTGAAATGGAATGAGAAGGCCCTGATTTCCACTTTCTGGCTGTATGTCGGATCGAATAAAAGACAACCTCACCACATGGGACCTTCCTGCTACCCTCAATGACCTTAGCTCTCTTTGCAATAAAGTGGACTTACGTTATCGGGAGTGTCTGAGCGAAAGGATTAGGGGAGATTGTTTCAGATCCCGGCCTACCACTACTCCAGCCACCCTCCCACCTGAACAGATAGGCGACGAACCTATGCAGATTAACCGGGCATGTCTCTCAGTTGAAGAACGACAGTGGCGCAGATGGGAAAACCTTTGCATGTACTGTGGAGAGTCCGGTCATCTGGTTGCTGCCTGTCCCATCCATCCATCCATGCGGGAAACTCCCGCTCTTAACCAGTTCCGGAGAACCAGGTTGGGAGTTATGTCTTCATCTCCACCTAAAGCTGACTCTGCCTTGTCCATTACTCTGGAGTTATCGCACGGGTCTAAAATTGTTCTCTTTCTCCTTGATTCAGGGGTCGCTGAGAGCTTCATCACCACTGAGCTCGTCCAGAGATTTTGAATTCCAGTCTTCCCTCTTGATCACACACTAACCCTGCCTGCCGTGGATGGTACTCAAATATCCAATGAGACCGTATCCCTTCATACTCGACCTGTGCAGGTTCGTGTGGGGGCTCTCCACATGGAAGCAATCCAATTTTTGGTTATTCCCAAAGCCTCTCACAGAGTTATTCTCGGATATCCCTGGCTGTGCAAGCATTCTCCCAACATAGACTGGGATACCATGCAAATTCTTTCCTGGGGAGATGCTTGTCAGGTATCCTGCCTCCTGTCCGCATTGCAGCAGCTATGCAAATACCCTCCCAGTACCTCTCGTTCAGCGATGTCTTCTGTAAAGCGGGTGCTGATACCCTGCCTCCGTATCGGGAGTGGGACTGTCCCATCGATTTGTTCCCCGGTAAAGATCCTCTACATGGTCGTACCTACCTGCTGTCCTTGCCTGAGACCAAGGCCATGTTGGCATACATTTAGGAAAACCTTCAAAATGGATTTATCCAACCTTCCTCTTTGCCAGCCAGTGCAGGCTTCTTCTTTGTACCCAAAAAAGATGGAGGTCTGTGTCCCTGCATCGATTACCAAGGCTTAAATGATATCACTATCAAGAATCATTGTCTGATACCCCTCATCTCTGAACTGTTTGATTGGGTAAAGTGAGCCACGATATTCACCAAGTTAGATCTAAGAGGGCCGTATAACCTCATCAGAATATGGGCCGGTGACGAATGGAAATCTGCATTCAATACTCGAGACGGTCATTTTGAATATTTAGTAATGCCATTTGGTCTCTGCAACATCCCTGCTGTTTTCCAGAATTTCGTGAATGAGATTTTTCGGGACTTGTTGTATGTCTCAGTGGTGGTATACTTAGACGACATCCTGATATTCTTCTCCAGTATTGACTAATATCGATCTCAAGTTAAGTAAAGTGACTCCGGACAATTATTGAGTTGGGCTCATACCTCTCGCTTTTCCGGACATACGTGCATACGTAAGACTCTGGCATTCCCACAACAGTCATATTGGTGGCCCGCCATGAAGTCTGAAATTGCGGAGTATATTTCCTCCTGCCCACAGTGTGCTCAGCATAAAATATCCAGGCAAGCTCCAGCTGGTACCCTACTTCCCCTCTCTGTACCACTCCGTCCCTGGACACACCTATCCATGTACTTTGTTATGGAGTTACCTATCTCCAACAGGTTCACCACCATCTGGGTAGTGGTAGATCGGTTTTCGAAGATGGTACACTACATTTCTCTTATGAAACTGCCTACTGCCCCAAACTTGCTCAATTATTTGTCGACAATATCTTCCGCTTACATGGACTTCTTACTGAAATTGTTTCTGATCGTGGAGTACAGTTTGTCACAAAATTCTGGAGGGCTCTCTGTTCCGTCTTCCCAGTTAAATTAAAATTCTCCATGGCCTATCACCCTCAGTACAATGGGTCCACCGAAAGGGTCAATCAAGACCTGGAGACTTTCCTATGGATCCATATGTCCTCATCCAAAGACAGCTGGGTGGACACTCTACCCTGGGCAGAGTTTGCTCACAATAGCTTGTACCATTCATCCACAGGTCAAACCCCAATTTTCACAGTTTTTGGCCTGCATCCCAGAGTACCAGAGTTCAGAGAACTGCCAGTTTTTGACGTACCAGCAGTGACTTCTACACTACAGAACTTTTCACAAATATGGTCTCAAGTTCACTCTGCTCTACAGAAGACTTCTGACTGTTACAAGCTAGGAGCTGATAGAAAGAGAAGAGCAGTACCCAACATGAAGGAGGGCGATCTTGTCTGGCTCTCTACTTGCAATCTTCTCCTTAAGGTTCTGTCCATGCAGTTTGCCCCTCGCTTCATCGGTCCATTTCCCATCATTCAAGTGATTAACCCGATGGCCTACAAACTGAAGCTTCCATCCTACCTCAAAGTACCAAACTCTTTCCACATATCCCTGTTAAAACCTCTTATCCTAAATTGTTTCCAGAGGATTCTGCCACGCTCTCTTAAGGTACTTACTGAGAGGGACATAGAATTTGAAGTTAAACTGATCTTGGACTCTCGATTTTGCTATGACCAACTTCAATATCTGTTGGACTGGAGAGGGTATGGACCAGAAGAATGATGCTGGGTGAAGGCAGGGGATGTCCATGCTCCTCAATTGGTGCATAAATTTCATACAGAGAATCCTAAGAAACCCAAGAAGTGTCCAGAGGCCACTCATAAAGGAGGGGGTACTGTCACGATCTGGGCTGATAGGCTGCCAGGGTCGCGGGTCTTACCACTCTGGGCGCCCTGGTGCTGGTCCTTTGGCAGTGGAGCAGGTCCCTGGAGTTCGGCACTGGGCACAGTGAGCCCTCACAGGCCGTGGGCGCCCATCTGGAGACAGGTGTGAGCAGGTGAAACTGAAAGCGCTTCCGCGCTGGAGACTACTGGGCGAGGCCATTTTGGATTCTGGTCAGGTGTCTGGTTGGAGCCAATCAGGTCACAGCTTGTCCTGGGAGTGCTAGCAGCCAATCCTGCACTACCTGCGGGTACTAAAGGGCTGTCAAGCAGTCCTTTAGTTGCCACTGTGATCTAGTTCCTGTGCTCCCTTGCGTGCTGCAGTTCCAGTGTGTCTCAATGAAACTACCTTGTAGCCCTGTACCAGTCCAGCCCTGCATGCCAGCTTGCCTCCAGTGCCCGCTACCTGCTGTCGCCCGGCTGACCCCAGTCGCTGAGTTCTGCCTGCGTCTCTTCAAACCACACCTCGCCCTCCGTGCACCAGTCACCTCATGAGTCATATCCCGTTACGACCGGCTGCCTTCCAGTTCCAACAAGCAAGCCTTCTTTCCCCATCTGACTCCACTCCGGGTCCAAGCCCACGCCAAGCCGTGACAACAGATGCCACACTAATATAAATATTAAATGATTAAGATTTTGAAATCACCATGACCAACACCTGGCTTGAGATTTGTTTAAAGGACTTGTTGATTGGACAAACAATTTTGTAATCATTTTAATATCAATGTTATTGTGACTTAAGAATGTAGGAAGTTAGGAAAACTGGCAGATGCTAGATATAAACAATTGTCGTCTTAATGTGTGTGGGGATCTCCATTAATTGTCACGGCCAAAATGGGGCAACTGTTACCAAATAGGTAATCATTTAATTAAAATATAATTTAGTAGGTATTAGGGTTAAAGGAAATTGTTTGTCTCAAAATAACATTAATGAGAAAAGGTGATTTTATAGTGAGGAGTAGATGTATTACAATAATATTTGCATGCATAAATATATTCAAGAGGGAACTAGTTATATGTATATATGTCTGATTCTCAGCACATATATAATTTGGATTCTGGTAGATAAGGTCAACATTTCACTTTGCTTAGGCCATACAATATGCAAACAGATACTTGTATGCACAGGCATATGTTGAGATACACAGTTAAAGATTAGAAGCAAAGTTAACCATACTTTTAGTGACTATAAACTAGCTCATCTATTGTCGAGTCTTTCGGCAGGCCAGGGGCCATGATAACAGGAGATCAAATAAACTACTGTACCACCAAGAGGTCACATCTGTTGATGCTAACACCCAGGCAAAATAGACCTATCCACACAACAAATAACCAAAAGAAAATATTTGGTTAAAAAAATACCAAATTTTATGACTCCAAATTAACCTCCCTGCTTACCACCTTGGGGTAGAGTGAGCTGACATGTTTTATGACACCTTGGAATCACTTTCCAGGCAGGGCTGAATAACCAGGAGTGCAGCTGGTCAGCTGTGCCACCCTCAAACTAAAGCAACAGCCAGGACATATTGGGGCCATCTGACACAATGCCTGGCCCCTCCCTCCTGTCTCAGTGGGGGCTGTGTATACTGAGGGGTAGAATGTGTAGGGCTGTGTGTACTGAGGGGTAGTATGAGGGGGCTGTGTATACTGTGGGGTAGTATGGGGGGGCTGTGTATACTGTGGGTTAGTATGAGGGGGCTGTGTATACTGAGGGTTAGTATTGGGGGCTGTGTATACTGAGGGGTAGTATGGGGGGCTGTATATATTGCAATGTAATATGGGGTGCCGTGTATACCGTGGGGTAGTATGGAGGGCTATTTATACTGCAATGTGATGAAGGGTGCTGTGTGTACTATGGGGTAGTATTGGGGGTTGTGTATACTGCATTGTAATATGGGGTGCTGTGTGTACTGAGGGGAAGTATTGGGGAAGGGGGCTGTGTATACAGCATTGTAATAAGGGGTGCTGTGTGTACTGATAGGTTGTATGGGGGAGGGTTGCTGTGTATACTGCAATGTAATATAGGGGAGCTGTGTGTACTGAGGGGAAGTAAGGGGGAGGGGGGCTGTGTATACTGCAAAGTTATATGTAACCGACTGCGGTTGCAGTGAGGACTTGGACGCAGAGTGACTGATAGATGGGGCATTTGTGGGAGGTAACGGGGGATGGCGAGTAAAACCTAGGCCTGTCGTGACTGTTTGGGGGACGTGTCTCAGCCTGCGACTGTGAATTCGTACACAGCCATTGGGATTAGCAAAGCTGTCGGTGGGTGTCTCAATACAAATCCAGACGGCAGCATCATTTGAATATTTTCGCACAGTAGTTGCATACAAATTCGCAGCTGCGAATGCATTAGTGTACATCTCTAAATCAGGTCCACAGTCAGTAAATATTACATAACCTAGTGTGTGTATATATATATTAGTGTGTGTGTAATAAGTCAGAATGTTTATAACATTTTTGGGGGGTAATTGCTGTTTTATATTTATTGCACCTCTGAACATTTTTTTACTCAGCAGATAGAAATGGAGTGGCACTATGTATATATGCATGTTATATAGCAAGCACCACTATGGCATAGTATAAAACACTATGGGCCTGATTCTGAGTCAGACGCAGTAGAGTGATGTTTTCCATCTGTCCATGCGTCAGGGTTGCACCTGCTCATATATCCTGATGGTGTTCGTACAGAGGGCCTGATTCAGAGCTGGACGCTATTTGCGGACGGTCGTTCCAAAAAAGGGGCCGGCTATTTAAATTGAGCGCTCCACTCTTTGCGGTTCGTTGACGCCTCTATGTCTGAGCGAGCGAACAAAAAATGCGCTCGCTATTTTGTAAAGACGAACCTTTGCCGTTCGCAACACACGTCATCTCCGGTATTTATTAGATTAATCGGGTACATCGAAAGGCATCAGAACTGCTCGCAGTGGTTGTGGTAGGATTTTCCTACCGCAATCACTGCGAGCAGTTCAGGCTAAAAGACAACCAAGTGACGTGGTCGATGACGCTCCTTTACTAATTATGCACTCCCATTAAACGCCCTTTTTACTGTTAGGCACGCCTGCGTTCGGATCTCTACTCCCCCATTTTCAAGCACCTTCCCCTGTTACCACCCACAAACGGTACATTCTGTCAATCAAATTAGCAGCCCCTGGCTGTTTTGTGAGCGCACGATTTCCGACCGCAATGACTGGTTTGCGCATGCGCATTATGACCCATACGCATGCGCAGTTGTGCGAACATCGCTCAGAGCGAACGAGCGGTCTGAATCAGGCCCGGAGTCGCAGTACATAATTAATGTATTAGAAATGTGCTGGGCATTCCTGGGTGGCTACAGGGGATTGGTTAGCCAGATGTAGCATAGTATATGGGCATGTGTTTGGAGAAACACTGGCGGGTTGCTGAAAGTGGTTGCTTAGAGATGTTGAATCACTCACATTGGAGGCTAAACATAGAGGAAAATCTGTACCTTGTAGCATATTGTTTGTGCAAGTTTCAATGGTGAGACCGATGGTGGAGTATAAAGATGCACAAAGCATTATTGTAGCGTCTGTAGAGTCTGAAAGTTGGCGCCACAGTCCTTGCACACAGCAGGGAAGGGCATTGTGGCATCATTAGCATAAAATCACAGATGCAACTGCAGAAAAGACATAAGGAAGGCCACGACTGCCTCCGACTCAGAATCAGGCCCTATGAGAAGGCTATAGCCCGCTCCCTCCACAGTCCCCACCACCTCAATAGGCCCACACCCATTATGGCTGCTTTTAGAAATTTCCAGCACTGGTTTTCCATCCCAATCCACCCCTGTATGTAGTTAAGGAAGTGTAAGTAATTAGAAGACTTATTACCATTGTGTTTTCTTATCTTGTATTTCGTATGACCTAGAATAAATGTATTAGTGAAACAGAGCTTTTTTTCTATGTTTCAAACTCATTTTGGCATCACTAAAGCTATACATGAAATCTGCAAATATTAAGTAAGACTCTGAAAGGTTGGACAATCGACTTGTATCATAAGGTATAGAACTCATATATATTTATTGAGCCAGGAGAATACATTCCTGCATAAACTATATCTATCACTTGCATCTATCTATCTATGCATTGCTTGGACAGTAGATGTTGATTTCAATAGATATGTCTATATCCACATAGTCATTAAGCCAGAATTGTATATCTCCTGTAAAGTATATTTACTCTTCGCCTTGATATATTTCTTGGACAGTAGATATATAGGCCCCTTAAACAATGTGAGTCAATTCACACGTATAAGAATGTTCATATACAAGTACATTTTTGTGTGATTAGACCAGTAATAATATTTTTACCCTTTTATGAGTCACCTATTTGTAAGCCTGTAATAATATATTTGCAGATATAAGAAATATAAAACATATTTCAATATATTATATAAATCCAGATGACGGCGGCACTCACAGGACTTTGAATCACTGAAACACTAAGGACCTCATTCAGAGGCGCTCGCAAAAAGCAAGCACTCGCACTGAATGAGATCGGCCATTTTTTTTTTTAAAACCAGCTGCCTGGCCGCTCGCTAAGCTGTGGGTGACCACTCACAGCTTTTGCGAGCGGCCAGGTGATGATTGCGATTATCGGGCTTGAGACGAGACCCTTGTGGTAAGGTCTCATCTGCCGCAAGCCCCAGTGAGCTTCCTGCTCAAATAGAGCAGGAAGCTCACTATTGACATCACGAATGATGTCAGTAGGGCCGCCCACATATGGCAGGCGTTCCTTCAGGAATGCCTCCGTTTTTCCAGCCACCCCACCTCCCCGCCTACAAAACGGGGTAAGCTGTCGATCAACATTGATAGCCACCCCGTTTGTAACGAGCCCCGGAGCGAGTGAATATCTCACTCACTACGGGGCTTGTGCACGCGCGCGGCACGTGCGCAGTGCCCCACCATTGACCTGCTTGCGAGCGGGTCTGAATGAGGGCCTAAGTCAAGGTTGGAG
Organism: Taudactylus pleione; assembly: GCA_031769625.1. Taxonomy (NCBI): domain Eukaryota; kingdom Metazoa; phylum Chordata; class Amphibia; order Anura; family Myobatrachidae; genus Taudactylus; species Taudactylus pleione. The sequence continues at coordinate 3,797,035 of JAUIMM010000094.1, forward strand.
CAACCTTGACTTACTGTAGTGTCTCAGTGATTCAAAGTCCTGTGAGTGGTGCCGTCATTGCAGCTGAATCAGGCCCATCAGAAGGGTGAGCTAGAATATGGTTCAGATGTTAGACAACTCATAAAAAATTATTTCTATGTGGATGACTGTTTCAAATATTTCCCAACAGGTGAGACTACATTTAGCCACGTCAAGAGAGCTCAGGAAATGCTTTCTGGTCTGTGATGCTTTCTGGTCAGGAAGTTACTGCCCCACCGATGAGAGCTCAGCCGGCGGTACCCTGTGTCCAAAGGGAAAGTCTCAGCAGACGGGGAGAAAGGAACCCTGACAGATCACCAGGAGCAGCAGTACTGGGACATACTACTCACCGGGCTGAACACGGAGGCGGTAGGAACCCAACCACACGGTACTGCAGTATAGGGTCCATTTGGATGCCAGATGTCCAGGATAAAATCACCACTACAGAAATAGCTACCCAGATTAACAAAAGAAGACCTAACTAAGAAAATAGAAGGTGCATGTACTGGTTTTCAAAACCCTTGGTAATACTAAAAGACCCCAACATTCTAAGTAGGATAGGGGATGTAGTACATGAACATTAATGCTTTCTCATACTTCTATATAACCCTCAGCAAAATATCTTGAATTTAGAAAAGTTAACTTTTTTCATATACATTTATCTTTGTTATTATTATTGCTGTAAAAATTATGAAATTGAGGAGCACAAACTGCAGGTTTTCTGTAGTTTTAGATATTTTTTTAAAAAAAACATTGTTTACAATATTGAGAAACTTTAATTCTATGCATACATTGCCACAATATTTTCAAATATATAATTTTTAAATCAAACAGAAGGACAGATTTTTTGTGCCAATGTGTTTAATTTGTACTTAAATTATAATGTTGTAGTGAATTAGAAAGAGTGCTAGCAATACAAGGCAGCACAATATTTTCTTGCCTACACAACAGACTTAGAAGTAGGGAGCACATTTGCATAAATTTTCTCTCACCACTTTTACTTTTGCCTGCCACTTTCTTACTCAGAAGACCAGAACTGTCCATGCTCCTTCTGGAGATTCTAACACCAAAAACTTATGTATGCAAATGTTAATGGTGCCAAGTACAAAGTCTTGCAAACACCTTATGAGACAGGTGTAAAAGACAATATATATATCTACCCTACAGCAAAGGAACAAGTGTGACAAGTTGCCAAACTCAACTTAAAGCCTGGTGACATTGGGCTTGTCAGGGATTGCGAGTCACAATGCTATGAGTGGCCTTTAGGTCTTGTCACCAAAGTATTCCCAAGCAAAGATGGGAAGGTCTGAAAGGTTTAGGTCAAGATCTGCAAGCAGGGAGAGACTAAGTTGTTTCTTAGACCCATGTCTAAACTGATCCTGTTGTTATCGTCTAAGGATTTAAATTGTTTTATCTGTTTATACCAGAAGGGGAGTGTCATGCCTCCAGCATCATTGTTTGTTTAATGCATTGATTCTGTGTGGGCTCCACCTAGTGGATGGCTTTTATCTGCATTGGAAGCTTCCCAATGCACCCTACATAGGTCATATGGCAGTCTCCATCTTAGATTCCACATGGTCTATTGCAAACAGGTGCATAAATCCTCATTTCAGCATAGCATACACATACACATATGCAGCAGTGGTGGCATTAGCATACAACTCTAAACCAGGCCCAATATTTGTTATCACAGATCTGCCATCAGCCACAGACCTGAGTTATTCTGTATGTTTCATGTTATATTTATTGCATCAGTTCACATTGTAATAGCATTATGTTTGAATTACAGTTTTGCATTGAAGTTATAATTCCTTCTATCAATACAATATACACTATTCTTCAAATCTTCATATATAGATTGTGTTATCAAAAAGTAGGAGTGATTATGCTGTCTGCCTTTAATCAGAGGAGATAGTTAGGGTATTACTGAGCACTTAAAACAGTAATACATTGAAGGGATGAGTACTACCAAGTTTCAATAAGTAATAAATAAGCTCCTAATTAACATATTGAAAGCCTTTCCATTCGCATAGAATGTAAACTTGCTTTTAAAGCACAATTGAGGTGCTGTAACTAAATTTGCATTAATGGGCATGATTTAGATACATTTGTTACATCAGATGTCATCATCTCTTCAGCTCGCAACTTGAACCAGGGGTTGAGTACCAGCAAGTCATGTCCATTGAATTAGGCATTATGTCCACAATTATTGTAGCACATTACTGTACATTGGCCATGTCTACATGCCCCCTCCAACTGCCGATTAAGCCCCATTGTCATGGGGGTGGACACAAGTGCAAGTTGCCTGGGAAAAAAATGTACATCTCAAAAAGACAAGCATGTGCACTAAAATAAAAGAAACAAAAAAAGCCACAACTTGAAGATACTTCTGACTTTGAATGAGATCCAGTGGGTCCAATAAAAAATTATACAGACCAGAAGACAGCATTACTAAACTTGTACAAAATTCAAGTCTATTTTTAAAGTTAATGACTAGGTGGCATCTCTCTGTGCAGCAAAGGAAAGCTTACAACTGTTGCCCTAACATCCTGGTCTAAAATTCAATAATCTCTCTCCCAAACGGAAATTACTCTTAAGGTCCACTAGAAGATTAAACAATAATTATATCGTTATCGTTCAATTGTTTGCAAATCATTTGCAAAAATGTCTAAAACGACCAGCTTTGCGTGCTCCCACTGGTCGTTTAGACATTTATCATCGGGCAAACATGCTGGACAACCTGACGATAAAGTTCCACATGTTTGCAGATGATTGATGTGCCTTCACTGAATGACTGCTCATTCAGTGTAGGCACATCAAAGACTGACAAACGACTGCACGATTACAATGTCGTAATCGTGCAGTCTTTTGCCTGTCTTTTAGTGGATGGGCAGCATTACACTAAGTAAGAATAGTGGCCACATACTCACAACACTTTGGAAGGATTGACCCCACTCTACTCAACACCTTCCTTTGTCTGGGTACATTTTTGCTTCTTAATCAAGTGTCAAAACCATGATCGAAATGTAGAGATAGGTAATTGTGTGCTGTGTATTAAACATTTGACACTTTGTAATACCTCTTACAGAAGTGCATACAGAAGTAAATAATCAGCAACCAGGTCACATTTTGTCCATGTATTATGTGTTACATGTGTTCTGAGCAGTGTACTTCTAAGTGTCCCTCATTGGCTATTTGCAGAACTACTGTATGAGAAAAATGTGATTAGTATGTAAAGAATTTATCCAGTTGACTAGCTTACTTTAGTTTCAGAAATAATAAAACTTTATATAAAAAATAGACTTTATCAATACGTCAATGTGGACTAAAATGAGAAAACACTTACAGTAGCTTCACCCTCGTTATAAGCATTCAGACAGTACATTAAGAAAGCAAGTAGAGTTGTTTTCTATTGTTGTTCACAGCGGGTATTAGAGGGGTGATTGAAAAGTTTGTGGCCTAAGGTACAATGAAGTTCTTATTATTTTCACATATAATTGAACTTCGTTGACCATTGAGTGCCATTTATACTGCTTTATTATGTATATATATATTATAATATGTGCATGTGTGTTTATGCAATATATAGATCACTTCATGCAAGCAGCACACCTCATAGGGTAACTACAAAATCACTAATGCGGGTGCATCCAGACAAGGCTCCTAAAGGGGGAGACATGCAAATCCACACCAGCATATGGCAGCATTCCATGCAAGAAACAACAAGCCTGTGTTTATATACACATACAGTAATTTAACAGACTGCATATACTAGATCACCTCAGTCTCCACTCCTCATGCTTGGCTCCACCCCTTCTTTGGAAATCTCCACCTACAAATCCTGCGTTTGCCTCTGATCTCCACCATTCAACGCTCCTACAAACAACTGTAGCAATAACTTGCAAGGGTTGCATTAGTTGCTATTCCAAACAAAGGTATAGTTTGTTACCAAGGCAGATACATTATCTCAGCAATCAGATGCATATCATGTTCTTATTTTAGGCTGAATATGTTGACTGTAGTTAGTTGGTGCATGATATTGATCTTCTGATTCAATCCACTTTATCATACAGGTCATATAATGTTGTGAGGGATATTATATATAGATATTCATAAATCATTAATTATATCATTACTGAAATGTGTGAACACTTCACACATTATTTGTCCAAATTACCCTTGAGCAAATTTGCCTAGTTATAGCTGAACTACAGCCATTCATATATTACATCCCATGTATTTAATGTCATTTCCTTAGATCTCAGAGAGCCGTTTTTTATTAAGTTGATCAAGACAACGATGTATACGCTAATTGAGACTCAGGTGGATATTCATTGTCATTTAAACATACAAACACGCTGCTGAGAGTAGATGGCAACCTGTATATAAACTGAGCCTCAGATTAAAGGCATCTCCAGTATATTGATTCTGTATACTGCCATTGTCTCTATCAACTTAATAGAAAGCGGCTTGCTGAGATCTAACTTCACTTCTTTAAATTTTAATATATTTTAAACATGTTAAGTATTTAGATGTAATATCCCTCTTGTTTAATTAATAAGTTATGTTTAAGACATTTAATAATTCATCCAATATTGACAGAGCATATTTGTGATTAATCCTTGGAGTGCACCTATAATTCTCATTCTTTTATTTTTTGTTTACAAAGAAAAAAATGGCAGCTGTGATGCTTATAGGACATTTGACAGGGTGTCATAGGCACATTTGCTAAGGGTCCTAACCTAGCAAGGTTTTGGTCCTGCCTTTGTTAGGATCCTTCAGACTTTATGTCGTGACCCGAAGGCTTCCTCACAGTCAATGCTATCATCACTAGGCACTAACAACTTCACTGCGGGACTTAGCAGGGATGCACACGCTCTTTTCACTACTTTTTAACATCCCCTTAGATCTTTTAATCTGACATTTTATCACCAGCTATTCTTGGAGAGGCATCACCGTGGGTTCCGATAAGCATAAGGTATCAGCTTTTGCAGACAATCTGGTACATTATTTCCATAATCCATGTGAGGCCATTCCAATATCACTAAAAGTTCTGGGGCATTTTTAACATAATTTTCTGTTCTTAGTCCATACTAGTAAAACAGAGGCATTTGCTTTTTTTAGAGATGCATGTGAGGGTTGGAGAGACACCTTTCCTTTCTGCTGGGCAGGAACTGCCTTGAAATATCTAGGATTATACTTCCCTTCACAGCCCTTGCAAATATATTCTGTCAAAGTCCCCTCCCTAATCCAGGCCACCCAGACAGACTTTCATACCTGTATGAGGGGTATACAATCGGGAAACCGGCTGCCTTAATACCGACAGCCGGCTTCCAGACTGTCATATCCTAGCAAGGGTGAAATGCAGGGCATCTAGATGTAGACGCCTGTCATTTCCCCGGTGCCGGGAGACCGGCGCCCGGCATCCCAATCGAAGGGATGCCCGGCGCTGTGAGCGGACAGCTGCGGGGGGGAGGGTTAGGTTTAGGGCACCTGGGGGGGACTTAGGGTCAGGCACCCCGCCCAGGAGGGTTAGGCTAGGGGGAGGAAGGGTTAGGGTTAGGCACCCCCGGGGGAGGTTAGGGTTAGGCACCTCCCCTGGGGGACTTAGGTTTAGGCAGCGGGGAAGGGGGGTTAGGGTTAGGCACCCCTAAGGAGGGTTAGGGTTAGGGGGTTAGGTTAGTGTATACTTACCTTAGCGACAATCGGGATTTCCAGCGCTGTCTCACTTCCGCTGCCGGGAACTCTGCTTTTGTCGGCCAGGCGCTGCCGGGAATCGAACCGCCGGCGGTCTTTTATACCAATTCCGTATGAAGGTATTCCTATATGATTTTGTGTGATTAAAAGCATTTCTATATGGTTTTGCACTTCCATGTGTTATATCACCTTAAGAGATTTACATTCCTTTACAGACCCTGAGAAGAGAACAGATAAACAGTTCTGTAGGATTGTACTTGTGAAACTTATCTTTTTCTGACAAGTAACTTAATTGAAAAAGTATCATACCCTTTGTTGTATTTCAAATAAATATAGCTGATTTATGAACGAGCCTCAGAAGCGGTTCAGTGCAGCAATATACTCACATCTCTGTGTTGAGTGCCTTTACTTCTCTCCAGTTGACTGCAAGGAGTAATATCCAAATAGACATCGAAGGTACTTAGTAGGTGCTGGGTGGTCCCAGCACCCTGACATTTTCTGTGGGCTCATCCGGGATACCACAATATTTCAACTACTGGCAGGACCAACTCTGAAGTGCCCAGGAACAAGCTGAATTAAACTCCATACGGTGGTAAGTCAAAGTGCGCATTTGTGCCTTCTTACTCTGTTCAGCTCTTCCTGAGGTAATTTTTGGGTGTCCAGTAAGGGTTTTAGAGCGGGTATCCCTTGAACCCCCCGGTGTCATTTGGATATGTAGAATTGTTATAGCAAAAGTTATAAAGTAATACTGTCTGCAGGCAGAGATAATAGTTATATTGATTTTAAGCTTGCCCATGAGTGTCAGGAGTATTGTCCCGAATGTACATTAAGTATTATGTAATATAAGACATCAGGAATAACTACGTATATTATAATTGCAGTTACAGATTATTGTAAATCACATCATATATATATATATATATATATATATGTCCATATACATAATATTATTTTCCAGAAGGTATTAGGAAACCATTGAGGAATAATCTCTATAACGGGTGTTAAATACAAAAGATCAAATGACAGTATATGATAAAATTGTGATTTGTCTGGGAAGTGTGTTTATAACTAAACTTATTGTTATATTATTGTGGTGTTTAAAAACTGGGTTGAAGGGATCAAAAGATATTCTATGAATGAGTCTGTATGATTTCTTAGATTTCTCTGATATGCTATTTTCATGTACAAGTTGTCTGGGACGTTTATTGATAACAACTGATAATTCAGAGATATCCATTTTTGAAGGCAATAGCCCACAGCATCAGAGGTTGTTCAAGACAAAATTTCTGAATGGTTTGTCAAAAATCTACAGGCAACAATTATATCAGAACAGGCCTGAAGCAGTACCTATGACAGTACAAGTCCTTATAACGGTTTTGGAAGGTATTGAAGATAGAGAAACAGTGATCATTTGTGGAATTCATTTGTGTAAAGAAGTGTTGCAGGGAAGCGTGGGGAGTGTATGGTCAAATTGTTTGGCAGCCTGGGCATGTAATTTTCCAAAAGGCAACACCAATTTGTCCATACAGTAAGGAATGTTTACCATCAAAGAGAAATAATACAATTATTTCTAATCTGTATAATGGGGCTATGGGGAATGATGTCTGATATTGGTGAATTCATTGCTATTGCTTGTGGAATAATAAAAGTGGCAGTTCTTGTATTTGTGTTATGGTGGGGAAGATTGGCAAGTACTAAAAATATTGTTTAAATTTGATACCCTTGCAATGTTCAGACTGTACATATGTAGTGGTATTACAAACAAATGTTGATACCATCAACCATATTTCAAGGGGTGTTGTCAGCTACAGCGTATAAAGGTATATTTGTAGGATCCACAATAAATCCCTTGGAACATAGTACAGTTATTCTGGGAGCACATCAATCAGACCCAGCTTTATTGTTGGATTTTGTAGGATATCCTTGGGGGTATGTAATGCAATGTTTCAAGTATATAAGAGAATCAATTACTTGTCCAAATTGCCCACCTATACAGACCTACCATATAATCCAGAGTCTAGAACAAATAGGCTATAGATCCTAACTCTTGACTCCAGTACATTTTCTCTAGCTAGAACCGTGAGCAGTAACCCAGAAATATGGGCACAATCCAGTAAGAATCCCAAACCAGGATTATCTCCACTAGAGATTATGAAAGATAGAGAAGGCACATAATCCATTAAAGGAATACATGTTATTCAAGAAAACTGGCATGCCAGAAACAGGGACTCTGGATATAAATTAATCTAAATTATTCAGGGAAATCCATGGAGCATGGATAAAGAAAAATAAAAGGGTCAAGCAAGTAGATGTGTGGGTTAAAGCATGTAGGTCCTACAAACCAGAAGAACCAGAAAATAATAATGATGATGAGGATGAGTTTCTGAGTGACCCCACTCATTTTCCAAATGCACCACCAGCTCAATCACCTCTGATTCAGAATGTACCCCATAGTACACCAGTGATTACTAATCCATTTTTGCCAACAACACCACTCTCCTGCTACCCAGAGCTAGCTAATCACAACACACCTATGAGTTCCACACCACCACCTAGATATGAATATACTACAGAGGCACCACAGATGCCAATACAACCAATGTCCTTGAGAAAAGTGGGTCCCAATAGTTTGGAAATGGTACCCCCTTTTCAACAGTCTCATATTCTTTATCCCCAAAGAATATGCCCAACAGACGGACTATGTGTGCCAGAGGGAGGATACATGAAGTGTCCCTTTTGTGGAAATTTAGTTTCTCCAGATGTACCCCCCTGCAGTCCCTCAAACTGTGCCAATCAATCAGTAAATCAAGACACACCAAGCAGGATAAGATGGTCTACATATTCTCCTGGATTTATGTATACACTGATAGACCAGCTTCAGAATGCTATGACCACAGGACAAAGAACACACCAAAGACACCAACCTTGTATTAAGAATCAGGGAATTACATGTCATTGTAACCAATGTGTTAGTCAGTCGCTTCATGTTCTGCCAGTAACCATACAGCATACAGTAGATGCCAATGGAGTACTGGAAAGGCAGCAAGAACAACATAACAATTGGACTGCTGCTGAATTACAAAACATTATAGATAAAGCACCAAACCCTAGAAAGAATCCACAAGCCTTCATGACCTATATTACCAGACTCTACACAATATGGACCCTTAGCTGGGTTGATTATAGTCAATTATGTCGCTCCTTGTTGGGTCCAGTAACTACAGCCACCATTGAAGCACTAGCAGCACAGAACTATGCAGGTAATGTCAGAATTGTGATTGATGTCCAGGAAGGGAACAGAAAAACAGTTGACAGTGGAGTGCAATACAAGGCTAGACTGCAACATTGGTGTAATGGTCAAGCAAACTTGGTCCAGCACAGCCAGATATCAAACAAGGAAAAATGGAAACAGTAAGATCTTATTATGACAAACTCAGTCAGAATCATGAAGATGAATGTTCAACAGCATTTACTGCTCTTCAAAACAAAATTTTTAAATGGCCTCACGGAAGAAAACAGATGTCAGTTATTTGCCATAAGACCGGAATGTGGAAGTATGGAGGTAACTGCAATACTAACTGTACTAGAAGGTATAGAAGAGAGAAGTCAGGAAAAACAAAAGAAAAGAAAGAGAGAGGAAAAATGCTCCTAAGGTGACAGTGTACTTCACTCCGATCCAGAGGAAAGAACCATCCCAAGGAAGAGGTACTTCGCAAAGAAAAGTAACTACACCACAGAAGACATGAAGAAGAATGGCATGTGTTTCTTTTGTAATCAAAAAGGGCACATAAAAAAGGATTGTCAAGAATACAAAGATGGCTGTCAAAAAGAGAAGATACTGCATAGGATAATGGAAGTCCAGTGTCATGCCTCCCTGTCACTACTCCAGAAAACCCAGACCCTCAACAAGGAATAACCACCTTAAGTCTCCCTACTGGAGAAATGGTCACTTGCCTCATTGACACTGGAGCAGCCCGGACCATATTGAAAGAAAGGGAGGTACCATCTCAACTTCAATCCACAAAGAAATTTGCAGCAACTGGACTTACAAATCAGCCTACTACTCTTCTAGAAAGGAAACTTACTACTATAAAAATTGGAAATAAACAGATTGTAGTACCTATCAAGTTTCTTTACTTCAAAAACTTATACGCAGAACCTATTGGGAGCGGATGTCTTCTATAAACTACAAGCAATAATACAGTATACTCCAAGGGGTGTAAACCTTTCTTCTGGAGGGTCACAAGATTTCCTTGACAAACTACAAGTATTGGCCATGATAGCTCAACTGCCTCCTCAACCGCAGCATGAAAAGCAAGCCTGGTTGACTCAAGTGAATTCACAGGTGTGGTCAAAAGGTAAAAATGATGTTGGACTACTTCACATTTTACCAGTGGAACTTTGTCTTAAACCAGGTGTTAATCCAGTCAGTATTAAACAATACCCTTAGAATCAACAGCAAACCCAGGCTATTGATGCACAAGTACAACAATATTTGGATACATGGGTATTAACTAAATGTAGATCTCTGTGGAATACTCCTCTATTCCCAGTGAAGAAGAAAAGAACCTCTACAGATACCAGTGATACTTTCAGGATGGTTCATGATCTCAGAGAAATTAACAAAATACTTTTGCAAAACACACCCATTGTTCCAAATCCTCATACTCTCATTAATATGATTCCAAGTACCTCAACCTACTTCACAGTAATTGACCTAGCCAATGCTTTCTTCTCTGTACCTATTACCAAAAGAAGCCAGAGATATCTTGCCTTCACACACAGAGGAAATCAATATTGCTGGGCTCAATTACCTCAGGGAGGAGCAACAAGCCCCTCTGATTCTCAGAAGCTATGAGTCTCATTCTTCAAGCATGGAGACCAAGATGTGAAACTACACAACTTATTCAATATGTTGATGATTTACTTTTGGCTATGGATTTGGAGAACATTTGTCTATCAGAAACTGTCTCACTCTTGAATTTCTTGGCAAAACAGAATTGTAGGGTGTCTAAAGATAAATTACAAGCCTGTCAAACCAAGGTAATATTCTTGGGACATTGCCTTTCACAAGGATGCAAACATCTATAGTAACCGTAATCACCCCTTGCCCATACATTGAAACAAATAAGAGCATTTCTAGGACTGATTGGGTACTGTCATGAATGGATACCAAATGCATCATTACTTATGCAAACTGTGTATGATGCACTAAAAAAGGACTATGATAAGACACAACAGCTGCAAGTATTCAAGGAAGCTTTCCAGATTTTTAAAGGAAGTCATTACTTCGGCCCCAGCCCTGGGGACTCCAGACTACCAGAAATAATTTACACTCTTCTGCCATGAAAACAATGGACATGCAACAGGAGTCCTTACATAGATACATGGGACTAAACAAAGACCAGTAGCATATTATTTAACACAACTGGATCCCATCATTTTATGATCTCCATCCTGTATCAAGGTAGTAGCAGCAACACTTCTTGACAAAACAGCTGATATCATCCTTGGACATTCCTTGTGTATTCAGGTACCCCACTCAGTGACTGAAATACTCAATCAAGCCAGAACAAAACACCTGTCAGTTGCCAGACTCACAAAATATGAGGTAGCCTTACTCAGCACTCACTATTAAAAGATGCACAGTCCTCAATTCAGCCATATTACTTCCGATTGAAGATTCAAAAGAAGGGAGAGTATACTATAATTAAATGAATCTTCAGAATATGAAGAACAAGATTAAGAAGAATGTACAGGCAAAATACACAAACAACATTTTTCTTCTTCACATCCTCCACATGATCGTCTGCAACTTATGGAACAAGAGACCCTCCCTATGTCACATGTCACAGATACCCCTTTGCAGAACATGGACATGACTCTCTTTGTAGATGGTTCCAGATATTATGTGGATGGAAGTCCACGAATCCGATATGAAGTAACAACTCAATTAGAGGTCTTACTCACAGCAGCTCTTCCACCACACTGCTCAGCTCAAGAAGCTGAATGAAAAGCACTAAATGAAGCTTGTATAATGGCAGAAAACCAGACAGCCAATATATACACAGACTCTAGATATGCTTGGGGTGTTTCTCATGGCTCTGGCCCTATATGGAAAACCAGGAACTTTATGGGATCAAATGGAAAGCCCATCAAGCATGCAGAGCTTATTAGACAACTATTTACAACTATGCAACTTCCAAAACTAGTAGCCATGGTCAAAATTCATGCCCATACTAAAGAACAGACACCAGAAGTTAAAGGAAATGCCTTAGCAGACACAGCAGCTAAACAAGCAGCAATACAGAAAGTACCTGCTTATATGGCACAAGTAGAAGACTCATCTAAATCTCCATATGTTCCAGTAACGTTTGAAGCTCTTAGAACATTCCAGGAACAGGCCACACCAGCAGAGAAAAAGACTTGGCTCAAGATTGGAGGAACTCTAAATAAAGAAGGAATCTTGGAAAAAGATGGAAAACTATGTTTACCAACAGTCCTATATCCAGTAATGGCATCCATAACACATGAACCTACACATGTAGCAAAGGAACCAATGACAAGAGCAGTTTTGTAACACTGGATTGCTCCTGGATTCAATGCTGTGGCGACAAGAGTAACAGCAGCTTGCTGGACATGTGGAATAAGTAATCCAGGTCAAAAAGTGAAAACGCCACAGAAACATACTCCAAGATGATATTACCCTTTCAAAGACTACAAATTGACTATATACAGTTGCCCAAATGCGGCCCATATGAATATGTACTGGTAGCCACCAACTTATTTAGTCACTGGCCAGAAGCTTGGCCAGTAGCCAAAGCAAATGCTAAAAGTACAGCTAAGAAAATATTGTCTGAAGTGGTCTGTAGATATGGAGTTCCAGAAACTATAGAGTCATTTTACAAGGGAAATAATGCAACATATAATGAAAGACTTGGGAATCTCAAAAGCATTTCACACCCCCTATAGGCCACAATCCTCAGGACGAATAGAACGTCTTAATGGAACATTGAAATTGAAAATACAAAAAGCTATGAAGGAAACTGGTAGAACTTGGATAGAATGTTTACCTGTAGCTTTGTTTTCAGTCAGGACACTTCCAAAAGGTAGTCACAGGCTATCCCCTTATGAAATATTATTTGGTAATGCTCCAAAAACAGGTTGTTACTTTCTGCAGCAATTACAGTATAATCATGGTAATTTAACTGAATATATGTGTAAATTATCACAGACTCTAAAATACATGGTTAAGTCTTTTCTTCACTTCATGATCCAGAGTCTCTTACAGGAACTCATATACTTCAGCCTGGGGACTTTGTGTATTTAAAATGACATGTGCGGAAGGCTTTGGAACCCAGATATGATGGTCCCTACCAAGTAGCCAAGTAATATTGACTAGACCCACAGCAGTGAAATTGGAAGGAACACCTGGGTGCACACATCACATTGCAAGAAATTAATGGTGTCTATTCAGGAAGTGAAATGAAGCTATATATCCTTTTCATGTTATGTTGTGTTTGGGTAATTATTAGTTATGCCTGGACACCTGGGGAAATTTTGCAGAGACTGGAACGGAAAGACTCAAAAGGTAAAATGGAAAATGTGTTGATGTACCGATGGTATTGGAACAGAAACAATAAACTCAGAACACAAGGCTCATTTCAGTGTGCAGCAAAAGAGTCATGTTTGGTGACCAATGCAACTATGATGGGTGGAGTAATGTTTAAAGGACTAAGAACCCCTTCCATGAACACTTTGTCATTTTGGAAGTTTGAAAAGAATAGTACATTTTCTGTAACATTCTGGCCAAACACAATTTGCTATATCCATGCCTCAGAATATCATACAAATTGGCAGATGGTTAAATGGATAAGAGTAAGGCTGAATACAACATGTAGCTCCTTAAATCAGTCTAAAGACTATGTTCCACAAACAAATACTACCCTACTATGCAAACATGCTAGTATTATATCTAATAGAACTTTATATTATACATTTCATTCATAATAAATTGTCTATTAAAAATTGATAATATTGTACTTGTACCAGCCACCTGTACAAAGTTGGCAACCAGAAGGCAAACAATAAAGCACATGTTTAACTTTACCTTCCCTCAGAACCCTTATTGTAAAGGAAGCAGAAAAAGGAGGGAATGGTATGATACCTTACTGGGCACAACAGGTACAGGAATGGGCCTACAGAACAGTATAGATATAGAAACACTTAGAGGAAAAATGAGCTTAGCAGGTGCAGATTTAGGTAAAATTGTACATATGCAAGATGATTGAATGCCTACTGTATACAAGCCAATGCTACAGCATATGCAGTTCTCTCTTGAATATTTACAGGTGTACAATGCTTCGCTAGTTGGACAACTAGGGTTAGATATTAATATCACTAAAATGTTTAATTGGACTTTGTGTAATATGCAAGTAATGACACAGGTTATGCAGAAACAGATTACACAGACCAACTTTTTGAGTAGAAGATCGGGTTTTTACAAATTGTTATTGAATATCTCTGGTAATCAATGGATACATGCAGATAGTATGTCAATACAATGCAATGACAATTTCTGTTCAGGAGTTATAGAGGTATATAATGTTACCAATGTCACAGTTGCATGTAAATATTTGATATTGCCAGTTCCACTGTATAGTCCCACAGGGGGAACTCAGTTATGGACACCAACACTTTTAGGGACACATATAGATTTAGGTACTAACAATACATGTGATTTGTCTCTCTGCATATCCACATGCCAAGGAATGGTATGCAATTAACGCCCTACACTTTATGAACCTTGTAAATTGGATCATCCAACAAGTGCCTGTAGTTGGGCCCTGCATGATCCTGAAAAAGATATGTTCATCGAACTAGGTCCCCAATTTGTCTGTGTTATTAGTACAAACCAGTCAGAACTGAACAGTTAAAAAGGCAGGCACCATTCTCAGGGTGTATGTACTGTATAACATTTCATCCTTAGATTGGAGAAGACATACTTATTCCATATTCCATAGTTATTCCATAAATACAGCAATTTCATTTAATCTACAGCCCCTTATTGATGCTGTAAACAATACACGGCAATTGGAAGAACATCTCAGGAGAGTTAATTATTCAACCAATCATGCCCCAATGACTACAGTAGTAGAACAAGAAAAACTGAAACATCCGGCCACCAGACTTAAGGATGGATTAGAATCCAATTGGTGGGACGTGTTTGTACATGGCTCACCATCACTAAACAAAGTTACTAACATACTGAAACACCCATTAGTGGTGATTGTAATTATATTGTTTTTTATGATTGTTTGGAACTATTACAAAGAACAGAACAAAGGATACCCTTAAACTTCCCCAATGTACAGTATACCCTGATTGAGAAACTAGACACTAGGGTTTAGACAAACAGTTCTGTAGGAGTGTACTTGTGAAACTTATCTTTTTCTGACAAGTAATTTAATTGAAAAAGTATCATACCCTTTGTTGTATTTCAAATAAATATAGCTGACTTATGAACGAGCCTCAGAAGCAGTTCAGTGCAGCATTATACTCACATCTCTATGTTGAGTGCCTTTACTGCTCTCCAGTCGACTGCAAGGGGGAATATCCAAATAGACATCGAAGGTACTTAGTAGGTGCTGGGTGGTCCTAGCACCCCCACACCTGGCACCACCTCCTCCTGTCTTATCTGAGCTGCTGCCATTTAAATAAAATAGTAAGCTTTTCTCACATATTATAGGCACTCCAAATGCTTCCATTAATTTTAAATGAGAGCAATATTCAATGTGGCATTGATTCAATGTATATGGACCTAAAGGTACCAACACTTTAAGCTGTATCCTTGGGAGGAGTTCATCTTACATGTTTCAAAGACAATGCCTTAGCAGCAAACTACAGATATGGCATGGCTTGGATAGGGGACAGATACCAAAGTCGCTCTTGAACAGGCCTTCAGTATAGACATTCACCTGGGTAGTTACTACACATGAACCTGGTTAGCCTATCCGATAGATGGGCATTGATGAATACTCCTCTGATTTGCTACCCGTCTGACCAGTGTGAACAGGCTACTCCTGGCAAGGGTGGCCACAGCCACTAAAAAAACTATTCTTTCCCAATGGATAGCTACTGGTTTCTCTAGTCTCACCCTCTTGTCACATAGGACTACACAGAAATGTCCATAGACAAAGAGCATTGAGCAAACAGATTCTTCTCTATTTGACTCCCATAAGTAAAATACCTTTCTTATTCAAACCAAAAATGCCATTAGTGCCACTATCCAACTGACATCTTGATATAGCTTTTCAATATGGTCTACAGGATCTCCTTCTTTTTTGATACATAACATCCAAACAGAAATCCATTCAAACTGACTCTTTTATGTAAGCCTGCTAATTCGTTTATGGTGCAAACACATGGTCAGATCAGACAACAATAAAGATATCGTTGTCTGGTCATCCTGCAGGTGCTGGATAATCGTTGTCAAAGATTCAGCACAGCACCAACCCCCAAATGACTAAACGACCCGCGTTCAACTATCACGGGTCCCTATAGTAACCTGGTCGATATCGACCAGGTTTGACTGCATGCATGGTATCTATATTTCCACTTCTATTCAGAATCATAGTTAGTGCTAATGCAGGTGGTCTCATGTGTTATTTAATAGGAAAAAAATATCTGTTGAAAACCACAGTAGTAGATATTGTGCCTTCTTTATATAGAGGTTGTTATTCTCAAGTTGTTTTTATTTGTGGATTGTTAGGGGCCTTTTTATCACAACCCGTATTTTTCAATGCGGATGTGACAAATTTTATATGCCTAAATGCACAACTAGAATATGACTAATTCACAGAAATTTAGTAATAAGCTCTTGCTGGGAGACGGATTCTGATGAGATCCCATCCCAGTGAAGAGCTTGAAACAGAGTGTTCATTTTCACTATCACACTGCTTCTCCAATTCATCACTAGAATGAATAATGTGCATGTATGGACAGCACATGCATCAGATGGGGCCAATGGTAGGCTTTAGGCTACTATAGGCTAACGCTATGACGTTAGCTACCAGGGCCTAGCCAGAGCTTGGTAAATCCAAGGCAGATGTACTAAGCTTTGGAGAGTGATAAACTATCAACCAATCAGCTACTAACTGTCATTTTTCACACAGCCTGTAAGATGACAGTTAGGAACTAAGTCAGGGGCATCTCTATAATGAGTGCAGGGTGTGCGGGGAACATGGGCCCCTGGGTCCAGGGGGCCCCGCACCGCACACCCTGCACCCATAATATTACTTACCTCTCTGGAGTCCCACGTCAGCGGGGGCGTCCAGCGCTGTAAAACTACTGTAAAATGGCCACGGAGGCCATTTTCCCATCGTTTGCGCATGCGCAGTACAGGGAAAATGGCCGCCGCGGCCATTTTCCCGGTGACCTGTGCAGAAACTATAGACTCTGGGCACACTCTAGTGCCCAGAGTCTATAACTCTGGCGCTGGCCGCGCACATCTCAGTGCGCTGCCAGCCGCTGGGTAGAGAGGAGGGGGCCCGTATCGGAGACCGCACACAGGCCCCCTCCTCTCTAGAAACGCCCCTGAGCTAAGTGGCTGGAAATGTATCGCTTTCCAATTTATCACTTTCCTTAGCTTATTACATATCCCCCATTGAATCCTGTGGGGGCTTAGGGAGCTGCATTACCATCGGAAATGGAGGTCTCAGGGCAGATCTCGGAGATATCTGCTTTTATTCATCCTTCCAAAAATCCACAATATATGTGGGTATCCCTCAAAATATTGTTATAAATTTGCCCTTTAATATTTTTAAAGAAAACAATTGATTCACAATATGAGATACTGAAAGTGTACTGTATTATTTATTAAGCCTTAGTATTTGCAGATGTAAATACAGGTCCACATGTGGGTGATCCTATTACCCTTTTTAATTCCAAGAATATCTGGAGTTATATATAGTTCCCCCACATGAGTCTATTCACTCATATTCTGATATAGTAAATACAGTATTATACTATATCAGAAAAAATATTTATAAGTTATGTTTATTTGTGGAACATATCAATGATGCAGGCTTTCTAACAATATGCAAGTGCTTATGCAACGTTATCATCGTTTGAAAAAAAACATATTTTTCTGATGAATTATTCTTGTAAAGATATGATCAAGTTTATTCAGAGATCTATAAGATCACCCTCACACCTCTCTAAAGGTGCGTACACACTGGGCAATTAAAGTGGACGACTGAATGATAACGATATCGTCATCGTTCAGTCATTCACGTTATCGTCTATTTTTTCACCTAAACGATGAACGATAATGACGAAAGACTGACGATGCGTATTCTCGCAGGTCGTTCGTCTAAACCGTTCATCTGGCAAACATGCAGGCCAACCTAACGATATTAACAGGTTGCCTCATGTTGGGGAATGGGGGGGAGAGCCCAGCGCTGAATGATATCGTTAATGATATAATTCAGCGGGTGTGCTCAATGTCAGGAACGACATTGAGCACAGCGTGCCAGGGACACACTAGACGATATTGCTCAGAGAGCATATATCGTCTAGTTGTCAAAGCAAACTAATAGTAATGATACAATATTTGCTGAATCAGTTCTCTAGAAATATGTAGGTGAATATATACTAATTTACATGAATGATTAATAAAAAAAAATTTCTGCATGTTATATCATGGATTGCTACAATAGGGGATTGATATTTCCCCATCCTGTTTTTCAGCAATCTGAATCGTATTAACCCTTTGTCTAGTGTGGTTGCATGAGATTTGACATGCCAAATCAGGCTTTTCCTGACACGGTCGTATCTGGTGCGACCATGTCAGAAACTCCCAATGGCAGCCAGTGGAAGGTAATATTCTGGCAGCCACTAAGCTCAGGAGGCAGTGCCGGCTCCTCTGCTCTCACCATTTCCCTGCAGTCAGTTTGGTCCTCTCTCCCTCGGCACAGCGAAGGGTGATCCTCACAGGATTGCCCAGCCACAGCTGCAGGAGGACAGGGTTCCTGCAGCCTGAACTCATAGGGCTGCCTGTTGTGGGGGCACCTGTTCAAGCTATTATGTTACACTGAGAGTGCTGGACCTTAGAACGGATATATATATATATATATAGAGAGATAGAGAGAGAGAGAGATAAAGAGATAGAGAGAGAGAGATTTAACAGAAAGGTTTTTGTAAATGATCAAATTATAATGATAGTAGCTATATAACCTTGATTCAATATAATTTTAGTAGCTATATAACCTTGACTCAGTATAATTTTATTACCATACAGTACCTACATGTTTGTTTAAAAATTATTTTGAATCAAGTTTAAATAGATATTATTTTGATAATTTTAAAAAATACAATTTGGGTGACATTTTAGGGAATAATATTAGCCAGTTAAGTAGTTAAAGGTGCCAAAAAACTACAAATTTTCTCCTGGTCATTGTATATATTCTTAATAGCATAACCCAAAGTAATCAGAGCCGTATTAAGATCTCTTGGGCCCAAGGAAATATACTGGTTTGATCCTGAAACTTTTTTTTTTATAAGGATAGCTTTCTAGGTTTAAAGGCATAACTATGTTTGAAAAACAGTATTGCAGATTTACCAATATACTGTACTGTATGATTTGCAAATGACAAGCTGGAATAAAAGTAAAAAAATAGGAACTGATTCACTGTCACCAAGAAGGATGGGGATGATAAACATATAAAATTAATACAACAGTCTCATTGATCTGTAATACAGAAATAACTATCA
The DNA here is from genome assembly GCA_031769625.1 of Taudactylus pleione. Classification (NCBI taxonomy): domain Eukaryota; kingdom Metazoa; phylum Chordata; class Amphibia; order Anura; family Myobatrachidae; genus Taudactylus; species Taudactylus pleione. Next base: position 3,816,523 of record JAUIMM010000094.1, read on the forward strand.
ACAGTGTCCGATGAGTGCAATTTTATATACACATGCAGAGACATTAAATAAATACAATAAAGTTTGAGTGATCACAAATATCAGCAGACAATACAGACATACAGAATGAGAAATTTCCTTCTTACCAGACTGTTCTAGTGCCATCAGAATCAAATGATTGTTGGTGTGACTGGTCTGAAACACCAACCACAGACTTAATTGTATGTGCATGAGCTGACATATTTCAAGGCTATCCCAATTCCTTCCTTGGGAAATCTCGAATAGATTAGTCTGCTTCGTTTTCCCACTTGCCTGAATCTCAGTTGGATTAGCTTAAATAACTGAAATTGGACTTTTTCAACAGCCAGACAACTTTAGCAGCTAATTAATGACCGTAAAGTCATGGCCAGATTTAGGAGAAGGCTGCACAGGCCTCACAAAAAATGGGTAGAGTGAAATAGGTTGTTTTAACAAAATCTGGGCATGTGAAGAATTAAAAAATCAAGCTACCCATAGTACACCAAACTAAAAAAAATAGGTTTATGAGCAATCAAAATCATTTTCATGCAAGAATGTTGGAGGTGAATTGGTTCCAGGGATTAAGGGCTCGATTCAGACCAACTCGCTAGGAAGCGTTCGAACGCAGCCGAACCCAGGCTTGCCTGAGCATCTTAACGTCGTTTCAGGGGCATGCATAATTAAGAGGCAGTGTCATAGTACACGTCACTTGGTTGAATTTTACACTGAAGTGCTCGCAGTTCTTGCAGTAGGTTATGGTCAACCACAAGCTGCGTATGCATCCGATGGTACTCAATGGTACCGAGGTTGCAAAAACTTAGTGGAGATGACGTTCGCAAGTGGGCATCTTTAGACTGGCTGGTGGGCATCTGCATACACAAAGCGATCACACGCCAAGACATAGTGGGCGTGCTAATGTCTAGCCGTGAGATCACCTGCCTTCCCGAAATTGCATACGCATCAAGTGAGCGAACGCATCTAGCGAGCTGGTCTGATCGGGGCCTAAATTCCCCAATTAATTTTGTAATCCCAGGATTCAGGAATCAATATTGGGATTCTGGGATTAATCTCGGGATTGGGATGAGGGTAAAAAATAAAAGCACAATATATTAAAATGTATTTTTATTTCTTCTCCACCCTTGTCTAGCCTGCCATCCATCTACCCTTCCTGTCCTCCCTGTTATCCATCTCCACCTCCTGTCCTCCCGGACATCCATATTTCTCTCCTGTCCTCTATGCCATCAATCTACCCCTCCTGTCCTCTCTGCAATACTTCTTCCCCCTCTTGTCCTCATAACCATCCTTCACCCCCCTGTGCCATCTGATATCGTTCTTTCCCCACATGCTATCCTTCTCACTTGCCTCCCCCCACTGGATTTCCTCATTCTCCTCTTCCTCCCCTTTCAATGGCAGGCACGTTTTGACCTCTCCTGGGCCTAGCTGCAGTAGAACGTCTGATGTCCGTATCTGGTGTCCTGTGATGTGACTGCTTTCAGTCACTGTATTGCGTAATGATGATGTCACTGTGTGGCATGCTCCCAGTCTATCAGTGACTGAGAGCAACCAAATTAGAGGACTTTATTTTACAGGCAGCTGGGAGAGCCTGAGAGGACCGGATAAAGTGACCGGAATTGACAAGGTAAGTATCCTGCCTTTGTCCCCTGGGCTAATCCACAGTGTATTTTGAATCCTGTAATAATCAGTATTATATTTCTGGGAATTTTTTTGGGACTCAAAAGATCTGTGATCCCATGATTGGAATTCCTAGTTGGTGCACAGGTTATCAAATATGCAAAAATTGCAAAAAATATATTTTTATGGGGATCACTATTTGTAGAATAGTTTTCACAAGTTAAAGTAAATGTAAAATTACACTTTTTATGTATTTTGTAAAAAAGAGAATATATTTATTGTCTTAGGAAAGCACAGTTGAAGCTGATAGGTATTTTCTTTATTGATTGTGGATTTTGGGTCTCATTCAGATGTGCTAGCAAGCCGGTCAATGTTTGGCTCTGCTCATGCGCAGCGGCCGCACTGCAGGTGCGCAAACCACGGAGCGAGAGAGAAATTCTCTCACTCCGGGGCTCACTACAAAAGGGGCAGCTGTCGATGTTTTGTAGGCATGGTGGGGGGGTGGTTTCACAAATGGAGGCGTTCCCAAGCGAACACCTGCCATTTGTGGGTGGCCCCACTGACATCCCCAGTGATGTCAGTGGGAGAGCTTCTGGCTCTATTAGAGCTGGAAGCTATCTGGGGCTTGCGGCAGATGAGACCCTACCACAAGGGTCTTGTAGCAAGCCCCGATGGTTGCGATGGTCTTGACCATCGCGACCATCATCCTGGCCACTCGTTATAGCTGTGGGTGGTAACCCACAGCTTAGCGAGTGGCCAGGAGGCCGGATCATTTTTTATATGTGGCTGCCCTCATTCAGAGCAAGCGCTCACACTTTGCGAGTGGCTCTGAATGAGGTCCTTTGTGTGTATTTTAAATAAAAACATTGCCACATTCAGAAGTATGTGCAAAGGAATTTTATAGAGTTGTTTTTTATGTTAACATATTTTTATTGTCTATGATCTGGTTGTGTGTGTATATGTCTATCTGGGTTTATGGATACCCAGGTCTGTACAGAAGGGGCAGAATTGGACCATCCTACTGTGATACTACTGTGGTACAGGGGAAATCCCTAGTGTTTGTGGACTCCATTTCCTATTCTAGGGAGCCTGGGTCAAGATCTATCAATCTAGTAACACTGTTTAGAAGAGACTAGCTCCTTGTCCCTTTAAGTGTGTCAAACATCAACTAATTATGTCACAACCCAGTCAATGGAGAGGACTTTACTTTGCTCTGACAACTTCATTAATTTTTGTCTGCAATGCTCAAAAGGTAGGGAGCTGGGCACCTGTCAGGGGAGCGAAATAGGTAGCAAAGAGCAAGTAAAGCTCCTGACAGATACCGTACAGGCAAGTAAAGGTTAGCCAGTTAAACAGACAGGGTGGGCTGATTCAAAGCGCAGTACAATATGACCCCTCAGCACACAGTGCTCCTGATTCAGAGGTGGATGTAGTGTTAATACCCAGCACAGTTGACTGATGTAATTATGCATCTGAATTACACTGCACATGCATCCCAATTGTTACCACTCAGATAACAGTACAGAAATAGATGCAGAGTTAGTGGAGTTTAGAGTGCATTTCTGGGAGGTAACAGCAGGGGCTAAGTCGAAGCTGGTTTATTGCAGATGTGTTGCTGATAATAGCTGTATCCAAAGATGTTGTCACATCAGTACTCCAGGTGGCTCTCTCGTGCCTGTTGCAAGTAGACGAGGATGCCGGGCTGTCACTCTTTGAGGTCCTCCAACCTTACTGCTCCGTCACCTCCTCCCTGCACCGATTGGATCTTCTTCCTTTTTTACCTCCGCTGGTTCTCTGCTCTGATACTGGCTATAGCGTTCAGTATGTAGTTTCCGGTTCCTGTGAGTGAGTTCATGTTCCTATATGTGCCAGCTCATTGTGTCCAGTGTGTATTTCAACTGTTTCTGTTGCACTTCAGCATCTGTGTGGACTATCTAGTAACACCACAGCGTGGACTTTCAGCCATTACTCCACAGCTGTCTCTGCCACACTTCATTGTGTACTATCGCTAATTACATCAGCAGCCTCTGCTGCACTTCAGTGTCTATTTGGACTTTCTGCTAGTACACCACAGCAGTCCCTGCTGCACTTCAGCATCTGCATATACTACCTATTACTAACATCACAGCAATCTCTGCTGCACTAAAGCGTCTGTGTGGACATTCAATTATTCACATCACAACAGTCTCTGCCACACTCCAGTGTCTGTGTGGATTCCCTACTACACATCAGCCCTCAAGGCTGCTTCCAGCCAAGTATACCTCAGCCCTCAAGGCTGCTACCAGCCAAGTATACCTCAGCCCTTAAGGCTGCAACCAGCTAAGTACACATCAGTACTCAAGGCTGCAACCAGCCAAGTACACATCACCCCTCATGGCTGCTACCAGCCAAGTATACCTCAGCCCTCAAGGCTGCTACCAGCCAAGTACACATTGGCCATCAAAGCTGCCACCAGCCAAATTTATATCAGTCCTCAAAGCTGCAACTTGGTCATCAGGCCAAACCCCAGTCGAGTACACTCCTGTCCTCCAAAGCTTCTTTGTTAATTGACTCCTCATCAATTGAATTCTCAAAACTTCTTTATCAATTGACTCCTCCAAGCTTCTTTATCAATAGACTTCCCAAAGCCTCCTTATCAATCGATTCACACCTCTAATGATAATCCTTCTTCCTGTTAATTCCCCCAGTGATTCATAACAGATGTAAACTCATTAACACAAGGTTCCATGCTCCAATGGAGAAACTACACCTGCCATAGCGCAAGTTTCTCTGGTGCAACCAATGAAACATCTAAAAATGCTCCAAGTTGGAAAAGCACAGTCTCAAGATGCTGTAAGTGGGCATCTCAGTTTAGATTAAATCATCTGCAGTATTATCATAATACACAGATGCGTCCAACTTGGAATCAGGCCCAGTGAACCTGTCCAACCTGGACCTTAAGAGGTAAATTTACTAAGAAACCTGTAGGTGCAAGATTGCAATCACAGGTGTGTTGGGCCATTTTTTCAAACTCAGAAATTTTCAAAAGGTAAACACAGGTGTGATTTAATGATTCTCTCCTCAAAACAGGGGTGAACTCACAAATAGAAATAAATAAATCATCGGTCAACCTCACAAGTACTTTCAACATACAAGATTATAACATAGGAATTTAGAAAGATAGAAGGAGGAAAAAACTCTCTTTTTGGGGGCACTCTATATTATGTTAATACTAAATAGATAAATACATAACTTTTATTAGATATACATTAAAAGGGTTTTAGATCAATTTCATCATACACTATTGTGTGCGGTTAATCTTCTGACACATATGTACACACTTAAGTGTCAATATATACAAACAACATCAAAAACATATACACAGACAGATATTAAAATTAAGGAAGCAAGACGAAATATTCCATGAAAAGACAGAGAACTGAGTAAGATAATGATCTTCTAATTAAATTTAGTACTCAATGGTGTGATCACCAGTCAATGTCAGGAGTTCTCTATGTAGGTAAGAGATAGCCTTATAATTCCTAGGTATTATAATGGTGGTTTGATGACCTATCACTATGTCACCAAGTACAATGCCCATTAAATCATACAGAGAGCTGAATAAGATAATGATCTTCAAATTGAATTCAGTACTCAGTGGTATAGTGACCAATCAACATCAGGGGTTCTCTATATAATTAAGAAAATTGCCTTGTAATTCCTAGGTATTATTATGGTTATGTAACCTCTTATTATGTCAGCAGATACAGTGCTAATTATATTAACGGTATGAGTTCTGTACTAAACAATCGGTTTAAGCAATTTCAGAATACTCTTAATGATCGTGCTGAGGAGACATCCGTTATCAATCAAAACACTTGTTATATGGCCACATTTGGGAAGAACATGTTGTTCTGTATTCCCTATTAAGTTTCATAATAATCAGAGGTACCATTTGAAAATACAGCGTGATATAGTAAAGAAATGAAAATAGACTACTCCCTTCTAGTAGTTATAGAAAAGGCAGCTGCTGTGCATCATCATATATAGAAATAGCGGAGGATGTGTGAGCGTACCTCTAAAAAACCCAGGGGTAGGAATAAGTATAATGAGCATCTACTGTTAGGACCAGTCAGTAAGAAAGAGAACCTGGTATAGTAATAGAGCAGGAACCTACTCTGACTGGATCTTAATGAGAGTGCTCATATAGAATATTATAATACTGTGTTTCTATTATAGATACTCATACCCTTGTATATGATCAGGGCTGGTGCTGCTGCCGCTCACATGCCTCTGGGCTGTGGTGAATGCTGAGAAGCTCAGTTCCGTATACAGTGGTTGGAAGGAAGAAAATGCCAGTTACACTGTGACTCTACTGGGTGAGTGGCTCTCTGTCTGCCTTGAGGTATTTGAGAGCTGCCCGCTTACACCCAGTGCAAAAGTCATATAGTGTGCGTGGAGAGAATGAGAAAGAAAGTACCTGATTATAAACAACAGTGGTGTAGATCGGATGTGACCCGCTGCATGTCAAGCCTGCTTGAGCTCTGCTGACTGATGCCCCGCTCGTGCACAGCGGGACATCCCAGATCTGAGACGCGCGTTTCGCTTGGCTTCTTCCGTCAGATGCCGGAAACAAGGACACAGGCGGTCCTTTAATCTTAGCGTCAGCCTATAGGAGAGTTAGCTTCTATATATCAGAATGTAAGACGCCATATGATTGGTCTAAATAACCTCTCTTCTTATTGGTTGCTTAACAGGGATAGAAAAAATGTGTCATAGACCTGAGTAGCATCGCAGACTGTTTTAATATAGTGAGCTGATTTATATCAGAACTGGGATTAACCCTTTTGCGGTTTAGGTGAAAATAAATATAAAAATAAAAATAGATAAAAAATAAAAAAAAAATAAAAATAATAATAATAATAGTAACAAAGTAATAACAGCTAATGAGAGGTACTATTTAAAAAAGTTAAAGGTGAAAAAAGGGGGTTGTGTTAAATTAGTAAAAATAAAAATAACATGAGTTTAATGGATTGAAAAAAATCTATAAATAAATAGATAAATGAGTATAATGAAGGGCTGATAGATCACTAAGTGAATTCTCTATATTATCTCTTTGTAATGTTAGATTAAGGAAATAGTGAAGTGCATATATATAAAAAATAAAAAATAAATAATAAAATATATATATTATATAAGAGTAATATCGTAGTTAGTGAATAGATGTGATTAAATGTGTGAAAAATGAGTCATAAAGGTAGCATAATTACATCATTAACTTTTAAATAATTATAAAAAGGGTGTATAATTAATCATTTCATTTAGTCCATTTGGATAGACCGTATTGAGTTTGAAGATCCATTCGCTTTCTCGCTTGAGTAGTGCATTTGTAAGATTACCTCCTCTAACTCCTAATCTAATGTGTTCCAGACCAAATACCTTTAGATCTTCAGTGGTTCCTTTATGGCATTTTAAAAAATGTCTTGCTACAGAGGGGAGTTTTTTCATTTTGATGAGATCACTTCTTGCATTTTTGATGTTGCCCGCATGTTCAAGAATCCTCTGTTTGAAGATGCGAGTGGTCAAGCCTACGTATCTGAGGTTAAAGCTACACTCTAAACAGTAGATAACCCCCATGGCGTTGCAGTTAATAAAATGTTTCATTTTGATATTGTGGCCATATCTGTCAGTAATTTGATCTTTTTTCATGATGTATCCACAAGCTTTGCACTTGCCACAGGGAAACGTACCCTTTAGTTTAGTCTGCCTTCTTGGGTTACCTACAAAGTGACTTTTCACTAGTTTATCTTTTAGGTTTTGGGATCTTCGCCAGCTAAAGATTGGTTTGTAGGTTAGGGTCTTCTGCAAATCATTATCCATCATTAAGACATGCCAGTGTCGTGTTATGATTTTCTGAAGTTCTTTCCATTCAGTGCAGTAATTAGTTATAAAACGTACCTGATCCTCATTCTCTTTTGGTTTTTTGTTGGAAAAGATCAAGGTTTGTCTATCAGTATGTAAAGCCTGATATTTGGCAGTCTTAATGATTTTGTTGCTGTAGCATCTATTTAATAGGCGTTGAGTAAGGTCCTTACTTTTCTCAAGGTAGGTTTCCTCCGTCGTACAGTTTCTCCTAAGTCTAAGGAATTCTCCTTTTGGTAGATTCCGGATGGCTGGCGGAAAATGGGCGCTGCTCCTATGTAAAAGGTTATTCGTTGCCATTTCCTTTCTAAAGAGTTCTGTTTGGAGGTATCCTTCCCTGTTACGAAACAGTTGTAGATCTAAGTAGGAGATCTCATCTCTACTGATGGTGTGTGTTAGTTTCACATTAATTGAGTTTTGATTAAGTTCCTTGATAAAAGTAAGTAGGTCCATGCTATTCCCATGCCATATCATAAAGATATCATCAATGTATCTAATCCATGCTGTTATCTGGCTGGTGAAGTGATCATTAGTCTCATGGAAGACTATTTCTTTTTCCCACCATCCGAGGAACAGGTTGGCATATGTGGGCGCACATGCCACGCCCATCGCTGTTCCCCGAATCTGTAGAAAAAATTTATCATCAAAGGTGAAGAAATTCCTCTGTAAAATGAACTCCAATAATTCCAACATGAACTCTTTGAAGTCATCTATTCCTTCGATTTGTAGGAAGTATCTGATAGCTCGCATGCCAATACTGTGTTCAATACACGTATAGAGTGATTCAACGTCCAGTGTTACCAGGAGGTCATTTTCCTCAAGTTGTATGTCATTTATTTTTCTTAAGACATCTCTGGTATCCTGGACGTAGGACGGTAAGGTATACACATGATGTCGTAGTTGTTGATCCAGAAAAATGCTTGCATGTTCCGATAGTCCTCCTATACCGGACACAATGGGTCATCCTGGAGGATTGTGCAGATCCTTGTGCACCTTTGGTAGTAGGTAGAAGGTAGGTGTTACGGGTTTGTCTACTACTAGAAATGCCTGTTCAGTTTTAGTAATGGTGCCCATCTTGAGGGCGTCATTAATGAGTTTGTGATAGAGAAGGTTGAAGAGTTCAGTGGGATTGAAGATCATTTGTTTATAGCACTTTTTATCATGCAGTTGTCTGTAAGCTTCTTTTAGGTACATCTCTTTGGGCCATAATACTATGTTGCCCCCTTTGTCCGAGGGTTTTATTATTATGTCATCCCATTCCTTCATTTCCATAAGCGCTGTTCTTTCTTCCCTGGTTAGATTATCATGGGGGTCAAAAGTAGTAATTTTTGCCCTCTCTGCGGGCAACATCAAAAATGCAAGAAGTGATCTCATCAAAATGAAAAAACTCACCTCTGTAGCAAGACATTTTTTAAAATGCCATAAAGGAACCACTGAAGATCTAAAGGTATTTGGTCTGGAACACATTAGATTAGGAGTTAGAGGAAGTAATCTTACAAATGCACTACTCAAGCGAGAAAGCGAATGGATCTTCAAACTCAATACGGTCTATCCAAATGGACTAAATGAAATGATTAATTATACACCATTTTTTTAATTATTTAAATGTTAATGATGTAATTATGCTACCTTTATGACTCATTTTTCACACATTTAATCACATCTATTCACTAACTACGATATTACTCTTATATAATATATATATTTTATTATTTATTTTTTATTTTTTATATATATGCACTTCACTATTTCCTTAATCTAACATTACAAAGAGATAATATAGAGAATTCACTTAATCCATTAAACTCATGTTATTTTTATTATTACTAATTTAACACAACCCCTTTTTTTCACCTTTAACTTTTTTAAATAGTACCTCTCATTAGCTGTTATTACTTTGTTACTATTATTATTATTATTTTTATTTTTATTTTTTATTTTTTATCTATTTTTAATTTTATATTTATTTTCACCTAAACAGCAAAAGGGTTAATCCCAGTTCTGATATAAATCAGCTCACTATATTAAAACAGTCTGCGATGCTACTCAGGTCTATGACACATTTTTTCTATCCCTGTTAAGCAGCAAATAAGAAGAGAGGTTATTTAGACCAATCATATGGCATCTTACATTCTGATATATAGAAGCTAACTCTCCTATAGGCTGACGCTAAGATTAAAGGACCGCCTGTGTCCTTGTTTCCGGCATCTGACGGAAGAAGCCAAGCGAAACGCGCGTCTCAGATCCGGGATGTGCCGCTGTGCACGAGCGGGGCATCAGTCAGCAGAGCTCGAGCAGGCTTGACATGCAGCAGGTCACATCCGATCTACACCACTGTTGTATATAATCAGGTACTTTCTTTCTCATTCTCTCCACGCACACTATATGACTTTTGCACTGGGTGTAAGCGGGCAGCTCTGCAATACCTCAAGGCAGACAGAGAGCTGCTCACCCAGTAGAGTCACAGTGTAACTGGCATTTTCTTCCTTCCAACCACTGTATACGGAACTGGGCTTCTCACCATTCACCACAGCCCAGAGGCATGTGAGCGGCAGCAGCACCAGCCCCGATCATATACAAGGGTATGAGTATCTATAATAGAATCACAGTATTATAATATTCTATATGAGCACTCTCATTAAGATCCAGTCAGAGTAGGTTCCTGCTCTATTACTATACCAGGTTCTCTTTCTTACTGACTGGACCTAACAGTAGATGCTCATTATACTTATTCCTATCCCTGGGTTTTTTAGAGGTATGCTCACACATCCTCCGCTATTTCTATATATGATGATGCACAGCAGCTGCCTTTTCTATAACTACTAGAAGGGAGTAGTCTATTTTCATTTCTTTACTATATCACGCTGTATTTTCAAATGGTACCTCTGATTATTATGAAACTTAATAGGGAATACAGAACACCATGTTCTTCCCAAATGTGGCCATATAACAAGTGTTTTGATTGATAACGGATGTCTCCTCAGCACGATCATTAAGAGTATTCTGAAATTGCTTAAACCGATTGTTTAGTACAGAACTCATACCGTTAATATAATTAGCACTGTATCTGCTGACATAATAAGAGGTTACATAACCATAATAATACCTAGGAATTACAAGGCAATTTTCTTAATTATATAGAGAACCCCTGATGTTGATTGGTCACTATACCACTGAGTACTGAATTCAATTTGAAGATCATTATCTTATTCAGCTCTCTGTATGATTTAATGGGCATTGTCCTTGGTGACATATTGATAGGTCATCAAACCACCATTATAATACCTAGGAATTATAAGGCTATCTCTTACCTACATAGAGAACTCCTGACATTGACTGGTGATCACACCATTGAGTACTAAATTTAATTAGAAGATCATCATCTTACTCAGTTCTCTGTCTTTTCATGGAATATTTCGTCTTGCTTCCTTAATTTTAATATCTGTCTGTGTATATGTTTTTGATGTTGTTTGTATATATTGACACTTAAGTGTGTACATATGTGTCAGAAGATTAACCGCACACAATAGTGTATGATGAAATTGATCTAAAACCCTTCTAATGTATATCTAATAAAAGTTATGTATTTATCTATTTAGTATTAACATAATATAGAGTGCCCCCAAAAAGAGAGTTTTTTCCTCCTTCTGGCTTTCTAACAGTATATATACTCTCATGGGGAGCACCTCCACACCCAAGATTGACAGCATCTATATAGAGGCATTATATTAATCAATGTGGATTAATCTGATATTTATGACGACAATTGTCACAATTCTTTCAATCCTGTGCTCAGATAAACCCCCTCATCCCCTTCCCCTTGGTTAACGCTATTAATTATCTGGGTTACACCAGGCTTTCCTTCTTTGAAGCACGGATGCACCTCAAATAATAAGGCGATAAACTATGCATATACTTTGAATGTAAAAATTCTAGATCATTTTTTTCAGTAACGTCACACTCTCAGGGAGTGGACAACATACTATGGCATTTAGCCTAAAGAATGAACTAAGTACAAAATGAAAAACAACTGAGGAAATTAACAACATCTTTCCAAATGTACTAACTGATGTATCTCACGAATCCAATTGGGATGAGGATATTAAAAAACTTAAACTCACACTGCAGAAACAAATAAGAACAAACTGGGAAATAACAACAATTGAAAACTATCTAAAACAAAAAATAGTACCTCGAGGACTAAGACCAAAAATTTTCCCAACCTTTGAACTCGCTACAAACACTCTGAAAAACGATTGGGAAGCCTGTCTACTAAAATGCTCACAGGAATTAATGAACATCTTATTAAAACATAATCTTCTAATACTAGAAGAGGTTGACAAAGAGGTTGAAGCTCTAGGTAAAACACTAGAACAATGGGAAAAAGAGACAAAATTCCAAAATTCTTTTGAAAAAATAAAGGAAGATCTACATAATTATGAGGAAACCCTCACTGAAAGAAAACGTAACAAATTCATAAGAGATAAAAAGGACTTCTCTCAGGGTAACATCTTTAAATGGAGACCACAAAATACCCATAAAGAACAAAAATATCCTTCAGGATATAGCTCCTCCGGAACGGAATCATCAGGTACTGAGGACCTTAACTCACCACCCCGTAGAAACACACTCACTTTTTTAGAGGAAAGCAGAGGTGTAAAAGGACACCGTCCAAGAGGAGGAGGACGAGGAGAGGTAGTAAGAAGGGGAAGAGAAATAAAAACATGGGACTCCCCGATACCGCAAAGACAATCGTCCAGAAACCGCAAAAGGATATAGGGGAAATCTCTGACTTAAAGGTCATCAACTTATCCTCAAGACATTTAACAACAACAGATATAAAAGTTCTCAGCAAAGGTTTATCTTTTTCCCCAATACTTCATTCAATAGATTCACATGGGAAAAAGACTTATGTCTGTTTGGACGTAAACTACTCCTAAAAAAATTTTTTCCAACAAACAGAACAGTGATCAAATTAGTGATAGTCAAGAACCAATAGACCTATCCTTACAAGAGATTCCCTCACCTTTTCAAATAGAGGAGGAAATACAGGCTCTTGCAGATTTAGAAGAACTCATGGGGAAACGAGAATCTCCTGCACATTTAATGAGAACAAGGGGTAGTCAGAGAAACACATGTAAGAAGAAAAGTACGTTTACACCATCAGATGCCATCTGCCCAGAGGTCAAGATCTTTCTAGATCTTGCCTCCCGAGATATGGATAAAGCAGAGAGGGCAAAAATTACTACTTTTGACCCCCATGATAATCTAACCAGGGAAGAAAGAACAGCGCTTATGGAAATGAAGGAATGGGATGACATAATAATAAAACCCTCGGACAAAGGGGGCAACATAGTATTATGGCCCAAAGAGATGTACCTAAAAGAAGCTTACAGACAACTGCATGATAAAAAGTGCTATAAACAAATGATCTTCAATCCCACTGAACTCTTCAACCTTCTCTATCACAAACTCATTAATGACGCCCTCAAGATGGGCACCATTACTAAAACTGAACAGGCATTTCTAGTAGTAGACAAACCCGTAACACCTACCTTCTACCTACTACCAAAGGTGCACAAGGATCTGCACAATCCTCCAGGACGACCCATTGTGTCCAGTATAGGAGGACTATCGGAACATGCAAGCATTTTTCTGGATCAACAACTACGACATCATGTGTATACCTTACCGTCCTACGTCCAGGATACCAGAGATGTCTTAAGAAAAATAAATGACATACAACTTGAGGAAAATGACCTCCTGGTAACACTGGACGTTGAATCACTCTATACATGTATTGAACACAGTATTGGCATGCGAGCTATCAGATACTTCCTACAAATGGAAGGAATAGATTACTTCAAAGAGTTCATGTTGGAATTATTGGAGTTCATTTTACAGAGGAATTTCTTCACCTTTGATGATAAATTTTTCTACAGATCCGGGGAACAGCGATGGGCGTGGCATGTGCGCCCACGTATGCCAACCTATTCCTCGGATGGTGGGAAAAAGAAATAGTCTTCCATGAGACTAATGATCACTTCACCAGCCAGATAACAGCATGGATTAGATACATTGATGATATCTTTATGATATGGCATGGGAATAGCACGGACCTACTTACTTTTATCAAGGAACTTAATCAAAACTCAATTAATGTGAAACTAACACACACCATCAGTAGAGATGAGATCTCCTACTTAGATCTACAACTGTTTCGTAACAGGGAAGGATACCTCCAAACAGAACTCTTTAGAAAGGAAACGGCAACGAATAACCTTTTACATAGGAGCAGCACCCATTTTCCGCCAACCATCCGGAATCTACCAAAAGGAGAATTCCTTAGACTTAGGAGGAACTGTACGATGGAGGAAACCTACCTTGAGAAAAGTAAGGACCTTACTCAACGCCTATTAAATAGATGCTACAGCAACAAAATCATTAAGACTGCCAAATATCAGGCTTTACATACTGATAGACAAACCTTGATCTTTTCCAACAAAAAACCAAAAGAGAATGAGGATCAGGTACGTTTTATAACTAATTACTGCACTGAATGGAAAGAACTTCAGAAAATCGTAACACGACACTGGCATATCTTAATGATGGATAATGATTTGCAGAAAACCCTAACCTACAAACCAATCTTTAGCTGGCGAAAATCCCAAAACCGAAAAGATAAACTAGTGAAAAGTCACTTTGTAGGTAACCCAAGAAGGCAGACTAAACTAAAGGGTACGTTTCCCTGTGGCAAGTGCAAAGCTTGTGGATACATCATGAAAAAAGATCAAATTACTGACAGATATGGCCACAATATCAAAATGAAACATTTTATTAACTGCAACACCATGGGGGTTATCTACTGTTTAGAGTGTAGCTGTAACCTCAGATACGTAGGCATGACCACTCGCATCTTCAAACAGAGGATTCTTGAACATGCGGGCAACATCAAAAATGCAAGAAGTGATCTCATCAAAATGAAAAAACTCACCTCTGTAGCAAGACATTTTTTAAAATGCCATAAAGGAACCACTGAAGATCTAAAGGTATTTGGTCTGGAACACATTAGATTAGGAGTTAGAGGAGGTAATCTTACAAATGCACTACTCAAGCGAGAAAGCGAATGGATCTTCAAACTCAATAGAGTCTATCCAAATGGACTAAATGAAATGATTAATTATACACCCTTTTTATAATTATTTAAAAGTTAATGATGTAATTATGCTACCTTTATGACTCATTTTTCACACATTTAATCACATCTATTCACTAACTACGATATTACTCTTATATAATATATATATTTTATTATTTATTTTTTATTTTTTATATATATGCACTTCACTATTTCCTTAATCTAACATTACAAAGAGATAATATAGAGAATTCACTTAGTGATCTATCAGACCTTCATTATACTCATTTATCTATTTATTTATAGATTTTTTTCAATCCATTAAACTCATGTTATTTTTATTATTACTAATTTAACACAACCCCCTTTTTTCACCTTTAACTTTTTTAAATAGTACCTCTCATTAGCTGTTATTACTTTGTTACTATTATTATTATTATTTTTATTTTTATTTTTTATCTATTTTTATTTATATATTTATTTTCACCTAAACAGCAATAGGGTTAATCCCAGTTCTGATATAAATCAGCTCACTATATTAAAACAGTCTGCGATGCTACTCAGGTCTATGACACATTTTTTCTATCCCTGTTAAGCAACCAATAAGAAGAGAGGTTATTTAGACCAATCATATGGCATCTTACATTCTGATATATAGAAACTAACTCTCCTATAGGCTGACGCTAAGATTAAAGGACCGCCTGTGTCCTTGTTTCCGGCATCTGACGGAAGAAGCCAAGCGAAACGCGCGTCTCAGATCCGGGATGTCCCGCTGTGCATGAGCGGGGCATCAGTCAGCAGAGCTCGAGCAGGCTTGACATGCAGCGGGTCACATCCGATCTACACCACTGTTGTATATAATCAGGTACTTTCTTTCTCATTCTCTCCACGCACACTATATGACTTTTGCACTGGGTGTAAGCGAGCAGCTCTGCAATACCTCAAGGCAGACAGAGAGCCGCTCACCCAGTAGAGTCACAGTGTAACTGGCATTTTCTTCCTTCCAACCACTGTATACGGAACTGGGCTTCTCACCATTCACCACAGCCCAGAGGCATGTGAGCGGCAGCAGCACCAGCCCCGATCATATACAAGGGTATGAGTATCTATAATAGAAACTCAGTATTATAATATTCTATATGAGCACTCTCATTAAGATCCAGTCAGAGTAGGTTCCTGCTCTATTACTATACCAGGTTCTCTTTCTTACTGACTGGTCCTAACAGTAGATGCTCATTATACTTATTCCTACCCCTGGGTTTTTTAGAGGTACGCTCACACATCCTCCGCTATTTCTATATATGATGATGCGCAGCAGCTGCCTTTTCTATAACTACTAGAAGGGAGTAGTCTATTTTCATTTCTTTACTATATCATGCTGTATTTTCAAATGGTAACTCTGATTATTATGAAACTTAATAGGGAATACAGAACAACATGTTCTTCCCAAATGTGGCCATATAACAAGTGTTTTGATTGATAACAGATGTCTCCTCAGCACGATCATTAAGAGTATTCTGAAATTGCTTAAACCGATTGTTTAGTACAGAACTCATACCGTTAATATAATTAGCACTGTATCTGCTGACATAATAAGAGGTTACATAACCATAATAATACCTAGGAATTACAAGGCAATTTTCTTAATTATATAGAGAACCCCTGATGTTGATTGGTCACTATACCACTGAGTACTGAATTCAATTTGAAGATCATTATCTTATTCAGCTCTCTGTATGATTTAATGGGCATTGTCCTTGGTGACATATTGATAGGTCATCAAACCACCATTATAATACCTAGGAATTATAAGGCTATCTCTTACCTACATAGAGAACTCCTGACATTGACTGGTGATCACACCATTGAGTACTAAATTTAATTAGAAGATCATTATCTTACTCAGTTCTCTGTCTTTTCATGGAATATTTCGTCTTGCTTCCTTAATTTTAATATCTGTCTGTGTATATGTTTTTGATGTTGTTTGTATATATTGACACTTAAGTGTGTACATATGTGTCAGAAGATTAACCGCACAAAATAGTGTATGATGAAATTGATCTAAAACCCTTTTAATGTATATCTAATAAAAGTTATGTATTTATCTATTTAGTATTAACATAATATAGAGTGCCCCCAAAAAGAGAGTTTTTTCCTCCTTCTATCTTTCTAAAAGTATATATACTCTCATGGGGAGCACCTCCACACCCAAGATTGACAGCATCTATATAGAGGCATTATATTAATCAATGTGGATTAATCTGATATTTATGACGACAATTGTCACAATTCTTTCAATCCTGTGCTCAGATAAACCCCCTCATCCCCTTCCCCTTGGTTAACATAGGAATTTACCAAGAATCATGATTATAATCACAGGTGTTAATTAAGCAAACTCGATCCAAAATAGATTTTCCAAATAAACCCCCTCCTGAACAGCGTTTTTTTTCACAAACATACACCAATCAGTGTGATCTGTATATGTGTATGCCTGTTTGTAAGCTAAGGGCGGGATGTACTAAAGGAAAATGCAGTAAAAAACAGTTTTCGGGATTTTTACTGCATTTCCATATGTACTAAGCCCCAGTTACCCAATTATCTTGCGGAGGGTAACACCAGAAAAACCTGGTGTTACCCTATATAAGCCTATGGGCTTCTTACTGCA
This sequence comes from Taudactylus pleione, assembly GCA_031769625.1. Taxonomy (NCBI): domain Eukaryota; kingdom Metazoa; phylum Chordata; class Amphibia; order Anura; family Myobatrachidae; genus Taudactylus; species Taudactylus pleione. Next base: position 3,833,856 of record JAUIMM010000094.1, read on the forward strand.
CTGAACGCTTCGCCGCTGCTGCCCCACTGAGTGTCCTGCGTGCTGGCCCATGCTCCTCCTGGGTCCTCCGCCTCCTCCTCCTCTTAATCTTCTTCTGGGTGCAGGGAGGAGGAGGCAGAGCCCGGGACTCCCTGCACAGGTCACCAGCAGGAAGTTCCCAGGGCTCGGAGGGGACAGGGTTCCACAGAGACCCCCACACCCGGCATCGGCAGGGACCCACACACCCGGTGTTGGCTGCTCCGCAAAGGGCAGCTCTTATGTACATATGCGATTAGTAAGGTTGCGGTGACTGGTGGAATGGTCACCGCAACCTTAGTACATCCTGCCCTAAGGGACATATACAATTAGGTGCGAAAAGTCCCATAATTTTCGCATGCCAGACTTTTCACCAACATCGCTAGTTTTCCATGGGTAAAAGTATACAGCTCATCCCCGCTTATCCCCGTATTCAATTAGAAATCGTTGAAAATGGGACCTGGCGAATTCGGACCTGGTGAAAAGTGCTGTCAGATTTGGGGAAATCTGCCTGTCAACCCCCAAAAGATGCACTGACATCGGGGATCATTATAGATACCCCCGAATAGGGCTGCTGAAGGTAAAATAAATGTAAATGCTCTCAATAGCTGCTAATTAGTGTCTTTGCACAAGTGGTGAAGAATAGCATTTTGCAGGGTTTTTTGTAAAAATAAGTAGTCCCAGCAAATTTGGGGTACATGAAAATGGGTGCTAGCATATTTTAAATTTGCAAAATTGAAGATTTAAAAAAAAAAAATCCACATGCCGCAACCACCTACAAACTTACAAAACACCTGGAGCATACTTAGGAACCCCGATGGAGTCTATTTTGTTAGTTTTTAAGTTTGTACCCCAATTTTGTACTTTTTTGCCCCCTTTTTCCAAGTCATTTTTTTGGGTGTTAAGTATTTTTTAATCTTTTTTTGACACAGTTCACCTTTGTAGGGCTGTCCCAAAGGTACAGGGTGGTTCCCACAAGTTTTTACTCCAAAACCCCAGTTCTGCACTTTTTTTCGAAAGCTTTCATAGGCGAATCTTTTTCGCCTATTCCAATGCATTGACTTTCTGCACCGATGAAAAGTCTTTGTAATTGAAAACGGGGATAAGTTTTTGCCTGGCGAAATTATGTCACCGGTGATACTTTTCCGCTGAAATTGGCTTTTTGCACCTAATTGAATACGGCCCTGAGAGTGTTAAAATGTAAAAAAAAAATTGCATGGGATCCTACCCTGAGCATAACTAGTACCGGGCTCTTTGAGCTGGTTCAAAAAATATGGGGGACAAAAAATGTAGGGGCACTCCATATTTCAGGAATCAGCTCTTGGTCTGGTGCTGGTTGTAAAAGTACAGGGACAAAATGGCGTGAGGTTCCCTATATTTTACAACTAGCACCAGGCTCCACTAGCTGGGGTGTAATGCCACAGCCAGGGGACCCGATTCAAGGGGGCCTCCGGCCAAAACATTCTCATCCCAATAAAGGAGTTCCCCCTCCCCTGAGCACCCCAGGCCTGAGCTGAAGCCCGGGGCTATACTCTGCACCCTTGGCCAGTTTGTGTAGATTTTATGGGTTAATTAAATAATGTTGTAACAACCGATATTATATTTTACAGGGGGGTTAGTGGTGCCAACAAGCCTCCCCCGCATGTCAGTATTTGAGAAACTACAGGTACCAGCATACCCGGGCATTACAGACCTTCTGGTGCTGCTGACCCTCCTGTAAAAGAAATATTAAACAAAATACATGACACACACATCATAGGATTTATGTTTTATTACACATTTACTCATTGATTGACTCAATCACACTCCCCTCCACTAACACTCCATACTTACTTTGTCTCTAGTGCCAATCTGTACCCTTGTCCAGTAGAATCCAATAGCGCTACCTGTAAAAAAAAAAAAAAAAACACTCACCAACTCCTTGGTTCAGGTCTTTGTTTTTGCATGTAGGCATTCAAGGTACAGAAAACAAAAAACTAACACCGGACCCCAAGGCCAAAGTACCAGCTGCTGCTTATACCACAGAAATTCATTGGCTGAATGTTCTTTTGCGATGTGAGCTTCCATCTTTCAGCCAATTAGCGGTTCCCCCATTGACTTCAATGGTGGGATGAACTTTAATAATCGCTCGGTTCCCACCATTGTAGTCAACGGGGGAGTAGCTCATAGGCTGAAAAGTGGAAGCTCCTCTCTCTCAGCCATTCAACATTCAGCCAATGCATTTCTATGGGAAATGCAGCGGCTGGAGCACCATTCGCAAAGTACTGTCCCCAGAGGATGATATTCTGTCCGTGGAGTCAGATGTAATTTTTTTTTTTTACGGTTTCATGTTTAAACATTCTTGTAATGGTGGGGAATGATCTTTAATAACCCCAGAGTTCCCACCATTGAAGTCAAAGGGGGAACATCTCATTGCCTAGAAAGGCGGAGGCTCACCTTTCTCAGCCAATGAATGTTCAGCCAATGCATTTTTATGGAAAGTGCAGTGGCTGGAGCACCATTTCTAAAGTATTGTCCTTATAAAATGGAAAGAAAAGTAAATAGGCGCTGTCTAGTATCCAATAATTTATTACCAAAAAATTACCATATTAGAATAAATCTTACATAGCATATATCACATATAATTTACAACATATACAATATACCAATTGGTCAATAAAAGCAAAAATAAAAAACAAAAATACACAATATAAAGCAGAGGTGGATATTTCATTCAATAAAGACTGTCTGTTCCAAGGGTACTATAAAGTATGATACTGTTGTATCCGTTTTGTGATGATACTGTTGCAACTTTGTATCCCTTTGTATATATAACACGCAGAACTGCCACCACTGATTAAATAGTGCTGCAAAAAAAAGTCTCTATCCCACTGTGAAAGGTTCAGGAATTATATATCTCTGTGTGGGTATTGATTTTCCTTAATGAAGAATTCCCACGCACAAATGATGTCTGATGTATATCAGGTTCCTGTTTTGATTTATACGGCAATGGACGGCTATACAGAGCTTCTCTGCAATTAGCTCATAAATATCTGAGAGGTGTTTGTCCGACAGGAATATTCCCAAAATGGGCTCCTGGATATTTTTTCAATCCTAATTATATTTATCCACAGCGGTATATAGAGTTGCTAGTAGACAGAAATGTGGTAGGGAGCGGCGTTAGACAAATGAAAAAATGGTAGCAAGTCTCTACGCATTTCTCCGCCTCCAACACAATCTCGGCGGCTTCCTCAGGAGACAATGATATCTGTGAGCAAACCTCACTTCATTTATACCTGATAATCAGCTGTATATAATCAATCCTATCAACCATTGAAGCTTTTCAAAAACACTTAGTATTGAATGTCAGCCAATTATTTTTCAATATAGTTTTTTATTATCTATCTAAGTATTTATTAATTGTTTAGTGATATTATACCTTTTTATATTTTTTATTATTTATATACGATTATTTACGTTTATATTTATAATTGAATTCACTAATGGATTTAGATAGACATATAATTAAACAATATTTGTTTAAACCAAAATATGAGGTCATTTTATAATTGGAACAGATGTGGTTTGGGAATTATGTATATGAGTATACACATATAGACATATGTGTGTCAACATATACATGTTAAATAAAAATATATTATATATTCATAAGCTGAGATGAGATTATAGAAATATATGGCTATGTATGCTTTATACAACAGTATTTTTTAATATATTTTTTAATAGATTTTTCGAAGTATAAATAATTTAATTGGCTGACATTCAATACTAAGTGTTTTTGAAAAGCTTCAATGGTTGATAGGATTGATTATATACAGCTGATTATCAGGTATAAATGAAGTGAGGTTTGCTCACAGATATCATTGTCTCCTGAGGAAGCCGCTGAGATTGTGTTGGAGGCGGAGAAACGCGTAGACACTTGCTACAATTTTTTCATTTGTCTAATGCCGCTCCCTACCACATGCTGATCGGTACACTCCACCGTACATCCATCTTGGGCCCTGCGAATCTGGGGAGAGATCTGACCACAGCGGCAGGAGAGACGGGCGCCATATCCCACGTGGGGTGAGTCACTAGGAATCGGCTCCACTTTGTTCCACTAACATATTGGACTGCATGCTCCAATTGGTGCCACAGACTGATACTACGGCAATAGGAGAAAGACACCTGCTTTACTCCAGACCGACAGAGCAGTATATTCCTGTTCGGAGAAGGGGGAGAGAGAGAGGAATTTACATAACAACAGCGGTGAGAATAAAATATATATTTTTTTCTGTCTACTAGCAACTCTATATACCGCTGTGGATAAACATAATTAGGATTGAAAAAAAAAAAAATATCCAGGAGCCCATTTTGGGAATATTCCTGTCGGACAAACACCTCTCAGATATTTATGAGTTAATTGCAGAGAAGCTCTGTATAGCCGTCCATTGCCGTATAAATCAAAACAGGAACCTGATATACATCAGACATCATTTGTGCGTGGGAATTCTTCATTAAGGAAAATCAATACCCACACAGAGATATATAATTCCTGAACCTTTCACAGTGGGATAGAGACTTTTTTTGCAGCACTATGTAATCAGTGGTGGCAGTTCTGTTGCAAAGTTGCAACAGTATCATCACAAAATGGATACAACAGTATCATACTTTATAGTACCCTTGGAACAGACAGTCTTTATTGAATGAAATATCCACCTCTGCTTTATATTGTGTATTTTTGTTTTTTATTTTTGCTTCTATTGACCAATTGGTATATTGTATATGTTGTAAATTATATGTGATATGTGCTATGTAAGATTTATTCTAATATGGTAATTTTTTGGTAATAAATTATTGGATACTAGACAGCACCTATTTACTTTTCTTTCTTTTTTATCTTTGGTGTTATATATTGTCACCTTTTGTTAAATGGGCTGCAGTCTTAGTGTCCAAGATTTGTTCTAAATATTATAATTTCTACCACATCTGCTCTAATAGGTGCAGCGCCAGATTTTTGTTGTTGTTGTGTAGTGCCTTATAAAATGGTACTCTGTCCGTTGGCTCTGGTGTCATGTTGTTTTTTTCTGCTCTCATGTTTAAACTGAGGCAATCTCAGACCAGACACGGTTCTTAGTAATTTTACCCTTAATAGTGTACATGAAGATTTTAGGAGAATAAACCAATTTTTACCTGTTGTACTGAGGAATATACAGAATGTATATATTGGGCAGCACAGACGGTGTAATGGTTAGTGTTACTGCCTCACAGCACTGAGGTCATGGTTTCAATTCCCACCATGCCCCTACCTGTGCGGAGTTTGTATATGCTCCCTGTGCTTGCGTGGGTTTCCTTTGCGTACTCCGGTTTCCTCCTACATTCCTACACTCCAAAAATATATGTACTGTACTGGTAGGTTAATTGGCTGCCAACACAAATTAACCCTAGTATGTACAGTATGTGTGTGCACATGTGATAGGGAATATAGATTGTAAGCTCCACTTTGGCAGGGACTGATGTGAATGGCCAAATATTCTCTGTACAGCGCTGCAGAATATGTGTGCACTATATAAATAACTGGTAATAAATAAATGTTTATCAGTTACATTGTAGTGATGATAGATGGCAATAAAGTTTGTGTAATATTTTCATTTATGTCCTTTTGTTATTGTTGTTTTATATAGAAGTAGTTTACAGTAAGCCTGTGTGAATGTTTCTTTGAGACACTATTTTAGTTTCAAATAAGTATTTAGGTTGTAAACAACTGTATGAGTAGCTGAGGAAGCATTACTGCAGGGCAGCAAAACGTGTACATGCAATTTATTTTAGATTGCACAGATGTAACATAAAACATAAGAATTAGGAAGTACAGTAGGGGAAAGAGCATGGAAGGGACAATAGAGGCATCTTCCGGATTCCATAGCCAAAACAAAATTATAAGTGTAAAGAACTTCAATAGTTCTACAGAGTGTCGAAAATGGAGAATAAATGTTTATGTATTCCAGGAAAAACAAGGGCTCTAGATTAGCTGAAATCTATGTTTTGTGTTATTCCACATCTGCCAGGAAGTGTGAGATGCTTGCTTGCGTGTGTATTTCTACTAGGATTGGAATGAATGAAATCATGATTTACTAATAGAGGCATAGGTAGGGGTTTGGTGGGTTGATGAGGTGCATTACTGTGGCATAATGTGTATAACAGCACTACAAATATTTGTCATAATGTGTATAAGGGCACTTCTAATTTGTGGAATAATGTGTAAGGGGGCATTACTGTGTGGCATAATGTTTAAGGCATGCTACTGTGTGGCATAATGTGTAAAGGGCATTACTTTGTGGCATAATCTTTATAAGGGCTTTACTGTGTGGTGTAATGTGTAAGGGGCACTAGTGTATGGCATAATGTGTATAAGGCTGTGTGGCACAACGCGAATAAGGGACACCACTGTGCAGTGTAATGTAAATAAGGCTGCAACACTGTATGGCATAATTTACATAGTGGGTACTATTGTGGGGCCACGACCCTTCCCCACAAGATCATGCCCATTTTTGGGCACGTGCTGTCCCTATATAAAATATTATTACTAATTTAACACAACCCCCTTTTTTCACCTTTAACTTTTTTAAATAGTACCTCTCATTAGCTGTTATTACTTTGTTACTATTATTATTATTATTTTTATTTTAATTTTTTATCTATTTTTATTTATATATTTATTTTCACCTAAACAGCAATAGGGTTAATCCCAGTTCTGATATAAATCAGCTCACTATATTAAAACAGTCTGCGATGCTACTCAGGTCTATGACACATTTTTTCTATCCCTGTTAAGCAACCAATAAGAAGAGAGGTTATTTAGACCAATCATATGGCGTCTTACATTCTGATATATAGAAACTAACTCTCCTATAGGCTGACGCTAAGATTAAAGGACCGCCTGTGTCCTTGTTTCCGGCATCTGACGGAAGAAGCCAAGCGAAATGCGCGTCTCAGATCCGGGATGTCCCGCTGTGCATGAGCGGGGCATCAGTCAGCAGAGCTCGAGCAGGCTTGACATGCAGCGGGTCACATCCGATCTACACCACTGTTGTATATAATCAGGTACTTTCTTTCTCATTCTCTCCACGCACACTATATGACTTTTGCACTGGGTGTAAGCGGGCAGCTCTGCAATACCTCAAGGCAGACAGAGAGCCACTTACCCAGTAGAGTCACAGTGTAACTGGCATTTTCTTCCTTCCAACCACTGTATACGGAACTGGGCTTCTCACCATTCACCACAGCCCAGAGGCATGTGAGCGGCAGCAGCACCAGCCCCAATCATATACAAGGGTATGAGTATCTATAATAGAATCACAGTATTATAATATTCTATATGAGCACTCTCATTAAGATCCAGTCAGAGTAGGTTCCTGCTCTATTACTATACCAGGTTCTCTTTCTTACTGACTGGTCCTAACAGTAGATGCTCATTATACTTATTCCTACCCCTGGGTTTTTTAGAGGTACGCTCACACATCCTCCGCTATTTCTATATATGATGATGCGCAGCAGCTGCCTTTTCTATTACTACTAGAAGGGAGTAGTCTATTTTCATTTCTTTACTATATCACGCTGTATTTTCAAATGGTAACTCTGATTATTATGAAACTTAATAGGGAATACAGAACAACATGTTCTTCCCAAATGTGGCCATATAACAAGTGTTTTGATTGATAACAGATGTCTCCTCAGCACGATCATTAAGAGTATTCTGAAATTGCTTAAACCGATTGTTTAGTACAGAACTCATACCTTTAATATAATTAGCACTGTATCTGCTGACATAATAAGAGGTTACATAACCATAATAATACCTAGGAATTACAAGGCAATTTTCTTAATTATATAGAGAACCCCTGATGTTGATTGGTCACTATACCACTGAGTACTGAATTCAATTTGAAGATCATTATCTTATTCAGCTCTCTGTATGATTTAATGGGCATTGTCCTTGGTGACATATTGATAGGTCATCAAACCACCATTATAATACCTAGGAATTATAAGGCTATCTCTTACCTACATAGAGAACTCCTGACATTGACTGGTGATCACACCATTGAGTACTAAATTTAATTAGAAGATCATTATCTTACTCAGTTCTCTGTCTTTTCATGGAATATTTCGTCTTGCTTCCTTAATTTTAATATCTGTCTGTGTATATGTTTTTGATGTTGTTTGTATATATTGACACTTAAGTGTGTACATATGTGTCAGAAGATTAACCGCACACAATAGTGTATGATGAAATTGATCTAAAACCCTTTTAATGTATATCTAATACAAGTTATGTATTTATCTATTTAGTATTAACATAATATAGAGTGCCCCCAAAAAGAGAGTTTTTTCCTCCTTCTATCTTTCTAAAAGTATATATACTCTCATGGGGAGCACCTCCACACCCAAGATTGACAGCATCTATATAGAGGCATTATATTAATCAATGTGGATTAATCTGATATTTATGACGACAATTGTCACAATTCTTTCAATCCTGTGCTCAGATAAACCCCCTTAACCCCTTCCCCTTGGTTAACATAGGAATTTACCAAGAATCATGATTATAATCACAGGTGTTAATTAAGCAAACTCGATCCAAAATAGATTTTCCAAATAAACCCCCTCCTGAACAGCATTTTTTTTCACAAACATACACCAATCAGTGTGATCTGTATATGTGTATGCCTGTTTGTAAGCTAAGGGCGGGATGTACTAAAGGAAAATGCAGTAAAAAACAGTTTTCGGGATTTTTACTGCATTTCCATATGTACTAAGCCCCAGTTACCCAATTATCTTGCGGAGGGTAACACCAGAAAAACCTGGTGTTACCCTATATAAGCCTATGGGCTTCTTACCGCACTGAACGCTTCGCCGCTGCTGCCCCACTGAGTGTCCTGCGTGCTGGCCCATGCTCCTCCTGGGTCCTCCGCCTCCTCCTCCTCTTAATCTTCTTCTGGGTGCAGGGAGGAGGAGGCAGAGCCCGGGACTCCCTGCACAGGTCACCAGCAGGAAGTTCCCAGGGCTCGGAGGGGACAGGGTTCCACAGAGACCCCCACACCCGGCATCAGCAGGGACCCACACAGCCGGTGTTGGCTGCTCCGCAAAGGGCAGCTCTTATGTACATATGCGATTAGTAAGGTTGCGGTGACTGGTGGAATGGTCACCGCAACCTTAGTACATCCTGCCCTAAGGGACATATACAATTAGGTGCGAAAAGTCCCATAATTTTCGCATGCCAGACTTTTCACCAACATCGCTAGTTTTCCATGGGTAAAAGTATACAGCTCATCCCCGCTTATCCCCGTATTCAATTAGAAATCGTTGAAAATGGGACCTGGCGAATTCGGACCTGGTGAAAAGTGCTGTCAGATTTGGGGAAATCTGCCTGTCAACCCCCAAAAGATGCACTGACATCGGGGATCATTATAGATACCCCCGAATAGGGCTGCTGAAGGTAAAATAAATGTAAATGCTCTCAATAGCTGCTAATTAGTGTCTTTGCACAAGTGGTGAAGAATAGCATTTTGCAGGGTTTTTTGTAAAAATAAGTAGTCCCAGCAAATTTGGGGTACATGAAAATGGGTGCTAGCATATTTTAAATTTGCAAAATTGAAGATTTAAAAAAAAAAAAATCCACATGCCGCAACCACCTACAAACTTACAAAACACCTGGAGCATACTTAGGAACCCCGATGGAGTCTATTTTGTTAGTTTTTAAGTTTGTACCCCAATTTTGTACTTTTTTGCCCCCTTTTTCCAAGTCATTTTTTTGGGTGTTAAGTATTTTTAATCTTTTTTTGACACAGTTCACCTTTGTAGGGCTGTCCCAAAGGTACAGGGTGGTTCCCACAAGTTTTTACTCCAAAACCCCAGTTCTGCACTTTTTTTCGAAAGCTTTCATAGGCGAATCTTTTTTGCCTATTCCAATGCATTGACTTTCTGCACCGATGAAAAGTCTTTGTAATTGAAAACGGGGATAAGTTTTTGCCTGGCGAAATTATGTCACCGGTGATACTTTTCCGCTGAAATTGGCTTTTTGCACCTAATTGAATACGGCCCTGAGAGTGTTAAAATGTAAAAAAAAAATTGCATGGGATCCTACCCTGAGCATAACTAGTACCGGGCTCTTTGAGCTGGTTCAAAAAATATGGGGGACAAAAAATGTAGGGGCACTCCATATTTCAGGAATCAGCTCTTGGTCTGGTGCTGGTTGTAAAAGTACAGGGAAAAAATGGCGTGAGGTTCCCTATATTTTACAACTAGCACCAGGCTCCACTAGCTGGGGTGTAATGCCACAGCCAGGGGACCCGATTCAAGGGGGCCTCCGGCCAAAACATTCTCATCCCAATAAAGGAGTTCCCCCTCCCCTGAGCACCCCAGGCCTGAGCTGAAGCCCGGGGCTATACTCTGCACCCTTGGCCAGTGGGTGTAGATTTTATGGGTTAATTAAATAATGTTGTAACAACCGATATTATATTTTACAGGGGGGTTAGTGGTGCCAACAAGCCTCCCCCGCATGTCAGTATTTGAGAAACTACAGGTACCAGCATACCCGGGCATTACGGACCTTCTGGTGCTGCTGACCCTCCTGTAAAAGAAATATTAAACAAAATACATGACACACACATCATAGGATTTATGTTTTATTACACATTTACTCATTGATTGACTCAATCACACTCCCCTCCACTAACACTCCATACTTACTTTGTCTCTAGTGCCAATCTGTACCCTTGTCCAGTAGAATCCAATAGCGCTACCTGTAAAAAAAAAAAAAAAAACACTCACCAACTCCTTGGTTCAGGTCTTTGTTTTTGCATGTAGGCATTCAAGGTACAGAAAACAAAAAACTAACACCGGACCCCAAGGCCAAAGTACCAGCTGCTGCTTATACCACAGAAATTCATTGGCTGAATGTTCTTTTGCGATGTGAGCTTCCATCTTTCAGCCAATTAGCGGTTCCCCCATTGACTTCAATGGTGGGATGAACTTTAATAATCGCTCGGTTCCCACCATTGTAGTCAACGGGGGAGTAGCTCATAGGCTGAAAAGTGGAAGCTCCCCTCTCTCAGCCATTCAACATTCAGCCAATGCATTTCTATGGGAAATGCAGCGGCTGGAGCACCATTCGCAAAGTACTGTCCCCAGAGGATGATATTCTGTCCATGGAGTCAGATGTAATTTTTTTTTTTTATGGTTTCATGTTTAAACATTCTTGTAATGGTGGGGAATGATCTTTAATAACCCCAGAGTTCCCACCATTGAAGTCAAAGGGGGAACATCTCATTGCCTAGAAAGGCGGAGGCTCACCTTTCTCAGCCAATGAATGTTCAGCCAATGCATTTTTATGGAAAGTGCAGTGGCTGGAGCACCATTTCTAAAGTATTGTCCTTATAAAATGGAAAGAAAAGTAAATAGGCGCTGTCTAGTATCCAATAATTTATTACCAAAAAATTACCATATTAGAATAAATCTTACATAGCACATATCACATATAATTTACAACATATACAATATACCAATTGGTCAATAAAAGCAAAAATAAAAAACAAAAATACACAATATAAAGCAGAGGTGGATATTTCATTCAATAAAGACTGTCTGTTCCAAGGGTACTATAAAGTATGATACTGTTGTATCCGTTTTGTGATGATACTGTTGCAACTTTGTATCCCTTTGTATATATAACACGCAGAACTGCCACCACTGATTAAATAGTGCTGCAAAAAAAAGTCTCTATCCCACTGTGAAAGGTTCAGGAATTATATATCTCTGTGTGGGTATTGATTTTCCTTAATGAAGAATTCCCACGCACAAATGATGTCTGATGTATATCAGGTTCCTGTTTTGATTTATACAGCAATGGACGGCTATACAGAGCTTCTCTGCAATTAGCTCATAAATATCTGAGAGGTGTTTGTCCGACAGGAATATTCCCAAAATGGGCTCCTGGATATTTTTTCAATCCTAATTATATTTATCCACAGCGGTATATAGAGTTGCTAGTAGACAGAAATGTGGTAGGGAGCGGCGTTAGACAAATGAAAAAATGGTAGCAAGTCTCTACGCATTTCTCCGCCTCCAACACAATCTCGGCGGCTTCCTCAGGAGACAATGATATCTGTGAGCAAACCTCACTTCATTTATACCTGATAATCAGCTGTATATAATCAATCCTATCAACCATTGAAGCTTTTCAAAAACACTTAGTATTGAATGTCAGCCAATTATTTTTCAATATAGTTTTTTATTATCTATCTAATTATTTATTAATTGTTTAGTGATATTATACCTTTTTATATTTTTTATTATTTATATACGATTATTTACATTTATATTTATAATTGAATTCACTAATGGATTTAGATAGACATATAATTAAACAATATTTGTTTAAACCAAAATATGAGGTCATTTTATAATTGGAACAGATGTGGTTTGGGAATTATGTATATGAGTATACACATATAGACATATGTGTGTCAACATATACATGTTAAATAAAAATATATTATATATTCATAAGCTGAGATGAGATTATAGAAATATATGGCTATGTATGCTTTATACAACAGTATTTTTTAATATATTTTTTAATAGATTTTTCGAAGTATAAATAATTTAATTGGCTGACATTCAATACTAAGTGTTTTTGAAAAGCTTCAATGGTTGATAGGATTGATTATATACAGCTGATTATCAGGTATAAATGAAGTGAGGTTTGCTCACAGATATCATTGTCTCCTGAGGAAGCCGCTGAGATTGTGTTGGAGGCGGAGAAATGCGTAGACACTTGCTACAATTTTTTCATTTGTCTAATGCCGCTCCCTACCACATGCTGATCGGTACACTCCACCGTACATCCATCTTGGGCCCTGCGAATCTGGGGAGAGATCTGACCACAGCGGCAGGAGAGACGGGCGCCATATCCCACGTGGAGTGAGTCACTAGGAATCGGCTCCACTTTGTTCCACTAACATATTGGACTGCATGCTCCAATTGGTGCCACAGACTGATACTACGGCAATAGGAGAAAGACACCTGCTTTACTCCAGACCGACAGAGCAGTATATTCCTGTTCGGAGAAGGGGGAGAGAGAGAGGAATTTACATAACAACAGCGGTGAGAATAAAATATATATTTTTTTCTGTCTACTAGCAACTCTATATACTGCTGTGGATAAACATAATTAGGATTGAAAAAAAAAAAAATATCCAGGAGCCCATTTTGGGAATATTCCTGTCGGACAAACACCTCTCAGATATTTATGAGTTAATTGCAGAGAAGCTCTGTATAGCCGTCCATTGCCGTATAAATCAAAACAGGAACCTGATATACATCAGACATCATTTGTGCGTGGGAATTCTTCATTAAGGAAAATCAATACCCACACAGAGATATATAATTCCTGAACCTTTCACAGTGGGATAGAGACTTTTTTTGCAGCACTATTTAATCAGTGGTGGCAGTTCTGTTGCAAAGTTGCAACAGTATCATCACAAAATGGATACAACAGTATCATACTTTATAGTACCCTTGGAACAGACAGTCTTTATTGAATGAAATATCCACCTCTGCTTTATATTGTGTATTTTTGTTTTTTATTTTTGCTTCTATTGACCAATTGGTATATTGTATATGTTGTAAATTATATGTGATATGTGCTATGTAAGATTTATTCTAATATGGTAATTTTTTGGTAATAAATTATTGGATACTAGACAGCACCTATTTACTTTTCTTTCTTTTTTATCTTTGGTGTTATATATTGTCACCTTTTGTTAAATGGGCTGCAGTCTTAGTGTCCAAGATTTGTTCTAAATATTATAATTTCTACCACATCTGCTCTAATAGGTGCAGCGCCAGATTTTTGTTGTTGTTGTGTAGTGCCTTATAAAATGGTACTCTGTCCGTTGGCTCTGGTGTCATGTTGTTTTTTTCTGCTCTCATGTTTAAACTGAGGCAATCTCAGACCAGACACGGTTCTTAGTAATTTTACCCTTAATAGTGTACATGAAGATTTTAGGAGAATAAACCAATTTTTACCTGTTGTACTGAGGAATATACAGAATGTATATATTGGGCAGCACAGATGGTGTAATGGTTAGTGTTACTGCCTCACAGCACTGAGGTCATGGTTTCAATTCCCACCATGCCCCTACCTGTGCGGAGTTTGTATATGCTCCCTGTGCTTGCGTGGGTTTCCTTTGCGTACTCCGGTTTCCTCCTACATTCCTACACTCCAAAAATATATGTACTGTACTGGTAGGTTAATTGGCTGCCAACACAAATTAACCTTAGTATGTACAGTATGTGTGTGCACATGTGATAGGGAATATAGATTGTAAGCTCCACTTTGGCAGGGACTGATGTGAATGGCCAAATATTCTCTGTACAGCGCTGCAGAATATGTGTGCACTATATAAATAACTGGTAATAAATAAATGTTTATCAGTTACATTGTAGTGATGATAGATGGCAATAAAGTTTGTGTAATATTTTCATTTATGTCCTTTTGTTATTGTTGTTTTATATAGAAGTAGTTTATAGTAAGCCTGTGTGAATGTTTCTTTGAGACACTATTTTAGTTTCAAATAAGTATTTAGGTTGTAAACAACTGTATGAGTAGCTGAGGAAGCATTACTGCAGGGCAGCAAAACGTGTACATGCAATTTATTTTAGATTGCACAGATGTAACATAACACATAAGAATTAGGAAGTACAGTAGGGGAAAGAGCATGGAAGGGACAATAGAGGCATCTTCCGGATTCTATAGCCAAAACAAAATTATAAGTGTAAAGAACTTCAATAGTTCTACAGAGTGTCGAAAATGGAGAATAAATGTTTATGTATTCCAGGAAAAACAAGGGCTCTAGATTAGCTGAAATCTATGTTTTGTGTTATTCCACATCTGCCAGGAAGTGTGAGATGCTTGCTTGCGTGTGTATTTCTACTAGGATTGGAATGAATGAAATCATGATTTACTAATAGAGGCATAGGTAGGGGTTTGGTGGGTTGATGAGGTGCATTACTGTGGCATAATGTGTATAACAGCACTACAAATATTTGTCATAATGTGTATAAGGGCACTTCTAATTTGTGGAATAATGTGTAAGGGGGCATTACTGTGTGGCATAATGTTTAAGGCATGCTACTGTGTGGCATAATGTGTAAAGGGCATTACTTTGTGGCATAATCTTTATAAGGGCTTTACTGTGTGGTGTAATGTGTAAGGGGCACTAGTGTATGGCATAATGTGTATAAGGCTGTGTGGCACAACGCGAATAAGGGACACCACTGTGCAGTGTAATGTAAATAAGGCTGCAACACTGTATGGCATAATTTACATAGTGGGTACTATTGTGGGGCCACGACCCTTCCCCACAAGATCATGCCCATTTTTGGGCACGTGCTGTCCCTATATAAAATATGGGGCGGAGGGGGCTTCAATGCTCGTTCTGGCACAGAGCACCAAAAAGTCTAGTTATGACTCTGCAGCAAAGGTCAGCACACAAAACCAAGTTAGGATGTGCATTTTGTTAATCAAGTAACAGTGTTCATGTTATTTGTCTGTTTTTCATACATTTTTCTTTGGTACATTCTATATGTACGTATATGATATTCTACATGTACATGATATTCATTTATTCTATATGTAAAAACATACAAACATGCAAGTAAGATAAGAAAAACAAACATTAAAAAAATTATGATTAAATTAATCTTTAGGTGGTTAGTTGTGTTAGATTAGTTGGGTATACAATAATCTATGTTTTAGTGTTTTCTGAAAAAAAACACTATTCTAAAATTAAATAAATTATACTGTAAAAGCCATAGCATCATTTAGGAGTGTGGATTACTGTACATTGCTTTATGGAAATGTGTGTCACAATCTTACATATGTATGGGACATTTAGATATAGCTATGCCTAGGTTTACTTGTAGTCATTTTGCATGTGTAAGGGGCACTACTGTATGGCATAACATGTATAAGGATCAGTGGCGGATGTAGACTTTTCTTTTGGGGGGGGTTTACGGTTTAGCACAGACTGCTCACCTTTCCAGTCCCGACACCTCCCCACTCACCATGCCAGCTAATGAGGTGGGTTTGATAGTGGTACAGTACGCAATATATCTATGCCCTAGTTTGAAAGCATGAGAAAGCTATTATGAGGCAGAATCACAGCTGTCACCATTTCCAACAAATCTTTATATATTACAAACAGGACATATGATAAGACTTTGGCAAAGCATAAACACACTTATGCACACACAGATAGCCACACATATACACACAGCCCCATATGCACACACAGACACATATATACACACATCCACATATGCACACAGATAGCCACATATATACAAACAAACATTGAAATATAAGGAACATATATGCTGTTATTACCTTGTTATGGTACCACGTTATCCCTGAGCTGGGTGCTCTCCTGTGATGTACTTTACTACTTCCACAGCCTACACTCTACCTGTCTCCACCCCAGCACTCTCCCCAATCAGTCCCCTCTTTCAGTCTCACTAGCAGCTTGAGCCCCACAGCTCCTGGACCTCACCTATAACAGAGAGGAAGGAAGGGGGGGTTGGTGTATTCGGCATGCAGGACTCGGGAGCCGGGCATGCTATCCTGATGGGAGCTGGTCCTAGGGAAAATGGCCACCACTCCTTAACTCTTTCACACAGACAGGGGACACCTGCTACTATACTAAGTCACACTCTAGTGCCCGGATCTCCCCCTAATGCCTGCAGCAGCATGACATGACCAGCTGCTG
Organism: Taudactylus pleione; assembly: GCA_031769625.1. Classification (NCBI taxonomy): domain Eukaryota; kingdom Metazoa; phylum Chordata; class Amphibia; order Anura; family Myobatrachidae; genus Taudactylus; species Taudactylus pleione. The sequence goes on from JAUIMM010000094.1 coordinate 3,850,679, forward strand.
GACTCTATGGGGACGCGGAGCGTTGTCCTGCGGCAGCGGAGTCTGTGCTGCTCTGACTTCTAGGAGGAGCAATCACCACAATCGCCCCCCCTGGAGCTGCCAGTGATAAGGATCTCTACTGTGTAGTGTAAGATGAATAAAGAACACTACTGTGTGGTGTAATGTATATAAAACTGCACTACTGTATGGTGTAATATGAATAGGGCACATTATTGTGGGGCCATGCCCCTTCCCCACAAGACCATGCCTCTTTTATGGGAGCATGCTGTCCCTATTTAAAATATGGGGAGGAGGGGGCACCAATGCTCTTTCTGAAATGGGGCACCAATGCTCTTTCTGGAACAGAGCACCAAAATGTCTACTTACGGTTCTGCAGCAAATGTCGGCACACCAAAGCAAATGAGGATGTGCATTTTGTTACTCAAGCAACAATGTTCATGTTATTTGTCTGTTTTTCATATATTTTTCTTTGCTACATTAAAATCTACATGTATTCATTTATTCGATATGTATAAACCAGAGCCGTAACTAGACTTTTTGGTGCCCTGTGCCAGGAAGAGCACTGGCGCTCCCACCACCCCAATGTTTCAAATAGAGACATAAGACATGCACCCAAAAAAGCCATGGCCTCATAAGGAAGGGCCAGGGAAGAGATAGGGGTGGCCAGGAGCTGCTGGGGATAACAGAAGAGGAAGCTACAAGTGAGAATAATGATAAACAGATAATTGAAAGGCCCAAACAGCGCCCCCTGCCCTGCGGTGCCCTGTGCCATGGCACAGGTCATACTACGCTAGTTACGGCCCTGGTATAAACTAGAGATGAGCGGGTCAGATTCCAGAGTTCCAAATCCACCCGAATTTAGCATAACTGAGTCGGATCCAAGCAGGCTCTGAGTTTCCCACCTTACTCGGATCTTGAAACCGAGGCTAAACGATAGATTCTGAAATCTTGCGGTTCGCAAGCTTTCGTCTCTATGATCAATGTAGTATATAAGGGGCCACGCAACGGACGCCATTTCACTTCGGCTGTGGAGACTAAACAGGGAGGGTGGGTAGTGTAGGACTGAGAGAGGTGCTGGTGCTATCTGCTGTGTCCTGGGCTGGTGTTGATCCATTCTGGTCTCTGGTCACGGTGCTGTCACTGTGCTGTCTGCTAATCCATTCTGGTCTCTGATCACAGTGCTGTCACTATCACTGTGCTGTCTGCTGATCCATTCTGGTCTCTGGTCACGGTGCTGTCACTGTCACTGTGCTGTCTGCTGATCCATCTGGGTTGTCTGCTGTGTCCTGGGCTTGTGCTGTGTCGATCTCTGGGCCCAAGTTCTGGACTCCAAAAAAAAATAAAAAAGTAAAAAAAATAAATAAATGAAAGTGTCTTTTATATTTTTCTGTGTGTGCTCGTGGGTGTTAGGCTTAACCACAGTAGTGCACAAGAGCCAGCCAGCAATGCACATTGCAACAACCTTGTGCTGCCTGACTACAGTCGTGCTAAAAACAAACAATAAAAGTGTCTTATATTTTTTTCTTCTGTGTGTGCTCGTGGGTGTTAGGCTTAACCACAGTAGCGCACAAGAGCCAGCCAGCAACGCACGTTGCAACAATGTTGTGCTGTCCGACTCCAGTCGTGATCAATTGGTACTCTGGGCCCAAGTTCTGACAAAAAATATAAATCATCATTTGTCTTTTTTCTAATATTTTTGTGTGCCCGCTCGACTGCATGTGTGTGAATTTTTAACTGCACCTTGGCTATTGGTGATTGTGACACTGCTTCAAGGACTGCAGAAAATATAGAGGGCTGTCACATGACAGGAGAGCAAGGCCAAGAACCACATGTTGTAGCTTCCGCCAGCAGTGGAAAGGCCGTCAACTTCCTCGTCCTCTAGGAAGGCCCATGCCCCAGGGCTTAAGTCATGCCATCGATATGGTAAAGCAAGTTCTACTGAAGTAAAAAAAAATTGAAAGGATATTTGCCTTTAGATAAACAAATAATTGGCAATATGCCATTCACTACATGAAGTGGAAAGGATAAGGCTTTGGCCTTTCTTTATGAAGACTGCTGATAGCCCTTCTGCCTGTAGTAGTAGTGGTGGTGATCCAATTAAAAATGTGAAAGTTGTTAAGACAGCTCCGGGAAAACCAACTGTGGCCCTGATTCAGAGCCGCTCGCTCTGTATCAGGGCCGTCCCTCTTACTTTTTGGAGCGGCCTCGTGGCTGCTCGCATAGCTGTGGGTAACCACCTACAGCTATAGCGAGCGGCCAAAATGATGGTCGTGATGGTCAAGACCATCACGCTTGCGACGAGACCCTTGTTGGTAGGGTCTCGTCTTCCACAAGCCCTGGAGTGCTTTTGGCTCTATCACTAGTGATGTCAGTGAGGCCGGCCCCAGACGGTAGGCGATCCCATGGGAACGCCTCAGTCTGGGCAGTCACACCCCCGGCATGCCCACCAAAGGGGGCGTGCTGTCAATCACCATCAACAGCACGCCCACTTTGGTGCAAGACCCATAATGACGGCTTGGCCGTCGTTATTCGGGTCTCGCACATGCGCACGACGGAGCCGCCTCCGTCGTGCGCATGTGCACTTGGGCAACATCGACCCACTTGCGAGCGCTCAGCTCTCGCGAGCGGGTCTGAATCAGGCCCTGTGTCCTGAGAAATCTAAATCACAAATCCCTGAGGAGAGTGCAAGTGTGTCTGCGGTTGCCATGTGTGAGCCCCACCAAAATACTAGTGTACTGGAGGATCCTCCAAGTTCCAACATTTGTGTGCCCTCTGTAAATGTGGGGAAGGGCAGTCAACATCTTGCACACTTAGTCATTGAGGATGCTTCTGTGGAATTGCACATGGAGGAGGAGGATATTTTGGTAGTTGAAGGTGCCAAGGATGATAAGGATGTTGATGATGAGGATGTTGATGCCGAGGATGTCCTTTGTGTAAGTAAGGCAACAGCTGTTGCCCATGGTTTGAAAAAGCCAAAGCCAATTGTCGTCATGCTGGGACAAATGGTAAAAAAATCCACTTCTCATGTGTGAAATTATTTCCACCCTGACCCGGACAACAGTTGTCAAACCATATGTGCCCATTACCATGCAACAGTGAGTAGAGGGAGGGACATAAACCACCTAGGAAACTCCTCCTTGTTACGTCACTTGGATCGTATTCATCAAATATCAAAGTGTACGTCGCCAAGTTCAAAAACTCAAAACATAACAAGTCCAGTGTCACCTACCATGCTCCCTCTCTGTGAGATCCAAGTGCCCATCATCAACATCCTCATTCATCATCAGTAGTAGTCCTGCTGCATCCAATGTTGGTATTCGAGGTATGATTGACTCCTCTCCTATCCATGATTCCTCAGAGGGATCCTTGATGACTATGACTGTTACTGCTGCTGTTCCTGTCAGTGGATCTTCATACCAGAAGGGGACCAGGAGGAAGACTACTTGTAGCGTATCCTCCAAAAAACAATTAACTGTCAAACAATCATTTGCAAAGGCAAACAAATATGACAGCAATCACACAGTTGCACAGTGGATTACTGACGCCATAACAGCAATGCTGGTTTTAGATGTGTGTCCAGTATCCACCATTACTGCAGTGAGTTTTCAACAGTTAATTCAGGTCCTGTGTCCTCGCTACCAGATCCCTTCTAGATTCCACTTCACTAGAAGAGCAATTCCAAATCCGTACAAGGACATTAAAAAAATCCTTATAATGTCTTCAGAAATGCCATTGTACCCACTGTCCACTTGTCCACTGATATGTGGACAAGTGGGACAGGGCAAACTAAGGATTACATGACTGTGACAGCCCACTGGGTAGGTGTATTGCCTGCAACAGCAGCAGCAACATCTCCCAAAAGACAGCTGATACAGAGTCAGGCTACTCTTTGTATAATTGGTTTCACTAAAAGGCATACCGCTGAGAACCTCTTAGAAAAACTCAGGGAAATCATTGCTAAATGGCTTACCCCACTTGGACTCTCCTCAGAATTTGTGATTTTGGACAATGCCACCAATATTGTTAGAGCATTACATCTGGGAGAATTCCAACACATCCCATGTTTTGCTCACACAATTAATTTGGTGGTGCAATGTTTTTTTAAAAGTGACACGGTCATGCAGGAGATGCTCTCGGTGGCCTGCAAAATCTCCGGACATTTTAGACATTCGGCGACCACTTGTCGAAGATTGCATGACCAGCATGTACTGTTAAATTTGCCCTTCCATCATCTGAAGCAAGAGATAGTAACTTGGTGGAATTCTACCCTCTATATACTTCAGCGATGGAGGAACAGCAAAAGGCCATCCAGGCCTATACAACGGACTATGACATAGGCCGTGGAGGGGGAATGCACCTTACTCAAGTGCAGTAGAGAATAATTTCTGTGTTGTGCAAGGTTCTCATGCCCTTTGAAATTGCCACACGTGAAGTTAGTTCAGACACTGCCATCTTGAGTCAGGTCATTCCCCTCATCAGACTTTTGCAAAAACAGCTGGAGAAACTGAAGGAGGAGGTGAAATGGAGTGATTGCGCAAAGTATGTCGGACTGGTGGATCAAGCCCTTGATTCACTTCACCAGGATCCAAGAGTCATCAAACTATTGAAATCTGAAAAATATATTTTGGCGACCATTTCGGATCTTAGGTTTAAGTTCTACCTTGTGAGTTTTTTTCCAACAGACAAAAATCTAAAACTGTGCAAAGAGATGTTGGTAAAAAAAATTGTCAGCTGCAGCTGCACGTGAAACGCCATCATCTCCTCCTTCAGTTTCTGAGCTGCCAGGAAAAGACTCGATTTCCCTTACAGAATGCCAGCTGGTCATGCAAATTAGTCACCAAAAAATTACATCTGGTTGGGCCTGAGAGAACTGCCTACTAGTGACATGTCTTCTACCATGACTATGTGTGATACGGTCTCCATTCACAGAATGGTGGAGGACTATTTCAGAGATAACATCCTAATAGGCATGTCAGACAGTCCCTTTCAGTACTGGCAGGAAAAAGAAGCAATTTGGAGGCCCATACAGAAACTGGCTTTGCATTACTTAAGTTGCCCACCCTCAAGTGTGTACTCCGAAAGAGTTTTCAGTGCAGCTGTCAACCTTGTCAGTGATCGGCGTAGAAGGTTACTTCCTCAAAATGTGGAAAAGATGATGTTCATTAAAATAAACTACAAATTCCACGAGGAAGGTCTCTAATAACAATTACATAAAAAATGGTTACTATGGTGGATTCCAGCGGCGATGAATTAATATTGTGTGAAGGAGAGGATGTACACACTGATGGGGATGATGAGGATGAGGATGAGGACAACTTGTAATGTAAAGCCAGTTTGTGTATGGGATCAGCTTGTTTTATTGGAGGTCCAAACAAAACAATCATTTCAGCCACAATTGACAGTCCTTGTCACTGAAATGATTGGTCTGTTAAACTGTCCTGTTTCGTATACAACATAGGGGTGGGTGGGAGGGCCCAAGGACTAATCCATCTTGCACCTTTTTCCTTTTCATTATGTGCTGGTTGGGGCATTGCTGCCTGACATTTTAAATTAATGTTATGGTTGGTTTAGGAACCAATGAATTGTTTTTGAATTCATTTATGATCAATTTAACAGCCAGGGGCTGCACCCAATGAATTGTTTTTTAATTAATTTATGATCAATTTAACAGCCAGGGGCTCCACCCAATTAATTGTTTTTTAATTAATTTATGATCAATTTTACACCTGGCTGTCACTGTCTTCGGCACAGCTGTGCAGGGGTGCTGTGCTCCTGTCTGTCCAGGGAATGCTGCACAAAATAATAAATAAACAATATTTTTTTGTGCGTTTCAGCTACACCTGTCATCAGCATAGCTGTGCAGGGGTGCTGTGCTGCTGTCTGTCATGGGGCTGCATGAATATTGCAATGAAAACTTTTTTTTTACGTTATTGGGTTACAAAAAGTTTTTTGTAATCTTAAACATAGCAGAAATGTTATCCTAACTGCTTATAAAGTTATATGCTCTAAAAAACTAAAGACTATATTTGTAAAAAACTAAAGCCTAATTCTGTCAAAAGAGAGACTGACACCACAGCTAAACATAAGAGTCACCTTCTGGATGTGAATGGTCTCATTTGCATGGGGAAAACCCAACCCTCAGATGAGATGGATCTCTGTCAGGACTGCGACTATTTCAGTACATAAAGATAGATTACTTTTTCCAAAGTTCCTTTGTGGTCATTGGATGAGCTATCTGGGTGCTGGTGTTCTTTACATACAGGGAATAGAGAGTTAAAGTGATCATCTGTTTCCAAGGTATTGTCAGGTTGTGGGATTCCTAGATTGCTCATTATTTCAAACCTGATTCTGTTTGGGTCACATGTTCTGAACTTCCTATGGATCACAGACCTCTAGTATAAAGCCTGTTACTAACTGTGTCTCAGTGTCTGTGCAACAATACTTTCAGGTCTTTCTTGGACTCCTGCCAGATCCTTGCTGTGCCTGTGGGTTGCTGTGGACTTTGCTATATCTCCGCTCATGTTCCAGTTAAACTTCTGATGCCAGTTACCAGCCGCACTACAGAGCTCAGCATAGCCATTACCTAAGTATTGCTTTCTGCTCCACTGCTGTGGTTTCACCTTTTGCTGCAATATTTACTTTGCCTGTTGCCTCTCACTCCTGTGGATATCGAATCCATCTTCGTTACAGGTGTCAACTACACCATTACAGTTATCATCACCGCATTGCGGGGCTCAACCCCGTTCCGGATCCTAGTCACACCGCAGGGCTCAACCCTGTTCTGGAACCACACTGCATCACAGGGCTCAACCCTGCTTCAACCTTCATTGCATTGCGGGGCTCAACCCCGCTCCAGATTCTAGTTACATCGCAGGGCTCAACCCTGTTCCGGAATCACACCACTTCACAGGGCTCAACCCTACTTCAACCTCATCGTATCACAGGGTTCAACCATGCTCCGACCTCACTGCATCACAGGGCTCAATCCTGCTCCGACCTCATCGCATCACAGGGCTCCACCCTGCTCTGACCTCATTGCATCACAGGGCTCTACTCTGCTCCAACCTCTCCGCATCACAGGGCTCAACCCTGCTCCATCTTTCACTGCATCACAGGGCTCACTCTGCTCTGGATCTCCATCACTACAGGGTTCCACCCAGGTGAAGCTCCTCTATACCATCCTGAGGTATTAGCCTCATTCTGGACTCGGGGTTCCCTACCATATTAATTTTTCTGTGTTAAAGACTATATGGGGGGTTTTCTCCTGTACTCATTATTGCTTATGTGAATCTCAGTGTTGTTGAGACTTTATGTGAGACATTGCTATTATATTTCTCCTGTGAATAAATTCTATTTACCTTCATTCTGTGCTATCGAGATTTCATGAAAAGGTCATTCCTAAAGCCACCCCAGTTTATTGTGCCTAGTAGGCCTGCCTCCTCCCAGGAGTCTCAAGTGTCAGCAGCCGTGCCAGTTTGCACAGACCTAAAAATGAATCCAGATCTGGAACAGGCTACTGGGGTACAGGTGCTTCAGGCTTTAACCGCTCATTTCGAAGTACATGAAAACACTCAAGTTCAAGTTTTGCATTGTCTACAGGATCTTTCCACAGATCTTGATAAATTTAAGATTCCTGTTGCAAGTACAGTACATTAGGAAATTCTGCTTCTCATTACGTTTACCAACTCCTATCTCTTATGATGGTAATCCAAAAACATGTAGAGGATTTCTCAACCAATGTGAGATTCATTTTGAATTGTTACCTCAAAGTTTTACCACCTCCCATGTTAAAGTGCTACACTCTTCTCATCCTCCTACTCTACTACCTCTCCTCTTGATCCTATACCCTCACAAATCAGTAAAGCTCTGTCTCCTGTGCTCATTCCACACTTAACTAAAATCTGTAATCTCTCTTTCTCTACTGGTATCTTTCCATCACTGTACAAGCATGCAGTGATCACTCCCATTTTGAAAAAACAAAATTCTGACCCTAACCCTCTCTCAAATTACCGTCCTATCTCCCAGCTACCTTGCCCCTCCAAGCTACTGGAGAGACTTGCCTACACTCGCCTCACACACTTTCTTAACACCCACAACTTATTGGATCCACTTCAGTCAGGCTTTCATTCCCAACACTCCACTGAGACAGCACTGGCTAAGGTAGTAAATGATCTGGTCACTGCCAAGGCTAAAGGCCATTATTCACTTCTAATTTTTCTAGATCTCTCAGCTGCCTTTGACACTGTTGACCACTCTCTTCTCATACAAACACTACAATCCATAGGTCTTCAAGACACAGCCCTTTCTTGGTTCTCATCTTACCTATCTAATCGCTCTTTCACTGTTCGCTTTTCTGATTCTACCTCCACTTCGCTACCTCTATCAGTTGGAGTACCACAAGGTTCAGTATTAGGTCCTCTGCTTTTCTCAATATATACCACCTCTCTTGGCAAACTAATCAGCTCTTTTGGTTTTCAGTATCATCTGTACGCGGACGATACTCAAATTTACCTATCCTCCCCAGATTTGTCACCATCTGTGCTGGTCCGTGTCACTGAATGTCTCTCTGCCATTTCATCTTGGATGTCATCTCGCCACCTCAAACTTAATATATCCAAAACAGAATTAATTATATTTCCACCAGCCAATAGCAGTTACCAACCTGATATCTCTATTACTGTTGACAACTCGACAATCTACCCCACCCCACAAGCTCGCTGCCTAGGTGTCATCCTTGACTCTGAACTGTCTTTTGTTCCCCACATTCAATCTGTCTCTAAATCCTGTTACATACATCTAAGAAACATAGCCAAAATTCGATCATATCTTACGCAAGACACTGCAAAAACTCTTATACACGCACTCATAATTTCCCGCATTGACTATTGCAATAGTCTCCTTATTGGTCTTCCCAAAAACAGGCTCTCCCCACTACAATCCATTTTGAATGCAGCTGCGAGGTTGATCTTTCTCACCAAACGTTCAGTGTCTGCTGATCCACTCTGTCAGTCCCTCCATTGGCTGCCGGTCTTCTACCGTATTCAATTTAAAATACTTACACTCACACATAAAGCTATTAACCAAACCACACCAACATACATCTCTTCACTTATCTCAAAATATCTTCCAACCCGACATCTCCGTTCTGCACAAGATCTGCGTCTCTCATCCCCGCGCATTACTTGTTCCCATGCACGGTTACAGGACTTTTTTCGGGCTGCACCCACCCTGTGGAATGCCCTCCCATGCACAATAAGACTTTCCACTAGTTTCCAAACATTCAAGCGTTCTCTGAAAACTCACCTCTTTAGACAAGCTTATCAGATTCCAGGACCGCCCACTTAACCTTTTATAGCTCCCTATCTAACTCTCTTCTTATAGTAAACACCTATCACATCTTCTCTTTCTTCAATTGAACATCCTCCTAACCCTAGGCCAACTTTCCAGTGTAATTGGATTATACAGCCCACCAAGAATATCTGCAATTGAGCTGGACCAATTTGCAATAGCACCTCTCCTTGTGTATCAACACCTATTTCCCTATAGATTGTAAGCTTGTGAGCAGGGCCCTCTTACCCTTATGTATGTCATGTATGTATGTCTTTTACAACCCAGTATAATGTTAATCTTGATTCAAATTGTAAAGCGCAACGGAATTTGCTGCGCTATAGAAGAAACTGTTAATAAATTGTAATAAAAAAAGTGGCTTATATTATGTCATTATTGTCTGTTGCTGCTCTTGAATCAGCCTCTGCTTTATGGGAGAGAAATGATGCCTTAATGGCTAATTATCAAGCTTTTGTTTCTACTTTCGAAAGGATATTTGACAAACCTGGAAGATCAGTGGCCACATCTGTGGAAATTTTGCAAGTTAAGTAAGGAACAGCTCCAGTTGGTCAGTATGTGGTTCGTTTTCAAACTATAGCCACAGAACTTAAATGGAATAATGAGGCGTTAAGAGCAGCATATTAGAATGGTCTCTCTGAGAGACTTAAAGATGAGTTGGTGACTCAGGAAATTCCTGAGAATTTGGATGAGTTAATTTCATTGACTATTAAAATCTAAGTATGCGAGAATGAGGGGTTCAGAGGAGTCGCTCTGAGTGTTCTAAAAATTCTCATCACCAGTCTCACTCTTTTCATGGTATATCTGATGAGCCTATGCAAATTAATAAAGCTAAATTGTCTGAAGTTGAGAAGCAACGTAGGAGGCATTCTAATTTGTGCTTGTATTGTGCATCCTCAGAACATTTCTTGGCTAAATGTCCAATAAGGCCAGGAAAAGGATCCTCCCTAGTTGATGGAGGGGAAGTCAAACTAGGGGTACTTTTTAAAGTTTCCACCAAAAAGGATTGTTTAATTTCTGTGAACATTCCTGATTTTGGTTCTTCGTGTCAAGAGTTTTCTGCATTGCTAGATTCTGGAGAAGCTGGCAATTTTATTTCATTTTCTTTGGTTCAGGAATTAAAAATTCCTGTTGTCAAATTAACCTGTTCTTTTTCCCTTTCTGCAGTTAATGGGACTAGAATTTCTAATGGATATGTTATGCATCAAACAAAGTCTATGAAGTTGAGGGTAGGAGCTTTGCATGAAGAAAGTTTAGAGTTTTTGGTATTACCAATTTCTATGTATGATATAGTTCTTGGTTTACTATGGTTAACTCTTCATAACCCTCATATTGATTGGACTTGTTCTCAAATTCTTTCTTGGAGTCCTAAATGCAAATTAAATTGTTTGATTCCTGTGGTACGATTGGCTGAAGTGAAAGTAGATGTTCCATCTTCTCTCCCACAGCCTTATCATGAATTTCCTGATGTCTTTTCTGAGCAGGCAGCAGACGAACTTCCACCGCATCGTCCCTGGGATTGTCCTATTGAACTTTTTCCTGGTAAAATCCCACCCAAAGGTCAAGTATACCCTCTCTCTGTTCCTGAGACTCAAGCCATGTGCAAGATAACCTACGAAAGGGGTTTATCAGGCCTTCTTCATCTCCCACTGGAGCGGGCCTCTTTTTTGTAAAGAAAAAAGATGGTGGTCTTCGTCCATGTATTGACTTTAGAGGTCTAAATGAGATCACGGTAAAAAATAAATACCTTTGCCTCTCATTACAGAATTGTTTGACAGAGTTAAGGGGTCTCGACTGTTTACTAAACTTGATCTAAGGGGAGCTTACAACTTGATCAGAGTTAAAGAGGGTGATGAGTGGAAAACTGCATTTAATACATGAGATGGCCATTATGAGAACCTTGTCATGCCTTTTGGTTTATGTGATGCTCCTGTGGTGTTCCAGGAGTTTGTAAATGACATTTTCCAAGATAGACTTTATCAGTTTGTAATTGTTTATCTTTATGATATTTAGATTTTTTCCAGGAATCTTTCTGATCATCGTACCCATGTTAAAGAGGTATTAAGTCATCTTCGAGCTAATAAGCTTTATGGTAAGATCTCCAAGTGTGTTTTTGAAGTCCCAGTGATACCCTTTTTGGGGTATATAATTTCTGGTTCCGAGCTTCTGATGGACCCTGAGAAGTTAAAGGCTATTCAAGATTGGGTTTTGCCAACTTCATTAAAGTCTATTCAGAGATTTTTAGGCTTTGCCAATTATTACAGAAAGTTTATCATTATTTACTTTCATTCTGTGCTATCGAGATTTCATGAAAAGGTCATTCCTAAAGCCACCCCAGTTTATTGTGCCTAGTAGGTCTGCCTCCTCCCAGGAGTCTCAAGTGTCGGCAGCTGTGACAATCTCAGCCATTGAAATCACCATTAAAAAGTGACAATGGAAGACTACAGTGTGGAGAATTTTTCTTCACAGTCAGGAGAGGCCTCAGAGAACATGAAAAAAGATGCTCTAGGTGCTGAACTTCAAGGGATTTCTCCATCATGTTCTGCAGTGTGGAAAGGTTTCATTCACATATTTTCTATAAAGCAGCTAAAAGTTACAGCCTTCAAAGTGTCTGGTAATTCCTGACAAAGGTGGCTGTTATAGCCAAAGATTATTATAAGCAAACGATTCATCTGTCCGGAATCTGTCTGGGAATTCATGGATCGTATTTGGCCTGAATGCACTAAGGCATCCAGTGATTCTGTCACTGTGTTCAGTAGCCAATGTTATTCCTACCTGAATCGCAAACTGAAATACAGAATAGTAAGCACAAACAACATTACCTTTGTTATTCCGCTGCCTGCACGCCAACCAATACCTCCCAGACTACACCCACTGGGGGAACCAGGTCTTGATAATGACCATCCCCATCTGTTGCTAGGTCTTATTCTTCCAAACCACCCATCCTGGACTTCCTGTCCAAAAAGTGTAAGCCGGGTACAGAAAGAGGATCTAGATGTCCCCAATGACATTTTTTTTTCTTCTATCATAGATGATGTGGAGAGATAAGAGCTTCAGATGTTGGACTTGGATCAGTGGCTCCCACCTATTTGGCTTCCATCCAGAGAACAGAGCTCTGTTCCTCAGGAAGTGTCTATGCCTGAGCTGATAGGTAGGTAGTCTCTGTCTGTTGGTAAACACCCTTCAGGAGATGGCAACCCAGAATAACAACAACTGTAATGTACCGACTGATCCTGATCCCTTAACAGCAACATACCCCATATGGCCAACTCATAACATGACACCCAGTCTTCCTTATGACACTAATCTAGTCTCCATGGTTGATCAATCAGCCATGTGTGGTCTACCCAATTTTTGGCCTTCTACATTCTTTCACATATCTAAGAGAAGTGGACAGTGGGAACAATGGCAATTTGAAGGCCACTAACTAACTGTTTTTTTAATGTCCCTGTACAGGTTGGGAAATTCCATTACAGAACAGAAGGTTTGCAAAGGATTATTTAAGTCAATTGTCTATTTATTTTTGGAAAGCACGCTTCCTGGTCCCCTTCTGGGATGAAAAAAATCAACTCCCAGTAAGCAGGCATGGTGCAGACACAACATAATAATTAAACCTTAGGTCTGAAATGTTCCGCTTGTTCACAATATATCTCATATGGTTAAGTGGACAGTGGGAACAACGGCAGTTTGAAGGCCACTAACTATGTTTTTTTTATGTCCTTCTACAGGTTGGGAAATGCCTTTATAGAAGATTTGCAATGCATTATTTAAGTCAACTGTTTATTTAATTTTGGAAAGCACGCTTCCTGGTCCCCTTGTGAGCTGAGAGGTGGTCAAAATTGACTGGAAATGAGTGGAAATAAATGTTATTGTGGTTATTAAAACTGTAGGAACAAAAAAAGGCCCATTTTATGTGATTTTAGCTGTTTTTTTATTTTTTAAGAAAAAATTCAGATCCAAAACCAAAACACGAAAACAAAACAGGGAGGTGAGGTTTTGGCAAAACCAATCCAGATCCAAAACCAGGGGAGATCCAGATCCAAAACCAAAACACGAGGGTCGGCGCACATCTCTAGTATAAACATACATACATGCAAATAAAATAAGAGAAACTAACAAAACAGGTCAACTAACATAATGATCTAATTATGATTAAATGAATATTCAGTTGTGTGCACAAAATCAATGTTTTTTTTGTGTTCTCAAAACACAACACTTTTTTTAATAATTAAATCATACTGTAATAGCCAAAGCATCATTTAGGAGTGTGGATTACTGTACATTGGTAATCTTGAGTTTATAGCAATATGTAAAACAATAAAATCATTACTTTTTTGATTGCCCAAATACAGTACGTATGTTTGATTGTGGTCTGCTGGTCAAGCGATTGTACTGACAAAGTTCATATTGCTTTATGGAAATAAGTGTCACAGATAAGCCTGGGAAATTCAGATGTTGACACATTTAAGTTTACAATCAAATGTAGCATTCTTACAACTAAGTCAATGTTACAGAAATTACAAAATATTCTGCTGATATTTGCAGAATATTAATTGTAATTTTAGAATTTATATAAATTATATTAACATACATTTGTTTCCTTATATTCATGGTTACATATATGTTCACCATTAAATTAAAATAAAATTTTCTAATATCTTGAAACAGTTATCTATGTACATTATGATTTTTTTAGCTGTGTTATTAGAATATTTATAGGGTGTAAAAATATTCTCCTACACTTTAGTTTCATGTTTAGAATTTTTTTATTTTATTGAACTTGTTACCTTTTATTCAAAAACTTTTAAGCAATTATTAAAAGATTGCTTGGATAGGTCATATACCCAGTTAGTGGCACCTGACAATTGTGTAATAGTCTTCCTGTGATTACATTTTCTCAGTGGTAACCAGGGCCTGTGCTTTTCTGCCTATAGTCTCTTGGCAGGAAAAGACAGGCCATCCATTCGTGACAGCTTTAAGTTCATCACCTTCCTCAGAGCTTCCTTTGCTTCTTTGTTTCGCAGACAATAAATTACAGGGTTGAGCAATGGTGTCACCACTGTGTTGAATACTCCTAACACCTTATTGATATCCATTGAGTCGGACACACTGGGTCGAACGTAAATAAATATGACGGTGCCATACAGAATAGTGACCACTGTAAAATGTGAAGCGCAGGTAGAGAAAGCTTTTTGCCTCCCTTTGGTGGATGGTATTTTATATATGGTAGAAATTATGAGAACATAGGAAACAACAGTAAGAAGCAATGAGGTGAGGATGATACTGCATGCAAAAAAGAAGACTACAATTTCCTCTAACAATGTGTTTTGGCATGAAAGTTGGAGAAGTGGTGGGAGGTCACAGAAGAAATGATTGATAATAGCAGGTGGACAAAATGTTAAGCGAGATATCAGAAGCACAAGTAAAAACACAGAGAGGAATGCAACTGACCAACAAGCTGAAACAGCTTGTACACACACTTGAGCATTCATGATGGATGGATAACGCAGTGGGTTGCAAACAGCCAAGTAGCGGTCAATGGCCATCACTCCCAGAAGAAAAAATTCTGTGGAACCCAAAGAAAAGTAAAAATATGTTTGTGATAGGCAGCCAGATAGTGAAATGTATTTCCAACCAGCTAAATTAGCCAACAGTTTAGGAGCAATGGATGATGTGTACCAGATCTCTAAGAAAGAAAGCTGGCTAAGATAGAAGTACATGGGAGTATGAAGTCTAGTGTCTATGCGAACCAAACTAATAATAGCAACATTAGCAGTCACAGTCAATAGGTAGATAGCAAGGAAAACCACAAAGAGAAACAACTGCAGTTCTACAGAGATAGTAAACCCAACCAAGAAAAACTGAGTCACACTGCTCTGATTTTCCATTATCTTCGCCCTGTGAACATAATGGAGTAAGAGTAGGTAATAATTGTTTTTTTTTAAGATTAATGATATATTATGCCAAGAATGGAAATGCATTACAGTTTTTGAAATAGCAGACTACAATAATTAGCCTGCATTAATATATAGTCATACATTACTAGTGATATTCTTAATTGTGTAAATTAATATATTGATATGTGTATTTGTATGTTGCTTGGATATGTAATTACTAAACTAGGATTGTGTTTGCCTCATTATATAGACATGAATCTCAGTGAATGATTACAGTATCTATAAAAACTGCTATCCATAATGTAGGCCTTTTGCAGATAAAGTGCTTTTTCTACAACTATGAAAGGCAAGATGCATAGATAATCATTTGGAAAAAGTCAAATAGAAAATGTGATTTGTCACTGAAATCCACATCTCATGCACAACTTATTTGGGCAGTCATCCTATCTTTTTCAGTGCTCATTTAGGGGAGAATTTACAAAATCAGTGGCTTTACACTGACTGTGGGTGTCATTAGAAATATGCACCTGCAACCTACCGAGAAGCAGTGGCTTACAGAACTTATCACAGATATTAAAAGCTAATTCCACCATGATCAAAACATTTATGGCTGAATGCAATTAGGCATGAGTTCCATCCATGGAAGTCACAGGTTACATTACCATAAACATTGTGGGCTATTGAGATCAAGCGTGTTGCAGCAAATTGTGTAATTAAATTGCAAAAGTATATTTGTGGCACTTGCTGCAATGTTGCATGTTAATTCTATTTGGTGCAATCTGGGGAAGTCCATGAAAAAGTGTGAAAAGAACCCAAAAAAGTGGCAGATATCATTGAATAATAATATAGAAGGCCAATAGGTACCAAAGGCCACTAATTAAGTATTTGAAGTTCTTAAAAGGTGTCAAGTGGATGATCTTTACCTTATTTATCAGTAATGGAAGATTGATGAAAAGCAAATGTTTAACACCAAATTAAAGCTTCTAGATTATTTCAGGGTACAGAAAATTTTGTATTACATTTGCAGAAGGAATTTTGTTTTATTTATTTATTTTTAATTTGTTTTTTTTTATTGTTTTTAAGCAAGTTCAAATATATTGGGGAAAAATACTTGGAATTTCCTTCTGCAAATTTAAAAACTTATTATCCATCTACTTATGACCAATTATTTATGAGCTTTTTACAGAAAATTACCTGAAAAATGATATAATTATTGGCAAAGTTATACTATGTTAAGTGCATTATTATTCACTTGGGGAGGATGTGGGGTTGTATCGAATGTGTGGTAATAAGTTCCAACATTTTTACCTTAAAGTACATTATTTTTCACCCAGTTAGAGGCTGCAAAAAAAAGACTGTGTTAACAAGAATTTCTAATTTTACGACTTTTTCAGCTACGTTCAGCAATTTGCGGTAAAGTTGCTGCTAATTGAATTCAGTCCTCAGTTTAGAGCAGTTTTTCCCACATTCTCTTGAATCAGGGCACCCTAGAGTATCAGCATTTTTTTTCATGGCAGCCTTAGGCCAAAAATGAACATTGTGCTTATCTGTCATCCTAAGGTTCAATTATGAACAAGCACTGGTTCATAAATAATTTGATTTGGTCC
This sequence comes from Taudactylus pleione, assembly GCA_031769625.1. Taxonomy (NCBI): domain Eukaryota; kingdom Metazoa; phylum Chordata; class Amphibia; order Anura; family Myobatrachidae; genus Taudactylus; species Taudactylus pleione. Next base: position 3,867,528 of record JAUIMM010000094.1, read on the forward strand.
CAGACCACCAACCTGAGACACCCCTGCAAGTGCCCTGAGGCACCTCAGGGTGCCATGTCACCCAGTTTGGGAACCACTGGTTTAGAGATTTAAACCAAAAATTTTACTTTATTTGTATAACAATAAACTGCCAATTTTTCTTGTCACCCAATGCCTCAAATAGGCTAGAGGAGGAGATCTTTTCTGCTCAGATTGGTCTTTTTGTGGTTTTCAATCCACCTTCTTCCATGAGCCTCTGATTCACACACATTTTACATATTGGAGAACCTTGACAATGCCAGTGATAGTATGAAAATGCCCATCCAGGCAGAGAGGATTTACTGTTCTGGGCCTTTAGACACATCTGTAGGTGCTGTGAGTAAATGGCCTAACAAAGTGCAGGAATAAACATTTCATTTTATTTTACATTACCTAAATCTACACAAAACTAAATTTTACATTTTGCATGAAAAAAGACTTTACAGCACACAATAACAGTAATATTTTGTAGAAAATGAGGTAAAGTTTTGATTATACTCTTAAAATTATGACAACATGTTTGGAGAAAAAAATCTCTAAATAGATTGTAGGAAAATGTTTCAGAAGTATGACAAAATGAAGTTGTTATGTGGTAGGGAATATACAGTTGATTGTAAACTCCACTGGGGCAGGGACAGATGTGAATGGTAAGACATTCTCTGTAAAGCGCTGCTGAATATGTGTGCGCTATATAAATAACTGTTAATAAATAAATAAGTTGTTCGTTAATGCAGACTTAAAAAAAAAACTTTATGGGACAGTTATACAGTATATCTGGAATCCTGGAGTATATAAATCTGAAAAACCTCATAAAAATTGTAAATTGTGTGCAACCAGAAACATGGAGTGGCGACTAAAAGTCCTGCATTTATCCTGCTTGACTGCAAACAGAACAAATAAAATAGATTTTGATTAACATTCTGATTTTCTCAGAGTGTAATTCTTTGGGCACCTTTAATCATATGCAGTGGATCTACTCACAAATTAAGAGATTATATTAAATTATAGAACATGTACTGAGAAATATTCTAACACCAGTTTTGGAGTGAAAGCATAGTCAGTCTTACTAGGTGAGCAATTAAGAAAAACACTTTAGTGACCCTACTAAATTATGTAAAAATCGGGATACGTTTAGGAAGCCGGCGGCCGCAATACCGACCGCTGGCTTCCCGAATCCTCAATCCCGGCTAGGGTTAAATGACAGGCATCTAAAATCTAGATGCCTGTCATTTTCCCGATGCCGGGAGACAGACGCCTGACATCCCGATCGAAGGGATGCCGAGCGCCGCGAGTGGACAGCCACGGGGGGAGGCTTAGGTTTAGGGCACCCGGGGGGACTTAGGGTTAGGCACCCGCCCGCGTGGGTTAGGGTTAGGCTAGGGGGAGGGAGGGTTAGGTTTAGGCACCCCCGGGGGGGGGACTTAGGGTTAGGCACCCCCCGGGAGACTTAGGTTTAGGCAGCGGGGAAGGGGGGGTTAGGGTTAGGCACTTAGAGGGGGGAGGTTAGGGTTAGGCACCCCTAAGGAGGGTAAGGGTTAGGGGAGTTGGTTAGGTTAGTTTTTACTTACCTTAGGGACGATCAGGATTTCCAGCGCTGTTGGGCTTCCGCTGCCGGGTTCTGCTCTTCTGTTAGGCTGCCGCTGCCGGGATTCGAACGGCCGGCCATGCGGCAGCTGGGATTTCATACCAAATGCGTAAAAATCATGTATAGGAAAGGTTTTTATTATTAAGATTTTATACCTGGCATCTCTATTTCTCTTTGCAATAAGATAATAAACTCTAATGCTTGGCACACATACCATCTGTAGAAAACACAGATATGTCACATAAGATATAGTACTTCAACCATTACAATTAATGCCCTTGTCATCTATATAATATATTGACTGCTATATTTACCTTTTTAATAGTCTTCCTCTATTTCAAAATAAAAACAAAAAAATAACTGCACAGGCGAAGACTCCTACTGTACTTTGAGTATAAACTGTTTATATTGCTTTAAAAAGGAAATAAAATTTAATAATCAATAAGCATTTATTTTATTTATATCACCTTGTGAAATATTAAAACATAGGTTAGATAGATTATCTAAAAAGTGATACCTCAAATATGTTATCTATATAGGTCACCTAATCCTGGAGTCGATATTCAAACAATTGCAACTTATCATCTCTAAATACAATAAATTAATGTATTTCTACATATACTGTAGGTTACCCATGTCCAAATGTATTTATAATTTGGAAAGTTACTTCTATGTGTGCTGAAATAAAGCACAATTATTGATAATTAAATAAAAAATAAGGTATAAAAATTACAATGTCTATTTCCAATGTACAGTAAATAAGCTTGTTCCGGAATGCACAATTGCTGCCTCAATTTTGATCTCAAATAAAATGTATAGTTTTCATTGAATTGTCTTTAGGAGCATGTAGCACTTCCTTGGGCTGCATCTATTCTCTACCTCCTAAAGTAGAATTTTCCATTTTCTTTTCAAGATACCCTGAAAACAAACACCTCAGGCAAGTTTAGCAAATTCCTGAAACACCTTCTTGCCCTCCCTGTTTTTGTAATTCTGAAAAAAAAAAATATATATTTTATAATATAATCCTGCATTAACACAATTTCTAACATTAAAATATGTTTTTACCAATGCATTCTCCCTGGAAGTCTTCATCTTATTAGTGGATAGACTGACTAAAATCATCATTGATCATTGTGGAGAATGGCTAAAATCCTCATTGATCATCTATCACATTTTGCCTGTTGCACATAAAATAAGTAATTATCTGAACTGTTACCTTGGAGTATATTTACTAAAGTGCAGGTTTTTAGAAGTGGAGATGTTGCCCATAGCAACAAATCAGATTCTACTTAACTTTTATCTAGCACTTTCTAGAAGATCATAACTAGAAACTGGTTGCTATGAACAACATCTCCACTTCTAAAAACCTGCACTTTAATAAATATATCCTCTTGTATCATGTGTTTTGTTTCTTGAAGTGTCTGCTCCTGGTATTAGAAATATCATTATCTATGTAACTTTGTGCATCATTTATTCCACTTCCATCTGGGTTGTAAGCTTTTATATACTGTTTTATATCCATGCACATATACTGCTACAGTAAATAATTTCCCCTCCTTGTGGTCTATATAATAAACATATAATGCACATTAAATATTTGTGTTCCATAAATAAGTTACAGTAACTAAAATGGACTAATCTTGGGTAGAAAAATAAACAATAAAAAAAAGGATGTATCACCTAACACCAACCCCTCATACTTTGAAATGCGTGTTATCATAGATGAATGTTCTGAGAGACTACAGATTACATATTTTGTCCTCTATCTGTTCTCACCTGTATTTTTTGTGTTGTTAAATAGTATGATTTAGTCAGATGTCACATCGTGAGTTTGTGCTCCTTCAATTCGGTATGGCATAGGAAGGCCTATACGTGGTAAAGAGTCAGATTATATAAAAGGAGAGTAGCCCTTGGAAAGTTTAAAAATTGGACTTCTGGGAACTCTCAATGGTGCTTCTGGGATTTTTACAATTGAAATACCTCAGAGTTTGGTTTATGTATTAACTAATTCATGAAAATGTTTTATTCTCCTGCTTAAAGGGTTCTAGTAATCAAAATAATAGAAATATCACATAAAGCTACATATAATAATACATATAACACAGTGGACCTGATTCAGAGTTAGGAGCAAATATAAATATAATTTGCAAAAAAGGAGCAATTGCACATTGGGAAAACCATTTTGTGCTACATGTGGGGCAGATTTAAAATGTGCAGAGAGATATTTAAGATGGGAAGAGGTGTGCCCTAAATTGCAATATAATAATAAAACTGCTCTGTATTTGTTTGTTTGCAACCAACGTAGCCAGTATAGGCCCTGCATACAAAAAGAAAGATGTATTTACACCCCTTGCTTTGTAACATTGTTTAATCAAAGCGCAAAATACTCCTTGTTTTCTTTTTGTTTTGCTTATAACTCTGAACCAAGTCCTTTCAATTTTATTAAATAACACGGTGCAAGCAAAAATGCTTCATTACCAGTTTGTAACCAATCAGATACTATTTTACTGTAAATACATTTCCATTCCCATTTGCCAAATAGGACTGGGGCCAATAATTGAATTCCTAGGAATACAGTCTGGAGATGAGAAGCCCTACTGCTGGGTACACACTGACAGATATATTGGCCGATCAATTGATCGGCCAATATATCTGCTGCACTTTGGCCAGTGTGTACCGGCAAATATGTCTGTGAACGGCGTCATTCACAGACATATCGCATTGGCTGTGCTGCACAGCCATATCTGCAGACATATCTGTCCATCAGCAGGTGTGTACGAGTGGTCTGCAGACTGCCTGTACACACACAGCGGCAGCCGCAGGAAGGGGTTGGGATATGCCCCCCGTCCACCAGGACACCCCCCACCCATCCCCTGGCAACCAGGACCTGCTGCAGCATGCTGATGATGGCTGTTCAGTGTGTATGAATGACCATCATCTGCAGATATATCACTTAGGTGTGTACCCACCATAACAGAACTTTTATGTCAGGCCCCTAATATACTAGGAAGATAAGATACATCATTGTTTCAAATATGGAAGTCTTTGAAATGATTAACCAAGGTAATTATTAATAGCATTTATTTATAGATGTACAGTAATGTTAACATGCTCCACAGCTCTATACTATTGAGACCATCATAGTAATATACCAACACTGAACATTTACAAACAGACAATGTGGTAAGAGAACCCTGCTCACAATCTTCCAATCTATAGGAAAGTAGAAATATAATGGGTTGGGTATGATATCCCGGCATTCAAAATCCCAATGGCCACAATGCCAGCTCCGAATTCCCAATGGTCAAAATCCTTATACATATATTGGTGAGTATTCTTTACCTAACCCTAAACCACCCCTCACACAGCCTAACCCTAACCAGCCCCTTTGGCAGCCTAACCCTAAACATCCCCTGCTGCAACCTAAACCTAACCCCTCTCCCTAGTGACTAACATTAATCCTTAACCTAACCCTAATACTCACCATAAGGATTCTGACCGTCATGATGCCAGAGTCAGAATAGTGATGGCCACCGAGATGCTGGAGCCAGTATTGTGACCAATGGGATCCTGACTACATACCTGTTTAATAGATAAGTTTAAGTGGCAAAGATTAAATAATGGTCTAGCCAGAGTGCAATGGGACGTGAGTGTTTGTGTAGATCCAATGAAGGATCAGAATGTTTTTGAATATTGAAGAAGAATAAATGTAAGTTGTGTAAACTGTGTAGAGTGCTGGTAAATGTGCAGAACAACCTGGGGAGGACAAGAAGATGACTAGTAAATTTGATAAGCTTGCTTATAGAGGAGAGCTTTCAGGGAGTTCCTGTTGTATTAGGAAGGCTATTCCATAAACTGTAAGTGGTGTATCCAGAAAGGAGATCTGTAACTGGAATATGTCAAGAGTGGTCAAGTTGGAAGATATTTTGAAACAAGTGAAAAGATGTGTGTTGGTGCAAATTTGTTTATGGCTTTGCATGCTGGTAGAAGTATTTTAAATTTGATTTGGCAACATACAGGCAACCAATATTGGGTCTGACAGAGTAGCTCAGGAATAGAAAAATATTTGCATGAAAAAATTGAAACAAACTCCACTCAAAATGGATTTTAAGGATGAAAGTCAATTATGAAAAGACTAGTGAGGAGGAAATACAATTGTCAATGCATGGGTTAATATTTTTGCAGTATCTTGGGTAAGACACTGTTAAAGCAATACCAGTAAAGAGGGGTGATAAGACTTACAGCAGATTCAAGAAGACTTTACCTATAGCAAGCCACTTCTACTCTTACAGCTCAACATTATTATATGTGCTAAGATGCCCTCAGGTTTACAATTCCAAGTAGTAAAGGCTTATATTACTGATGTTTAAGAATAAACAGTAGACTAAGCAGGACCGCCAGATGTTACTGGGTGTGAAAGGAATCAAACAGCACCTGGCAGATTTTTCAATGGAAAAGACTGTAGTTTAGTTTAGTTGCAAGCAACTAAACTGGCAGCAGATATATAGTGTAATATTTTTATTGGGGGATCTAGGAAAGCAGATAAACTGCATAAGTATACTACTCAAAGTGAAGGTTATCTAAAGGCAAGCTATATCAAATATTCAATAAGCAGACAGGACTTGGGGCAGGAAAGCTATATTGAGCACACAATCCAAGATCAGAGCTGGAGGCAAAGAGAACATAAACCAGAAATGAGTCAGGGCAGGAAAGAGTAACAAAATCAAAGCAAGTCAGCAATGATAAACAGGACACACAACTGCAGGTTCAATGCTGGCACTTTTAGTGGTACAGGTGGTGCAAACTAACAGCTATTTACATACACATAAACTGATGACTATAGTGCAACCAATGCCTAACCAAGGAGCATACCTGGGTAGACAGAGATGGACTCAGGGATAAAAATTATGTTGTAGAGGTCTCTGAGACAACTGTCCCATAAGCCTGAAGAACTGCAACATCTGCGTGAAGAATGCCAGGTGCCTTAGGAGAAACACTAGCCCAAAACCTTCTAAAAAAAGAAAAGAAAACTGGTTTAAATAATGAGCAATAAAGAGGTAAATAAATACAGTCTAATGGCTAACCAATTACTCCTTTTTTCTATTAAGAAAATAAGTCTATGTTCAGGCGTTATTTTTTTATGGGTTATATAATACACACTGTAGAAAAAACCTCTGTATGCTTGTGAACATACAGAAAAATTTATTCTGACCTGAATGGTCAGCATGTATTAACACAGAACAATGTTAAATTAGGATAATTTGCGCTATAAATTTAGTATCACAAAGTCTGATACTAATACTTATAGTGTAAATAATCCTAAATTAACATTATTTTCTTAATAATTTTAGAGCACCTAATATATTTGGGTGTAAATTTCCCATATAGCTGTTTCAATGTCAAATTATAAGTTGATAACCAAACTCTGAGGGTGATTCAGTAGTGGACAGAATTGGAAAGCTGCATGCAGGCAGTTTTGCTATTCTGCCCTTGCAATTATGTCAATGTGGCAGGAGGCGTCATGTCATCTGCATGCATTACTTATCTGAGCTGGGTCTAAGGACGCAGCATCAGATAATCGTTCATATCGGTTGGCTGAGTGACCCATGGGGTCACACAAGCCGGTCGCCGCAGATACAAGGAGGCCAGGAAATATTCATCAGCTGACAGAGATCCTTGCCTCCTCCCTCCCCCAGACAGTTGCAAGAAGTCTTCATTTCAAGGAACCGAGGCTGTTGCTGCCCCTCTGTGCCCACAAACTTTGCATGCAAACACACAGGACCCGTACTGCATGTGCGCAGTACGGGCTCGGCACTTGTGCAGATTCTCGACCATCGGGAATCTGCATTCAGCAGTGCACTAGCATGCACTAAGGACCTCATTCAGAGTCTCTCGCTAGCGCTGTGCGCTCGCAAGCAGCCCGATAGTTTGCGTATGCGCATGCTTTGTTCTGCGCGTGCGCGAACTACTATGTGTGACCGCAGGCCGCTTGCTCGCCAAGCAAAGACAGCCCAGTGAAATGAGTGACAGGAGAGGCCGTTTGTGGGTGGTAACAGGGGCAGGACACAAATAATGGGGGAGTAGAGGTGTGAACGCAGGCATGCTTGAGTGTTTCAACGCCATTTTAGAGGCGTGCATAATTAACATGCAGCATCATAGTACACGTCACATGCCTGTTTTTTACACTGAAGTCCTCGCAGTACTTGCAGTAGGGTAAGGCAACCACAAGTGCTGCGATTGCTTCCGATTGTCCTTGATGTACCAATGTTTTAATACACTTCCTGGAGTTGACGTGTGATGGTGGGCGGCTCTGCCTGTGCGATTGGGCATGCGCTGGCCACTCGCTAAGACATGGTGGGTGTGCTTATGCCTTGGCAAGCGATCACTTCCCGTGGCACTTTGACAAATTTGCATACGCTGGGGGCGAGCGATCGCATCTAGCGAGAGACTCTGAATGAGGTCTTCAACTGTTAACTTACAGTCCAATTTGAATTCTGGTGAAAAAAAAAAATCTTGGTTTATAATGCTGCATGAGAGAGTGCCTTTCTCTAGACATTCCTTAAAAAGATGATATCCTGATGCCATAAATCAGGTTTCCTGTGACAAAGCTGTGTGTACATGGAAAAATGTGTAAGGAGTTTATTATTGATGCCAACATATACTGTAGAGAGGTGCATGGGCTTCATTGTTTGGACCTCTGAAAAGAGTGACTTTTGGTATAGGCTGCTTTCTGTGGGCCATTAGAGGTACTTTACCCATGGTCTACTAGTGCTTTGCTACAGTGACTGTGATTCTCCAGATTGCTTCCCTTGGGGATTCAGTATGGTTACTGCCAGCCGCATGGCGGCATCCCGGCATCACTGAAAATCCTGATCGTCCCCAGGTAAGTATTCTCTAACCTATTCTACCCCCTCACCCTAACCCCCCCTAAGTGCCTAACCCTAATCCCCCCTCTAAGTGATTAAACATAACCCCCCCTTCCCCACCGCCTAATCCTAAATCCCCCGGGGGGGTGCTTAACCCTAACCTCCCCCCTGGGAGTGTCTAACCCGAACCCAGCCCCTTCCCCTAGCCTAAACCTAACTTTCCAGGGAGGTGCCTAACCCTAAATCCCCCCCGGAAACCCTAAACCTAACCCTCTCCCACCCGCGGCTGTCTGCACCCGTTGCCCGGCTTACCTTCTATTGGTAAGCCGGGTGTTGGTCTCCCGGCATAGGGAAAATGACAGGCGTCAGGATTTCAATACCGTCATTTAACCCTTGCCGGGATTATACAGTCGGGAAACTGGCGGTCAGGATTCCGTCCATCGGCTTCCCGACTGTTTCCCTTTCCTTGGTACTGCAACTGTAACTCCTGGGTCTCTGGCTATTCTCAAATACGGTACCTGCATCTAAAATAAGCTCATCTCAGTTTAACCAACCTGTCACACTCGGTTCCCAAGCAGAGTGCAGGGAAAGCACAAACTCCCTTGCAGTGGGTCCCTGATAAAAAACACTTGTGCATTAGACTCCATGCAGAAATCATTCCGTTTTATCCCTGAGATTTTTTTGACAATTTGACATTCTTCTGGGCATTTTTATCCTTCACCAATCATTGTCTCAATTCCTCAAAGAACCATTTGATAGCCAAGAAATTTTTTTTTTGCAAACGAAAGGTTATTTAAGAAAAAGCATAAGTCTGTAATTTCTCATAAGGATGAGTTGCTGGGAGCCCTGCACTCTACTTTTATGTGTTCACACTTAAATTTGTGTCACTAATGTGTAGGTATAAAATTATATCTGTTATGTAATGTTATAATATTTTTGTATTGCAAAATGACAAAAAAAGTGGTTTAAATTACTGTGGTTTTAGAGTGGATATGGATTAGTGCCTAATAAATTGATCTAACATATAATGGTGGAGATCAATCTGGATAACTTGTGCTGGACATACACGCTACAATTATTGGGGTGATCCGCCTGATATCGGCAGATCGCCCCGATAATTGTAGCGTGTGTGCGTGTGACCGAGGGTTAAATATTGCTCGGTCGGGCATGCAGGATTGTCCAGCATGCCCGTCCGATGCAATATTTACCCGGTAAACTGTCGGCCGCATCGGGCAGTGTATGCCCAGCACGGCAGACAGACAGACATTTCCTGTGTTCCTTCCTACGGAAGGAACAGGGAAATGTCTCCTCCCCCGGGGGTGGAGTGCAGATGTCTGCCGAATACACTGTGAGAGAAATCTCACAGTGTATGCCGGCGACATCTGCGGCTGGCAGCCGGCCAGATAAAATGTCTGTCGGTCTGACAGACATTTTATCTGGCCGTGTATGCCCAGCATTGGATGTTTGTCTAATTGTTTATTCTAAACAAAACAATACAATGTAGCATTATTATACTATACATATAACAATAAATAAATGTTATATACAAGAAAGATAGGTGGGGGGAAGGAAGGTAGGACTAATATTTGCTGATACAGGTTTACAGTCTTATGCTCCAGTGTCCAGTTTAAAAGTTCAACTGGGTTACGTATCTGTTCTTCTGACAATTTGGTGTTGCTAAGTTTCATTTAGAGATCCATGTGTTTCTTTATGCTGAGTCCGCTCTGGATCCCTTCTGCAGTTGGACCTCTCCCAGTAGCTACTGCGCCAAACACCTTACTTCAGGATCCACAGTCCACACTGAGAGGCTGAATGTATCTACGGGGTGATATCAGGCACGGTGCTCTCAGGGGAAGGTCAAGATGTCCTGCTGGGACTCATAGGGGGTGATTCAATTGTTTTTTTGCGTGGTGAAAATTAATGGGCACTCAATGTAGAAATTCAATTGTTTTTGGCACCCATTAATTATTGCACCCAATTAGACTGAGTTTAGCTGCATAACACAGCTATACCCATCTAAAGTTCTAATTAGCATGTCCAAACAGCAATTTGGGTGCCCTACCCGTGGACTCATTGCACATTTCTGCTTGCTCACTTCTGTGGGCTAGCAGACATGCCAGTGCCTATGGCTATCGCACCCAAACAGAGCAACAATTAAATTGCTCCATCAGGTGTCAAAACAAATAGACACCCAAAAAAAAACAAACACAAAAAACAGCTACTCAGCTGTGTACAATGTTAGTAGTAATGGATTGGCCACCGTGTACTTCAGCATTAGCACAGTGATCACCACTGGAGATAACGTGGCCATTATTGTGGGGGTGTTAGGCTTTCCTTGATATTATACCTTGCTGTTGTAGCTGCTGAGGTTTGTAGGTGGTAGGAAAATGTATTATATATACTGACTTGAGACAGAATGATCCTGCTCCCATATTAGAGACATCAAAGGCTAGTTTAAATTAAGATGAAAAAGAAATGTTGTACAAAAACAAATCCTTTTTCAATATCAAAAAGGTCCTGGAAACTTCTTCTGACAAATTTGAGGGATCTGTCTATTTTTTTATTCATGGCAGTGAGTGAAGTTGCAATAATAGAGAATTGTCACGACTGGGGATTCAGGACTGCTCAGTAGAGACTTAGGTACTTGCTCGCTGTTAGTACAGGAGGTTTGCAATATAGATGGTTGTGTATAAGTCCTCCTCATAGTTTGAATAAGCAACATGGAAATATACGTGGGTGTTATCGGAGAACAAGGACTGAGAGTAGAAAGTATGGTAGATACTGGATGCAAATGGATTTGAACCTGACTTGAGGATACACTGATATTAGAGTGAGATCAGACTTGAAGAATATACTGGAATTGGAGTGGAACCAGACTTGAAGAATATACTGGAGTTGGTGTGGAACCAGACTTGAAGAATACACTGGAGTTGAAATGAAATCAGACTTGACGAACATACTGGAGCCGGAGACGTCAGAGAGACTACCACAGGTAACATTGGAGCTAGGATCAGAGCATGTGTCAGCGGCAAATTTCAGGTACTGAATTTTGTGAGGAGTGAGGTTTTATACCCTGTGCATCACTGGGATAGGAAGTTGTCGCCAAGTGGCCACCGACCTGGATACCCATTGGAGACTCAGTGGTCAACTGACAAGAATCAAAATGGCGGGAATGCTGCCACAAACCAGAGACTACCAGCACATTGAGGATCCTCCAGAGACACACCTAGCCAGACAGGAGCCGCCATGACTGCGCTCTGTCTGAAGCCAGTGGGAACACTGCCGGAGCTCCAGACCCCTGAGACCACCACCACACTGGGGACCTGCCACCAGCCCTTTTCAAAAGACCCCAGGCCAGGACCCACACCAAGAAAGTGCAGCGTGATCCTGAAGGTGAGCACATTTCCTGACAATAAATAATAATAGGTAATGCCCGGAAATCTTTTCATTCAAATTGATGTAGATTATTCAATCATGAATAGCCTGGAGCTTAGCAACATACATGGAAAAATGTTCGCCTAATGTCTCATATCCAAATAATGACCCTTATGAGTACTTAGAGCAGTCTTTCAATCATCGACTTTACACATACTCTATGCATCAAGTTATAGACTCTTCTTAAACACATTTTGTTAAATATACTGACACCGTTTAGCTGATCTTATAACTAAGGAATCAATGGAAAAGAGTATTTTTTCTTCATTACAATTGTTTTCCGAGCTCAATAATAGATAGAAGGGCAAAGTCTTTAACCTTTCTTGGCCACAAAGAAAAGTACAGTCCCCAATCATGACTTGGACAGTCTGATAAATCCTATTCTCAGTTGTATAATGTTCTACTGCTTTTACCTCCAGAAGCTGACAAATAAATGGCCTTCAGGCAGCTTGATTTTAGATACCAGTTAAATTGCACAGTAATAATGTTGATGTACAGGGTTTTTTAAAACACATCATCAAAACATTTATAGGCTGATGATAAACCTTTCCAGTAGCGCACGCAGGGGGGGTTTCTGAGTACCTAGAAACCCCCCCTGCCAGGCCAATCCATCCCCGCAGCGCACAAGTATTTATTTGTTTTTTTTAAAGTGAGACAGAGAGCTTTGTCTCTGTCTCATCAAGCCGTTCTGTGAGCTCCGACTGGGCAGCTTCCGCGTAGCTATGGGGATGGCTGAGAGCAGTACAGGGGAGCTGCTGTGGCTGCAGCTCCTCCCTGACGGCTCCCATGTGCCTTTGAGTGCCGGTGATGTCACTCACTGCACTCCTCCTCATCTGCACTCCGGACAGCATGTAATTAGCACAGCCACTGGCACAAACAAGTTCATCTCACAGGTACTATACCTCCCAGCTCTGTTTATACCATGGGTGTGGGGGGAGATGGTCTGTAGTCCGAGTGTGTGTAATGTGCAGTGCAAGGTGTCTGTGTGTAATGTGCAGTGTGTGTCAGTGTGCAATGTGCAGTGTGTGTATGTGTATAATGTGCAGTGTGTATATGTGTATAATGTGCAGTGCAAGTGTCTGTGTCTAATGTGCTCTGAGTGTCTGTGTGTAATGTGCAGTGTGTATGTGTATAATGTGCAGTGTAAGTGTCTGTGTGTAATGTGCAGTGTAATGTGCAGTGTGTGTATGTGTATAATGTGCAGTATGTATGTGTATAATGTGCAGTGTAAGTGTCTGTGTGTATGTGTATAATGTGCAGTTTAAGTGTCTGTGTGTAATGTGCAGTGTGTGTCAGTGTGCAATGTGTAATGTGCAGTGTGTGTCAGTGTGCAATGTGCAGTGTGTATGTGTTTAATGTGCAGTGTAAATGCCTGTGTGTAATCTGCAGTGTGTAATGTGCATTGTGTGTCTGTGTAATGTGCAGTGTAAGTGTGTGTAATCTGCAATGTAAATGTCTGTGTGTAATGTGCAGTGTAAGTGTCTGTAACCTGCTCTGAGTGTATGTGTTCGGGAGGGAAGGAGGGGGGCAGTCCAAATTGCTAATACAACTATACTTACACAATACATTGCAAAAATTTAACTATCCATTTGTGACGGGCATGTGGGTGGTGTGTGTGTGTATATATATATATATATATATATATATATATATAGTTACATACATACAGAAACCCCCCCTTACAAATCCTGTGTTTGCCCCTGCTTTCACAAGTTTTAATGGATTCTGTATAGTCAAATTAAAACAATTGCCATGCACTCTGCCCATCTGATAAATCAATCAATCAATATATTGTGTTGAGACATCCAAAGGTATCCCATGATCACAAGGTATCTAGTGGAGTGGATTATAGAAAATTAAATTGTCTCTGAATAAAGACACCTGATAGGAGCAATCTTGAACTCTATTACCGCTTCTGGAGTCAGATTTTTATCCAGATCCACAATTGAGATGGGAGTCTCCAGTAGTATCTTAACTAAACAAAATCTTCATGATCGTTTAAGTTATGGACAACCCCATTGTCCTCTAGGCCTTCAAGAGTTCCCATGAGTAGAGATATCTTCACAGGAACCAGTAGGGAGTTTGGTACAAGGAACATCCTTGTCATCCCTAAGGATTTGGAGTTTCCAGATTAATTAGGACATATGCAAATAATGTGCGCTTTCTCCACTTTGAGGTGAGCTTGACACTTACTTTCACTTTTGATTTATTGATGATTGATCGGGCTCTAGTTTATGGCATTGTGATGAAGAAGGAGGTCCTCTGTTTGATGAGTTTTTTTCTGCAAGAAGTTGAATGAACCTTACATAAATAAATACATAAAGTGCCCAGTAATGGAATTTATAATTTTATTAGTACTTTGATGCTAAACTATTTTGTCTTCAACTTTCCAAGATCATAAATTGTGTTTTTAAGGATTCATAAAATTGCTGTGGAGTGCTTGTTGCTAATAAATTCATGCTTATACTGTACTGCTGAGGAGTGATGTGAGTGTCTGACGATAGGGCAAGTTAGAGTTTAAGGATTGCAGGGAACTGTCTACAGTTTTAGAAATCATTCAATGCCAATATGCAGGCAGCTGATGCAAAGGAGGTAGATTAGGGAACATTCAATAGTGTTGATGAACAAGTACATTGAATAGTGCCAAAGTACAGGCACAAACAAATCACCTCTGTCAGACATGACCTTGTGAATTTTAAGAAGGCTGTTTTTATAAAATACTCACTTGCTTTTTGAATGGAAATCCCCATGGTGGTCTTGCAATGATCTCTGGGATGAGATGGGCTAAGTACATAGGTACATGTGTGCTTGTGGAATGGAAGTCATCAGGGTAAACAGTGATCTCTGGGATAAGATGTGCTTAGTACAATTGCAAGCAAGTAAATACACTCCTTAATTAGGGAATTATTGGAAAAACGAGTGCTCAAATGATTAATAGACTATTTAAGGAAACTACAAAGACAGTTAAATGAAAGACAATGAGTAACAGTGAGATTTCCACATGGAAAGGTGATTTTCATGCAAATCCAGGAGGAGTTTGCGCAAGGATGAGGCAAAAGTATGGTGATGATTGTGTCAAATATGTTTATGAATGGTCTAAAATTATGTAAAAGCGTTTCCTCTACATGGTATGTTTGAACCTTCTGTATTGAGCATTGTGGAAAAGCAAATCCTTGCATTCTGCAAGGCTAAAAATCGATTAATTCAGGTAAAATGTTTGAATCTATGGAAACATGAAAGTATATGCTCATAGATAGCACAGCATTTTGGCATGATAACACCAGTCACACCAAATGTGCCCACATCAGATAGCCTTGCTGCGTTAGTGCCAGCACCTAATGACCCCTTGCCATTCGAGAGTACTACTGTATTTCCTAGGAGCAACCTGATACTTCTGCAAAAGCTGCAGATGCTGCCATACTAACAGATCCCCCAAGACCAGTGATTCCCAACCTCAAGGCACACTAACAGTTCTGGTTTTAGTGATGTCCATGGTTGAGCACAGATGGTTAAATCAAAATAACTGAGGTACTAATTAAGTCACCTGTGCTTAAGTATGGTTATCCTTAAAACCTGGACTGTTAGTGTGCCTTGAGGACCGTGGTTGGGAACCCCTGCCCTAGACAAACAATGCCAAATGTATCTGACTCTTCTTTTGACTGTCTGAAGAGAATGAGGATAGCATTCCAAAAAGAGCAGCATCTCCACCAATTTTGATGTCTACTGTTTCTCCTCCACCTGCTATGGTCCCACAATATATCAGAGTAAAACAATGCAGAAAGAAAAGGAAGAAAAATCAGGACACACAAAATCTCAGGCACCTGGTACTCCTTTAGATCAGATACAGTACCAAGAAAGCACATCACTGCTGCTACAGCTGAAGGGTCTAGTGGTACTTTAGCCCAAGATAACACTTGACATGGTGAGGTTTGCTAGGCATCTGGTTGCCATGGAAACTGTCATGGCGATGGTTGCCATGGCTTCTGTTGTAACTACCTAGTTTGCTAGGCAACTGGTTGCCATGGCGAAGGTAGCCAGGCAACTGGTTGCCATGGCAACTGTCATGGCAATGGTTGCCATGATGGCCAGTGTCATGGCGATGGTTGCCATGTCTACCTTTGTCATGGCAATAGTTGCCAGGCAATTAATTGCCATGGCAATGGTTGCTAGGTAACTTTTTGCCATTGCGACCATTGTCATATCAAATGTCGCCATGGCAACCAGTTGCATAAATTGTAACATTGCTGCATTGTGGGCAAATCATTTCCATATATGCAAATTACCTTGTCATTTGTCCAAAGTGATCATGATTGATATGGTGTTTGTGGTCTCTTGTACATGGTTGACATATGGCAATCAGTGGATGCCTAGCATCCATAGCCATGGCAACTAATTACCTGGCAATCAGTTGCATAGAACGCATCGCCATGGCAACCAGTTGCCTAACAACAGTCACCTTAGCATCCAATGCCATGACAACCAGTTGCCTAGCAACCATCACCATGGCATACAGGTACCTAGCAAACAGTTGCCTAGCAACCATCCCCATGACAACGGTTGCCATGGCAACCCGTCACCTAGCAACCATCCCCATGGTAATCAGTTGCATAGAAACCATCACCATGGCAACCAGTTGCCTAACAACAGTCACCTTAGCAACCAATGCCATGACAACCAGTTCCCTAGAAACCATCCCCATGACAATGGTTGCCATGGCAACCTGTTGCCTAGCAACCATCGCCATGACAATGGTCACCATTGTAATCATCGCCATGAAAATGGTTGCCATGGCAAACAGTTGCCTAGCAACCATCGCCATTATAACAAGTCCCCATGGCAACTAATTACCTGTCAATCAGTTGCATAAAAACCATCGCCATGGTAAATAGTTGCGTAACAAGTCGCCTTAGCAACCAATGCCATGACAACCAGTTGCCATGGCAAACAGTTACCTAGCAACCATCCCCATGGCAATCAGTTGCATAGAAACCATCGCCATAACAACCAGTTGCCATGGAAAACAGTTGCCTAGCAACCATGATCATGGCAACTAGTTGCCAAGCAACTATCGCCATGAAAATGGTCGCCATGGTAACGGTTGCCATGGCAAACAGTTGCATAGCAACCACCACCATGGCAACCATCGCCACGACAATGGTCGCCATGGTAACCATCGCCATGATGACAGTTGCCTAGCAACCATCACCATTGCAACCAGTTGCCTAGCAACCATCCCCATGGCAACCATTTGCCTAGCACCCATGACAATGGTCGCCATGGTAGCCATCGCCATGACAACGATTGCCATGGCAAACAGTTGCCTAGCAACCACCACCATGGCAACCATCGCCACGACAATGGTCACCATGGTAACCATCGCCATGATGACAGTTGCCTAGCAACCATCACCATGGCAAACCATTGCCTAGCAACCATCCCCATGGCAACCAGTTGCCTAGCACCCACTGCCATGACAATGGTCACCATGGTAACCATCGCCATGACAACGGTTGCCATAGCAAACAGTTGCCTAGCAACCATCACCATGGTAACGAGTTGCCTAGCAACTATCGACATGAACACGGTCGCCATGGTAACCATCACCATGACAATGGTCACCACAGCAACCAGTTACATAGCACCCAACACCATACCAATTAACTGCCTGGCAATGGTCCTCATAGCCAACAGTTAAACAATAAAGGCACATTATATCTAAAAAAACACCATTTATTTTTCAAGCTAAAGAAAACAAGAGTTTCTCTTTTTAAAACAGAAGCACTTTGACTCCTCCCAAAACAGAATAGCATCAACTGCTTGGGTATAGAGCAGCCCAAAAGGATCAAACCCACAACCTGACATGAATTCAAATACCAATACACAACATTGGGGGTAGTTTAAATCAAACACCAGTAGTGTTAGGGAGACCTAGCAACCATCGCCATGACAATGGTCGCCATGGTAACCATCGCCATGACAACAGTCACCATGGCAACTAATTACCTGTTAATCAGTTGCATAGAAACCATCGCCATGGTAACCAGTTGCCTAACAAGTCACCATAGCAACCAATGCCATGGCAAACAGTTACCTAGCAACCATTCCCATGGCAATCAGTTGCATAGAAACCATCACCATAGCAACCAGTTGCCATGGAAAACAGTTGCCTAGCAACCATCACCATGGCAACTAGTTGCCTAGCAACTATCACCATGAAAATGTTCGCCACGGTAACGGTTGCGATGGCAAACAGTTGCCTAGCAACCATCGCCACGACAATGGTCGCCATGGTATCCATCGCCATGACGAAAGTTTCCTAGCAACCATCACCATGGCAACCAGTTGCTTAGCACCCATCGCCATGACAATGGTCGCCATGGTAACCATCGCCATGACAAGGTTGCCATGGCAAACAGTTGCCTAGCAACCACCACCATGGCAACCATCGCCACGACAATGGTCGCCATGGTAACCATCGCCATGACAACAGTTGCCTAGCAACCATCACCATGGCAACCAGTTGCCTAGCACCCATCGCCATGACAATGGTCATCATGGTAACCATCGCCATGACAATGGTTGCCATGGCAGGCAGTTGCCTAGCAACCATCCCCATGGCAATGAGCTGCATAGAAACCATCGCCATAGCAACCAGTTGCCTAGCAACTATCGCCATGAACACGGTTGCCTAGCAACCATCACCATGACAATGGTCACCACAGCAACCAGTTACATAGCACCCAACACCATGCCAATTAACTGCCTGGCAATGGTCCCCATAACCAACAGTTACACAATAAAAGCACATTATATCTTAAAAACACCATTTTTTTTTCAAGCTAAAGAAAACAAGAGTGTCTCTTTTTAAGACATAAGCACTTTGACTCTTCCCAAAAGAGAATAGCATCAACTACTTAGGCATACAGCAGCCCAAAAGATCAAACCCACAACCTGATATGAATTCAAATACCAATACACAACATTGGGGGTAGTTTAAATCAAACACCAGTAGTGTTAGGGAGACCTATTTTTATTTTTTTAATTTGTTTTGTGTGTGCATTTCCTCTTGTATATGCTTATGTTTCCTCTTGCTATGTGCTGATCCTTATTTTTTGGTTCCTGAGTATCATCAGCACAGTGCAGAGTGCAAAAATTGCATAAATTGTAACATTGCTGCATTGTGGGCAATTCATTTCCATCTATGCAAATTACCTTGTCATTTGTCCAAAGTGATCATGATTGATATGGTGTTTGTGGTCTTTCGTTCATAGTTGACATATGGCAATCAGTGGATGTAATTGGCATGAGTTAGGTATTGCGGGGGAAGAGATATATTAGAGGGAAAAAAAATTACAAGCAAAATGAAAATGCTCTCCCTAATCTTAAATGCTCTTGGTATAAAGAGATATATAAGAAGGCTCAGATGTACTAGAAATTTGGTTGGGGAGAAAAGATTGCAATAAGCAGGCCAAGAGAGCCCCATTGCATAAAAGAAGCAGTCAGCTCATTAAATAAATGTGAAATCCAGGTATGTCATACATTTGTATACTGTCACACTTCAAGCTCTCTCTATATGTCGTCATCATCATCATCATCCCAATACAGATCACATGAAAACAGTGTAAATAACTCCCAGTTGCCTAGCAACTATTTGCCTGACAACCATCAACATTAAAATAATTGCCTGGCCATGGCACCCAGTTACCAAGCATCCATCCCCATGGCAACGAATTACCTGGCAATCAGTTGCATAGAAACCGTCACCTTAGCAACCAGTTGCCTAACAACAGTCTCCAGAGCAACCATCGCCATGACAATAGTCCCCATGGCAACTAATTACCTGTTAATCAGTTGCATAGAAACCATCGCCATGGTAACCAGTTGCCTAACAAGTCACCTTAGCAACCAATGCCATGACAACCAGTTGCCATGGCAAACAGCTACCTAGCAACCATCCCATGGCAATCAGTTGCATAGAAACCATCGCCATAGCAACCAGTTGCCATGGAATACAGTTGCCTAGCAACCATCACCATGGCAACAAGTTGCCTAGCAACTATCGCCATGAAAATGGTCGCGATGGTAACGGTTGAGACGGCAAACAGTTGCCTTGCAACCATCGCCACGACAATGGTCACCGTGGTATCCATTGCCATAATGACAGTTGCCTAGCAACCATCACCATGGCAACCAGTTGCTTAGCACCCATCGCCATGACAATGGTTGCCATGGTAACCATCGCCATGACAACGGTTGCCATGGCAAACAGTTGCCTAGCATCCACCACCATGGCAACCATCGCCATGACGACATTTGCCTAGCAACCATCACCATGGCAACCAGTTGCCTAGCACCCATCGCCACGACAATGGTCGCCATAGTAACCATCGCCATGATGACAGTTGCCAAGCAACCATCACCATGGCAACCAATTGCCTAGCACCCATCGCCATGTCAATGGTCGCCATGGTAACCATCGCCATGACAACGGTTGCCATGGCAGGCAATTGCCTAGCAAACATCACCATGGTAACCAGTTGCCTAGCAACTATCGCCATGAACACGGTCGCCATGACAATGGTCACCACAGCAACCAGTTACATAGCACCCAACACCATGCCAATTAACTGCCTGGTAATGGTCCCCATAGCCAACAGTTACACAATAAAGGCAGATTATATCTAAAAAATACCATTTTTTTTTCAAGCTAAAGAAAACAAGAGTTTCTCTTCTTAAGACACAAGCACATTAACTCCTCCAAGAAGGGAATAGCATCAACTGCTTAGATATAGACCAGTCCAAAAGGATCAAACCCACAACCTGATATGAATTAAAAAAAAAAAAAAAAAAAAAAAAAACACAACATTGGGGGTAGTTTAAATCAAACACCAGTAGTGTTAGGGAGACCTATTTTTTATTTTTTTATTTTTTTTTTTGTGTGTGCATTTCCTCTTGTATATGCTTATGTTTCCTCTTGCTATGTGCTGATCCTTATATTTTGGTTCCTGAGTATCATCAGTACAGTGCAGAGTGCAAAAATTGCATAAATTGTAACATTGCTGCATTGTGGGCAATTCATTTCCATATATGCAAATTACCTTGTCATTTGTCCAAAGTGATCATGATTGATATGGTGTTTGTGGTCTTTCGTGCATAGCTGACATATGGCAATCAGTGGATGTAATTGGCATGAGTTGGGTATTGCGGCGGAAGAGATATATTAGAGGGGAAAAAAAAAATTACAAGCAAAATTAAAATGCTCTCCCTAATCTTAAATGCTCTTGGTATAAAGGGATATATAAGAAGGCTCAGATGTACTAGAAATTTGGTTGGGGAGAAAAGATTGCAATAAGCAGGCCAAGAGAGCCCCATTGCATAAAAGGAGTAGTCAGCTCATTAAATAAATGTGAAATCCAGGTATGTCATACATTTGTATACTGTCACACTTCAAGCTCTCTCTATATGTCGTCATCATCATCATCATCCCAATACAGATCACATGAAAACAGTGTAAATAACTCCCAGTTGCCTAGCAACTATTTGCCTGACAACCATCAACAATAAAATAATTGCCTGGCCATGGCACCCAGTTACCTAGCATCCATCCCCATGGCAACTAATTACCTGGCAATCAGTTGCATAGAAACCGTCACCTTAGCAACCAGTTGCCTAACAACAGTCTCCAGAGCAACCATCGCCATGACAATGGTCCCCATGGAAACTAATTACCTGTTAATCAGTTGCATAGAAACCATCGCCATGGTAACCAGTTGCCTGACAAGTCACCTTAGCAACCAATGCCATGACAACCAGTTGCCATGGCAAACAGTTACCTAGCAACCATCCCCATGGCAATCAGTTGCATAGAAACCATCGCCATAGCAACCAGTTGCCATGGAAAACAGTTGCCTAGCAACCATCACCATGGCAACTAGTTGCCTAGCGACTATCACCATGAAAATGGTCGCCATGGTAACGGTTGCGACGGCAAACAGTTGCCTAGCAACCATCGCCACGACAATGGTCACCGTGGTATCCATCACCATGATGACAGTTGCCTAGCAACCATCACCATGGCAACCAGTTGCCTAGCACCCATCGCCATGACAATAGTCGCCATGGTAACCATCGCCATGACAATGGTTGCCATGGCAAACAGTTGCCTAGCAACCACCACCATGGCAACCATCGCCACGACAATGGTCGCCATAGTAACCATCGCATGATGACAGTTGCCTAGCAACCATCACCATGGCAACCAATTGCCTAGCACCCATCGCCATGTCAATGGTCGCCATGGTAACCATCGCCATGACAACGGTTGCCATGGCAGGCAGTTGCCTAGCAAACATCACCATGGTAACCAGTTGCCTAGCAACTATCGCCATGAACACGGTCGCCATGACAATGGTCACCACAGCAACCAGTTACATAGCACCCAACACCATGCCAATTAACTGCCTGGCAATGGTCCCCATAGCCAACAGTTACACAATAAAGGCACATTATATCTAAAAAATACCATTTTTTTTTCAAGCTAAAGAAAGCAAGAGTTTATCTTTTTAAGACGCAAGCACTTTAACTCCTCCCCAAAGGGAAAAGCATCAACTGCTTAGATATAGAGCAGTCCAAAAGGATCAAACCCACAACCTGACATGATTTCAAATACAAATACACAACATTGGGGGTAGTTTAAATCAAACACCAGTAGTGTTAGGGAGACCTATTTTTATTTTTTTTTTATTTTTTTTGTGTGTGCATTTCCTCTTGTATATGCTTATGTTTCCTCTTGCTATGTGCTGATCCTTATTTTTTGGTTCCTGAGTATCATCAGCACAGTGCAGAGTGCAAAAATTGCATAAATTGTAACATTGCTGCATTGTGGGCAATTAATTTCCATATATGCAAATTACCTTGTCATTTGTCCAAAGTGATCATGATTGATATGGTGTTTGTGGTCTTTCGTGCATAGTTGACATATGGCAATCAGTGGATGTAATTGGCATGAGTTGGGTATTGCGGGGGAAGAGATATATTAGAGGGAAAAAAAATTACAAGCAAAATGAAAATGCTCTCCCTAATCTTAAATGCTCTTGGTATAAAGGGATATATAAGAAGGCTCAGATGTACTAGAAATTTGGTTGGGGAGAAAAGATTGCAATAAGCAGGCCAAGAGAGCCCCATTGCATAAAAGGAGTAGTCAGCTCATTAAATAAATAGGTATGTCATACATTTGTATACTGTCACACTTCAAGCTCTCTCTATATGTCGTCATCATCATCCCAATACAGATCACATGAAAACAGTGTAAATAACTCCCAGTTGCCTAGCAACTATTTGCCTGACAACCATCAACAATAAAATAATTGCCTGGCCATGGCACCCAGTTACCTAGCATCCATCCCCATGGCAACTAATTACCTGGCAATCAGTTGCATAGAAACCGTCGCCTTAGCAACCAGTTGCCTAACAACAGTCTCCAGAGTAACCATCGCCATGACAACGGTCCAGATGGCAACTAATTACCTGTTAATCAGTTGCATAGAAACCATCGCCATGGTAACCAGTTGCCTAACAAGTCACATTAGCAACCAATGCCATGACAACCAGTTGCCATGGCAAACAGTTTCCTAGCAACCATCCCCATGGCAATCAGTTGCATAGAAACCATCGCCATAGCAACCAGTTGCCATGGAAAACAGTTGCCTAGCAACTATCGCCATGAAAATGGTCACCATGGTAACGGTTGCGACGGCAAACAGTTGCCTAGCAACCATCGCCACGACAATGGTCACCATGGTATCCATCGCCATGATGACAGTTGCCTAGCAACCATCACCATGGCAACCATTTGCCTATCACCCATCGCCATGACAATGGTCGCCATGGTAACCATCGCCATGACAACGGTTGCCATGGCAAACAGTTGCCTAGCAACCACCACCATGGCAACCATCGCCATGACGACAGTTGCCTAGCAACCATCACCATGGCAACCATTTGCCTATCACCCATCGCCATGACAATGGTCGCCATGGTAACCATCGCCATGACAACGGTTGCCATGGCAACAGTTGCCTAGCAACCACCACCATGGCAACCATCGCCACGACAATGGTCATCATAGTAACCATCGCCATGACGTCAGTTGCCTAGCAACCATCACCATGGCAGCCAGTTGCCTATCACCCATCGCCATGACAATGGTCGCCATGGTAACCATCACCATGACAACGGTTGCCATGGCAGGCAGTTGCCTAGCAAACATCACCATGGTAACCAGTTGCCTAGCAACTATCGCCATGAACACGGCCGCCATGACAATGGTCACCACAGCAACCAGTTACATAGCACCCAACACCATGCCAATTAACTGCCTGGCATTGGTCCCCATAGCCAACAGTTACACAATAAAGGCACATTATATTTAAAAAAACACTATTTTTTTTTCAAGCTAAAGAAAACAAGAGTTTCTCTTTTTAAGACATAAGCACTTTAACTCCTCCCAAAAGGAAATAGCATCAACTGCTTGGGTATAGAGCGGCCCAAATGGATCAAACCCACAACCTGATATGAATTCAAATACCAATACACAACATTGGGGGTAGTTTAAATCAAACACCAGTAGTGTTAGGGAGACCTATTTTTATTTTTTTTTATTTTTTTGTGTGCGCATTTCCTCTTGTATATGCTTATGTTTCCTCTTGCTATGTGCTGATCCTTATTTTTTGGTTCCTGAGTATCATCAGCACAGTGCAGAGTGCAAAAATTGCATAAATTGTAACATTGCTGCATTGTGGGCAATTCATTTCCATATATGCAAATTACCTTGTCATTTGTCCAAAGTGATCATGATTGATATGGTGTTTGTGGTCTTCGTGCATAGTTGACATATGGCAATCAGTGGATGTAATTGGCATGAGTTGGGTATTGCGGGGGAAGAGATATATTAGAGGGAAAAAAAATTTCAAGCAAAATGAAAATGCTCTCCCTAATCTTAAATGCTCTTGGTATAAAGGGATATATAAGAAGGCTCAGATGTACTAGAAATTTGGATGGGGAGAAAAGATTGCAATAAGCAGGCCAAGAGAGCCCCGTTGCATAAAAGGAGCAGTAAGCTCATTAAATAAATGTGAAATCCAGGTATGTCATACATTTGTATACTGTCACACTTCAAGCTTTTTCTATATGTTGTCATCATCATCATCATCCCAACACAGATCACATGAAAACAGTGTAAATAACTCCCAGTTGCCTAGCAACTATTTGCCTGACAACCATCAACAATAAAATAATTGCCTGGCCATGGCACCCAGTTACCTAGCATCCATCCCCATGGCAACTAATTACCTGGCAATCAGTTGCATAGAAACCGTCGCCTTAGCAACCAGTTGCCTAACAACAGTCTCCAGAGTAACCATCGCCATGACAACGGTCCAGATGGCAACTAATTACCTGTTAATCAGTTGCATAGAAACCATCGCCATGGTAACCAGTTGCCTAACAAGTCACCTTAGCAACCAATGCCATGACAACCAGTTGCCATGGCAAACAGTTACCTAGCAACCATCCCCATGGCAATCAGTTGCATAGAAACCATCGCCATAGCAACCAGTTGCCATGGAAAACAGTTGCCTAGCAACTATCGCCATGAAAATGGTCACCATGGTAACGGTTGCGACGGCAAACAGTTGCCTAGCAACCATCGCCACGACAATGGTCACCATGGTATCCATCGCCATGACGACAGTTGCCTAGCAACCATCACCATGGCAACCAGTTGCTTAGCACCCATCGCCATGACAATGGTCACCATGGTAACCATCGCCATGACAACGGTTGCCATGGCAAACAGTTGCCTAGCATCCACCACCATGGCAACCATCGCCATGATGACAGTTGCCTAGCAACCATCACCATGGCAACCATTTGCCTAGCACCCATCGCCATGACAATGGTCACCAAGGTATCCATCGCCATGATGACAGTTGCCTAGCAACCATCACCATGGCAACCAGTTGCTTAGCACCCATCGCCATGACAATGGTCGCTATGGTAACCATCGCCTTGACAACGGTTGCCATGGCAAACAGTTGCCTAGCAACCACCACCATGGCAACCATCGCCACGACAATGGTCATCATAGTAACCATCGCCATGACGTCAGTTGCCTAGCAACCATCACCATGGCAACCAGTTGCCTAGCACCCATCGCCATGACAATGGTCGCCATGGTAACCATCGCCATGACAACGGTTGCCATGGCAGGCAGTTGCCTAGCAAACATCACCATGGTAACCAGTTGCCTAGCAACTATCGCCATGAACACGGTCGCCATGACAATGGTCACCACAGCAACCAGTTACATAGCACCCAACACCATGCCAATTAACTGCCTGGCAATGGTCCCCATAGCCAACAGTTACACAATAAAGGTACATTATATCTAAAAAAACACCATTTTTTTTTCAAGCTAAAGAAAACAAGAGTTTTTTCTTTTTAAGACATAAGCACTTTAACACCTCCCAAAAGGAAATAGCATCAACTGCTTGGGTATAGAGCAGCCCAAAATGGTCAAACACGCAACCAGACATGAATTCAAATACCAATACGCAACATTGGGGGTAGTTTAAATCAAACACCAGTAGTGTTAGGGAGACCTATTTTTATTTTTTTTTATTTTTTTTGTGTGTGCATTTCCTCTTGTATATGCTTATGTTTCCTCTTGCTATGTGCTGATCCTTATTTTTTGGTTCCTGAGTATCATCAGCACAGTGCAGAGTGTAAAAATTGCATAAATTGTAACATTGCTGCATTGTAGGCAATTCATTTCCATATATGCAAATTACCTTGTCATTTGTCCAAAGTGATCATGATTGATATGGTGTTTGTGGTCTTTCATGCATAGTTGACATATGGCAATAAGTGGATGTAATTGGCATGAGTTGGGTATTTCGGTGGAAGAGATATATTAGAGGGGAAAAAAATTACAAGCAAAATGAAAATGCTCTCCCTAATCTTAAATGCTCTTGGTATAAAGGGATATATAGGAAGGCTCAGATGTACTAGAAATTTGGTTGGGGAGAAAAGATTGCAATAAGCAGGCCAAGAGAGCCCCATTGCATAAAAGGAGTAGTCAGCTCATTAAAAAAATGTGAAATCCAGGTATGTCATACATTTGTATACTGTCACACTTCAAGCTCTCTCTATATGTCGTCATCATCATCCCAATACAGATCACATGAAAACAGTGTAAATAACTCCCAGTTGCCTAGCAACTATTTGCCTGACAACCATCAACAATAAAATAATTGCCTGGCCATGGCACCCAGTTACCTAGCATCCATCCCCATGGCAACTAATTACCTGGCAATCAGTTGCATAGAAACCGTCGCCTTAGCAACCAGTTGCCTAACAACAGTCTCCAGAGCAACCATCGCCATGACAACGGTCCAGATGGCAACTAATTACCTGTTAATCAGTTGCATAGAAACCATCGCCATGGTAACCAGTTGCCTAACAAGTCACCTTAGCAACCAATGCCATGACAACCAGTTGCCATGGCAAACAGTTACCTAGCAACCATCCCCATGGCAATGGTCACCATGGTATCCATCGCCATGACGACAGTTGCCTAGCAACCATCACCATGGCAACCAGTTGCTTAGCACCCATCGCCATGACAATGGTCGCCATGGTAACCATCACCATGACAACGGTTGCCATGGCAAACAGTTGCCTAGCATCCACCACCATGGCAACCATCACCATGGCAACCAGTTGCCTAACACCCATCGCCATGTCAATGGTCGCCATGACAACGGTTGCCATGGCAGGCAGTTGCCTACCAGACATCACAATGGTAACCAGTTGCCTAGCAACTATCGCTATGAACACGGTCGCCATGATAATGGTCACCACAGTAACCAGTTACATAGCACCCAAGACCATGCCAATTAACTGCCTGGCAATGGTCCCCATAGCCAACAGTTACACAATAAAGGCACATTATATCTAAAAAATACCATTTTTTTTTCAAGCTAAAGAAAACAAGAGTTTCTCTTTTTAAGACACAAGCACTTTAACTCCTCCCAAAAGGGAATAGCATCAACTGCTTAGGTATAGAGCAGTCCAAAAGGATCAAACCCACAACCTGATATGAATAAAAATTCCAATACACAACATTGGGGGTAGTTTAAATCAAACACCAGTAGTGTTAGGGAGACCTATTTTTATTTTTTATTATTTTTTTTGTGTGTGCATTTCCTCTTGTATATGCTTATGTTTCCTCTTGCTATGTGCTGATCCTTATTTTTTGGTTCCTGAGTATCATCAGCACAGTGCAGAGTGCAAAAATTGCATAAATTGTAACATTGCTGCATTGTGGGCAATTCATTTCCATATATGCAAATTACCTTGTCATTTGTCCAAAGTGATCATGATTGATATGGTGTTTGTGGTCTTTCGTGCATAGTTGACATATGGCAATCAGTGGATGTAATTGGCATGAGTTGGGTATTGCGGGGGAAGAGATATATTAGAGGGAAAAAAAATTACAAGCAAAATGAAAATGCTCTCCCTAATCTTAAATGCTCTTGGTATAAAGGGATATATAAGAAGGCTCAGATGTACTGGAAATTTGGTTGGGGAGAAAAGATTGCAATAAGCAGGCCAAGAGAGCCCCATTGCATAAAAGGAGTAGTCAGCTCATTAAATAAAGTGAAAACCAGGTATGTCATACATTTGTATACTGTCACACTTCAAGCTCTCTCTATATGTCGTCATCATCATCATCATCATCATCATCATCATCCCAATACAGATCACATGAAAACAGTGTAAATAACTCCCAGTTGCCTAGCAACTATTTGCCTGACAACCATCAACAATAAAATAATTGCCTGGCCATGGCACCCAGTTACCTAGCATCCATCCCCATGGCAACTAATTACCTGGCAATCAGTTGCATAGAAACCGTCGCCTTAGCAACCAGTTGCCTAACAACAGTCTCCAGAGCAACCATCGCCATGACAACGGTCCAGATGGCAACTAATTACCTGTTAATCAGTTGCATAGAAACCATCGCCATGGTAACCAGTTGCCTAACAAGTCACCTTAGCAACCAATGCCATGACAACCAGTTGCCATGGCAAACAGTTACCTAGCAACCATCCCCATGGCAATCAGATGCATAGAAACCATCGCCATAGCAACCAGTTGCCATGGAAAACAGTTGCCTAGCAACTATCGCCATGAAAATGGTCACCATGGTAACGGTTGCGACGGCAAACAGTTGCATAGCAACCATCGCCATGACAATGGTCACCATGGTATCCATCGCCATGACGACAGTTGCCTAGCAACCATCACCATGGCAACCAGTTGCTTAGCACCCATCGCCATGACAATGTTCGCCATGGTAACCATCACCATGACAACGGTTGCCATGGCAAACAGTTGCCTAGCGTCCACCACCATGGCAACCATCGCCATCACGACAGTTGCCTAGCAACCATCACCATGGCAACCAGTTGCCTAGCACCCATCGCCATGTCAATGGTCGCCATGACAACGGTTGCCATGGCAGGCAGTTGCCTACCAGACATCACAATGGTAACCAGTTGCCTAGCAACTATCGCTATGAACACGGTCGCCATGATAATGGTCACCACAGTAACCAGTTACATAGCACCCAAGACCATGCCAATTAACTGCCTGGCAATGGTCCCCATAGCCAACAGTTACACAATAAAGGCACATTATATCTAAAAAATACCATTTTTTTTTCAAGCTAAAGAAAACAAGAGTTTCTCTTTTTAAGACACAAGCACTTTAACTCCTCCCAAAAGGGAATAGCATCAACTGCTTAGGTATAGAGCAGTCCAAAAGGATCAAACACACAACCTGATATGAATAAAAATTCCAATACACAACATTGGGGGTAGTTTAAATCAAACACCAGTAGTGTTAGGGAGACCTATTTTTATTTTTTATTATTTTTTTTGTGTGTGCATTTCCTCTTGTATATGCTTATGTTTCCTCTTGCTATGTGCTGATCCTTATTTTTTGGTTCCTGAGTATCATCAGCACAGTGCAGAGTGCAAAAATTGCATAAATTGTAACATTGCTGCATTGTGGGCAATTCATTTCCATATATGCAAATTACCTTGTCATTTGTCCAAAGTGATCATGATTGATATGGTGTTTGTGGTCTTTCGTGCATAGTTGACATATGGCAATCAGTGGATGTAATTGGCATGAGTTGGGTATTGCGGGGGAAGAGATATATTAGAGGGAAAAAAAATTACAAGCAAAATGAAAATGCTCTCCCTAATCTTAAATGCTCTTGGTATAAAGGGATATATAAGAAGGCTCAGATGTACTGGAAATTTGGTTGGGGAGAAAAGATTGCAATAAGCAGGCCAAGAGAGCCCCATTGCATAAAAGGAGTAGTCAGCTCATTAAATAAAGTGAAAACCAGGTATGTCATACATTTGTATACTGTCACACTTCAAGCTCTCTCTATATGTCGTCATCATCATCATCATCATCATCATCCCAATACAGATCACATGAAAACAGTGTAAATAACTCCCAGTTGCCTAGCAACTATTTGCCTGACAACCATCAACAATAAAATAATTGCCTGGCCATGGCACCCAGTTACCTAGCATCCATCCCCATGGCAACTAATTACCTGGCAATCAGTTGCATAGAAACCGTCGCCTTAGCAACCAGTTGCCTAACAACAGTCTCCAGAGCAACCATCGCCATGACAACGGTCCAGATGGCAACTAATTACCTGTTAATCAGTTGCATAGAAACCATCGCCATGGTAACCAGTTGCCTAACAAGTCACCTTAGCAACCAATGCCATGACAACCAGTTGCCATGGCAAACAGTTACCTAGCAACCATCCCCATGGCAATCAGATGCATAGAAACCATCGCCATAGCAACCAGTTGCCATGGAAAACAGTTGCCTAGCAACTATCGCCATGAAAATGGTCACCATGGTAACGGTTGCGACGGCAAACAGTTGCATAGCAACCATCGCCATGACAATGGTCACCATGGTATCCATCGCCATGACGACAGTTGCCTAGCAACCATCACCATGGCAACCAGTTGCTTAGCACCCATCGCCATGACAATGGTCGCCATGGTAACCATCACCATGACAACGGTTGCCATGGCAAACAGTTGCCTAGCATCCACCACCATGGCAACCATCGCCATCACGACAGTTGCCTAGCAACCATCACCATGGCAACCAGTTGCCTAGCACCCATCGCCATGTCAATGGTCGCCATGACAACGGTTGCCATGGCAGGCAGTTGCCTACCAGACATCACAATGGTAACCAGTTGCCTAGCAACTATCGCTATGAACACGGTCGCCATGATAATGGTCACCACAGTAACCAGTTACATAGCACCCAAGACCATGCCAATTAACTGCCTGGCAATGGTCCCCATAGCCAACAGTTACACAATAAAGGCACATTATATCTAAAAAATACAATTTTTTTTTCAAGCTAAAGAAAACAAGAGTTTCTCTTTTTAAGACACAAGCACTTTAACTCCTCCCAAAAGGGAATAGCATCAACTGCTTAGGTATAGAGCAGTCCAAAAGGATCAAACACACAACCTGATATGAATAAAAATTCCAATACACAACATTGGGGGTAGTTTAAATCAAACACCAGTAGTGTTAGGGAGACCTATTTTTATTTTTTATTATTTTTTTTGTGTGTGCATTTCCTCTTGTATATGCTTATGTTTCCTCTTGCTATGTGCTGATCCTTATTTTTTGGTTCCTGAGTATCATCAGCACAGTGCAGAGTGCAAAAATTGCATAAATTGTAACATTGCTGCATTGTGGGCAATTCATTTCCATATATGCAAATTACCTTGTCATTTGTCCAAAGTGATCATGATTGATATGGTGTTTGTGGTCTTTCGTGCATAGTTGACATATGGCAATCAGTGGATGTAATTGGCATGAGTTGGGTATTGCGGGGGAAGAGATATATTAGAGGGAAAAAAAATTACAAGCAAAATGAAAATGCTCTCCCTAATCTTAAATGCTCTTGGTATAAAGGGATATATAAGAAGGCTCAGATGTACTGGAAATTTGGTTGGGGAGAAAAGATTGCAATAAGCAGGCCAAGAGAGCCCCATTGCATAAAAGGAGTAGTCAGCTCATTAAATAAAGTGAAAACCAGGTATGTCATACATTTGTATACTGTCACACTTCAAGCTCTCTCTATATGTCATCATCATCATCATCATCATCATCCCAATACAGATCACATGAAAACAGTGTTAATAACTCCCAGTTGCCTAGCAACTATTTGCCTGACAACCATCAACAATAAAATAATTGCCTGGCCATGGCACCCAGTTACCTAGCATCCATCCCCATGGCAACTAATTACCTGGCAATCAGTTGCATAGAAACCGTCGCCTTAGCAACCAGTTGCCTAACAACAGTCTCCAGAGCAACCATCGCCATGACAACGGTCCAGATGGCAACTAATTACCTGTTAATCAGTTGCATAGAAACCATCGCCATGGTAACCAGTTGCCTAACAAGTCACCTTAGCAACCAATGCCATGACAACCAGTTGCCATGGCAAACAGTTACCTAGCAACCATCCCCATGGCAATCAGATGCATAGAAACCATCGCCATAGCAACCAGTTGCCATGGAAAACAGTTGCCTAGCAACTATCGCCATGAAAATGGTCACCATGGTAACGGTTGCGACGGCAAACAGTTGCATAGCAACCATCGCCATGACAATGGTCACCATGGTATCCATCGCCATGACGACAGTTGCCTAGCAACCATCACCATGGCAACCAGTTGCTTAGCACCCATCGCCATGACAATGGTCGCCATGGTAACCATCACCATGACAACGGTTGCCATGGCAAACAGTTGCCTAGCATCCACCACCATGGCAACCATCGCCATCACGACAGTTGCCTAGCAACCATCACCATGGCAACCAGTTGCCTAGCACCCATCGCCATGTCAATGGTCGCCATGACAACGGTTGCCATGGCAGGCAGTTGCCTACCAGACATCACAATGGTAACCAGTTGCCTAGCAACTATCGCTATGAACACGGTCGCCATGATAATGGTCACCACAGTAACCAGTTACATAGCACCCAACACCATGCCAATTAACTGCCTGACAATGGTCCCCATAGCCAACAGTTACACAATAAAGGCACATTATATCTAAAAAATACCATTTTTTTTTCAAGCTAAAGAAAACAAGAGTTTCTCTTTTTAAGACACAAGCACTTTAACTCCTCCCAAAAGGGAATAGCATCAACTGCTTAGGTATAGAGCAGTCCCAAAGGATCAAACCCACAACCTGATATGAAAAAAAATTCCAATACACAACATTGGGGGTAGTTTAAATCAAACACCAGTAGTGTTAGGGAGACCTATTTTTATTTTTTATTATTTTTTTTTGTGTGTGCATTTCCTCTTGTATATGCTTATGTTTCCTCTTGCTATGTGCTGATCCTTATTTTTTGGTTCCTGAGTATCATCAGCACAGTGCAGTGTGCAAAAATTGCATAAATTGTAACATTGCTGCATTGTGGGCAATTCATTTCCATATATGCAAATTACCTTGTCATTTGTCCAAAGTGATCATGATTGATATGGTGTTTGTGGTCTTTCGTGCATAGTTGACATATGGCAATCAGTGGATGTAATTGGCATGAGTTGGGTATTGCGGGGGAAGAGATATATTAGAGGGAAAAAAAATTACAAGCAAAATGAAAATGCTCTCCCTAATCTTAAATGCTCTTGGTATAAAGGGATATATAAGAAGGCTCAGATGTACTGGAAATTTGGTTGGGGAGAAAAGATTGCAATAAGCAGGCCAAGAGAGCCCCATTGCATAAAAGGAGTAGTCAGCTCATTAAATAAAGTGAAAACCAGGTATGTCATACATTTGTATACTGTCACACTTCAAGCTCTCTCTATATGTCATCATCATCATCATCATCATCCCAATACAGATCACATGAAAACAGTGTAAATAACTCCCAGTTGCCTAGCAACTATTTGCCTGACAACCATCAACAATAAAATAATTGCCTGGCCATGGCACCCAGTTACCTAGCATCCATCCCCATGGCAACTAATTACCTGGCAATCAGTTGCATAGAAACCGTCACCTTAGCAACCAGTTGCCTAACAACAGTCTCCAGAGCAACCATCGCCATGACAACGGTCCAGATGGCAACTAATTACCTGTTAATCAGTTGAATAGAAACCATCGCCATGGTAACCAGTTGCCTAACAAGTCACCTTAGCAACCAATGCCATGACAACCAGTTGCCATGGCAAACAGTTACCTAGCAACCATCCCCATGGCAATCAGATGCATAGAAACCATCGCCATAGCAACCAGTTGCCATGGAAAACAGTTGCCTAGCAACTATCGCCATGAAAATGGTCACCATGGTAACGGTTGCGACGGCAAACAGTTGCCTAGCAACCATCGCCACGACAATGGTCACCATGGTATCCATCGCCATGACGACAGTTGCCTAGCAACCATCACCATGGCAACCAGTTGCTTAGCACCCATCGCCATGACAATGGTCACCATGGTAACCATCACCATGACAACGGTTGCCATGTCAAACAGTTGCCTAGCATCCACCACCATGGCAACCATCGCCATGACGACAGTTGCCTAGCAACCATCACCATGGCAACCAGTTGCCTAGCACCCATCGCCATGACAATGGTCGCCATGGTAACCATCGCCATGTCAACAGTTGCCATGGCAAACAGTTGCCTAGCAACCACCACCATGGCAACCATCGCCACGACAATGGTCGCCATAGTAACCATCTCCATGGCAACCAATTGCCTAGCACCCATCGCCATGTCAATGGTCGCCATGACAACGGTTGCCATGGCAGGCAGTTGCCTACCAGACATCACAATGGTAACCAGTTGCCTAGCAACTATCGCCATGAACACGGTCGCCATGATAATGGTCACGACAGTAACCAGTTACATAGCACCCAAGACCATGCCAATTAACTGCCTGGCAATGGTCCCCATAGCCAACAGTTACACAATAAAGGCACATTATATCTAAAAAATACAATTTTTTTTTCAAGCTAAAGAAAACAAGAGTTTCTCTTTTTAAGACACAAACACTTTAACTCCTCCCAAAAGGGAATAGCATCAACTGCTTAGGTATAGAGCAGTCCAAAAGGATCAAAACCCACAACCTGATATGAATAAAAATTCCAATACACAACATTGGGGGTAGTTTAAATCAAACACCAGTAGTGTTAGGGAGACCTATTTTTATTTTTTATTATTTTTTTTGTGTGTGCATTTCCTCTTGTATATGCTTATGTTTCCTCTTGCTATGTGCTGATCCTTATTTTTTGGTTCCTGAGTATCATCAGCACAGTGCAGAGTGCAAAAATTGCATAAATTGTAACATTGCTGCATTGTGGGCAATTAATTTCCATATATGCAAATTACCTTGTCATTTGTCCAAAGTGATCATGATTGATATGGTGTTTGTGGTCTTTCGTGCATAGTTGACATATGGCAATCAGTGGATGTAATTGGCATGAGTTGGGTATTGCGGGGGAAGAGATATATTAGAGGGAAAAAAAATTACAAGCAAAATGAAAATGCTCTCCCTAATCTTAAATGCTCTTGGTATAAAGGGATATATAAGAAGGCTCAGATGTACTGGAAATTTGGTTGGGGAGAAAAGATTGCAATAAGCAGGCCAAGAGAGCCCCATTGCATAAAAGGAGTAGTCAGCTCATTAAATAAATGTGAAAACCAGGTATGTCATACATTTGTATACTGTCACACTTCAAGCTCTCTCTATATGTCATCATCATCATCATCATCATCATCCCAATACAGATCACATGAAAACAGTGTAAATAACTCCCAGTTGCCTAGCAACTATTTGCCTGACAACCATCAACAATAAAATAATTGCCTGGCCATGGCACCCAGTTACCTAGCATCCATCCCCATGGCAACTAATTACCTGGCAATCAGTTGCATAGAAACCGTCGCCTTAGCAACCAGTTGCCTAACAACAGTCTCCAGAGCAACCATCGCCATGACAATGGTCCAGATGGCAACTAATTACCTGTTAATCAGTTGCATAGAAACCATCGCCATAGCAACCAGTTGCCATGGAAAACAGTTGCCTAGCAACTATCGCCATGAAAATGGTCACCATGGTAACGGTTGCGACGGCAAACAGTTGCCTAGCAACCATCGCCACGACAATGGTTGCCATGGTAACCATCGCAATGACAACGGTTGCCATGGCAAACAGTTGCCTAGCATCCACCACCATGGCAACCATCGCCACGACAATGGTCGCCATAGTAACCATCACCATGATGACAGTTGCCTAGCAACCATCACCATGGCAACCAATTGCCTAGCACCCATCGCCATGTCAATGGTCACCATGGTAACCATCGCCATGACAACGGTTGCCATGGCAGGCAGTTGCCTAGCAAACATCACCATGGTAACCAGTTGCCTAGCAACTATCGCCATGAACACGGTCACCATGACAATGGTCACCACAGCAACCAGTTACATAGCACCCAAGACCATGCCAATTAACTGCCTGGCAATGGTCCCCATAGCCAACAGTTACACAATAAAGGCACATTATATCTAAAAAATACCATTTTTTTTACAAACTAAAGAAAACAAGAGTTTCTCTTTTTAAGACACAAGCACTTTAACTCCTCCCAAAACGGAATAGCATCAACTGCTTAGGTATAGAGCAGTCCAAAAGAATCAAACCCACAACCTGATATGAATAAAAATTCCAATACACAACATTGGGGGTAGTTTAAATCAAAAACCAGTAGTGTTAGGGAGACCTATTTTTATTTTTTTTTTATTTTTTTTGTGTGTGCATTTCCTCTTGTATATGCTTATGTTTCCTCTTGCTATGTGCTGATCCTTATTTTTTGGTTCCTGAGTATCATCAGCACAGTGCAGAGTGCAAAAATTGCATAAATTGTAACATTGCTGCATTGTGGGCAATTAATTTCCATATATGCAAATTACCTTGTCATTTCTCCAAAGTGATCATGATTGATATGGTTTTTGTGGTTTTTCGTGCATAGTTGACATATGGCAATCAGTGGATGTAATTGGCATGAGTTGGGTATTGCGGGGGAAGAGATATATTAGAGGGAAAAAAAATTACAAGCAAAATGAAAATGCTCTCCCTAATTTTAAATGCTCTAGGTATAAAGGGATATATAAGAAGGCTCAGATGTACTGGAAATTTGGTTGGGGAGAAAAGATTGCAATAAGCAGGCCAAGAGAGCCCCATTGCATAAAAGGAGAAGTCAGCTCATTAAATAAAGTGAAAACCAGGTATGTCATACATTTGTATACTGTCACACTTCAAGCTTTCTCTATAGGTCATCATCATCATCATCATCCCAATACAGATCACATGAAAACAGTGTAAATAACTCCCAGTTGCCTAGCAACTATTTGCCTGACAACCATCAACAATAAAATAATTGCCTGGCCATGGCACCCAGTTACCTAGCATCCATCCCCATGGCAACTAATTACCTGGCAATCAGTTGCATAGAAACCGTCGCCTTAGCAACCAGTTGCCTAACAACAGTCTCCAGAGCAACCATCGCCATGACAACGGTCCAGATGGCAACTAATTACCTGTTAATCAGTTGAATAGAAACCATCGCCATGGTAACCAGTTGCCTAACAAGTCACCTTAGCAACCAATGCCATGACAACCAGTTGCCATGGCAAACAGTTACCTAGCAACCATCCCCATGGCAATCAGATGCATAGAAACCATCGCCATAGCAACCAGTTGCCATGGAAAACAGTTGCCTAGCAACTATCGCCATGAAAATGGTCACCATGGTAACGGTTGCGACGGCAAACAGTTGCCTAGCAACCATCGCCACGACAATGGTCACCATGGTATCCATCGCCATGACGACAGTTGCCTAGCAACCATCACCATGGCAACCAGTTGCTTAGCACCCATCGCCATGACAATGGTCGCCATGGTAACCATCACCATGACAACGGTTGCCATGTCAAACAGTTGCCTAGCATCCACCACCATGGCAACCATCGCCATGACGACAGTTGTCTAGCAACCATCACCAGGGCAACCAGTTGCCTAGCACCCATCGCCATGACAATGGTCGCCATGGTAACCATCGCCATGTCAACAGTTGCCATGGCAAACAGTTGCCTAGCAACCACCACCATGGCAACCATCGCCACGACAATGGTCGCCATAGTAACCATCTCCATGGCAACCAATTGCCTAGCACCCATCACCATGTCAATGGTCGCCATGACAACGGTTGCCATGGCAGGCAGTTGCCTACCAGACATCACAATGGTAACCAGTTGCCTAGCAACTATCGCCATGAACACGGTCGCCATGATAATGGTCACCACAGTAACCAGTTACATAGCACCCAAGACCATGCCAATTAACTGCCTGGCAATGGTCCCCATAGCCAACAGTTACACAATAAAGGCACATTATATCTAAAAAATACAATTTTTTTTTCAAGCTAAAGAAAACAAGAGTTTCTCTTTTTAAGACACAAGCACTTTAACTCCTCCCAAAAGGGAATAGCATCAACTGCTTAGGTATAGAGTAGTCCAAAAGGATCAAAACCCACAACCTGATATGAATAAAAATTCCAAATCACAACATTGGGGGTAGTTTAAATCAAACACCAGTAGTGTTAGGGAGACCTATTTTTATTTTTTATTATTTTTTTTGTGTGTGCATTTCCTCTTGTATATGCTTATGTTTCCTCTTGCTATGTGCTGATCCTTATTTTTTGGTTCCTGAGTATCATCAGCACAGTGCAGAGTGCAAAAATTGCATAAATTGTAACATTGCTGCATTGTGGGCAATTAATTTCCATATATGCAAATTACCTTGTCATTTGTCCAAAGTGATCATGATTGATATGGTGTTTGTGGTCTTTCGTGCATAGTTGACATATGGCAATCAGTGGATGCAATTGGCATGAGTTGGGTATTGCGGGGGAAGAGATATATTAGAGGGAAAAAAAATTACAAGCAAAATGAAAATGCTCTCCCTAATCTTAAATGCTCTTGGTATAAAGGGATATATAAGAAGGCTCAGATGTACTGGAAATTTGGTTGGGGAGAAAAGATTGCAATAAGCAGGCCAAGAGAGCCCCATTGCATAAAAGGAGTAGTCAGCTCATTAAATAAAGTGAAAACTAGGTATGTCATACATTTGTATACTGTCACACTTCAAGCTCTCTCTATATGTCATCATCATCATCATCATCATCATCATCCCAATACAGATCACATGAAAACAGTGTAAATAACTCCCAGTTGCCTAGCAACTATTTGCCTGACAACCATCAACAATAAAATAATTGCCTGGCCATGGCACCCAGTTACCTAGCATCCATCCCCATGGCAACTAATTACCTGGCAATCAGTTGCATAGAAACCGTCGCCTTAGCAACCAGTTGCCTAACAACAGTCTCCAGAGCAACCATCGCCATGACAACGGTCCAGATGGCAACTAATTACCTGTTAATCAGTTGCATAGAAACCATCGCCATGGTAACCAGTTGCCTAACAAGTCACCTTAGCAACCAATGCCATGACAACCAGTTGCCATGGCAAACAGTTACCTAGCAACCATCCCCATGGCAATCAGATGCATAGAAACCATCGCCATAGCAACCAGTTGCCATGGAAAACAGTTGCCTAGCAACTATCGCCATGAAAATGGTCACCATGGTAACGGTTGCGACGGCAAACAGTTGCATAGCAACCATCGCCATGACAATGGTCACCATGGTATCCATCGCCATGACGACAGTTGCCTAGCAACCATCACCATGGCAACCAGTTGCTTAGCACCCATCGCCATGACAATGGTCGCCATGGTAACCATCACCATGACAACGGTTGCCATGGCAAACAGTTGCCTAGCATCCACCACCATGGCAACCATCGCCATCACGACAGTTGCCTAGCAACCATCACCATGGCAACCAGTTGCCTAGCACCCATCGCCATGTCAATGGTCGCCATGACAACGGTTGCCATGGCAGGCAGTTGCCTACCAGACATCACAATGGTAACCAGTTGCCTAGCAACTATCGCTATGAACACGGTCGCCATGATAATGGTCACCACAGTAACCAGTTACATAGCACCCAAGACCATGCCAATTAACTGCCTGGCAATGGTCCCCATAGCCAACAGTTACACAATAAAGGCA
Source organism: Taudactylus pleione (assembly GCA_031769625.1). NCBI lineage: Eukaryota > Metazoa > Chordata > Amphibia > Anura > Myobatrachidae > Taudactylus > Taudactylus pleione. The sequence goes on from JAUIMM010000094.1 coordinate 3,907,780, forward strand.
CATTATATCTAAAAAATACCATTTTTTTTTCAAGCTAAAGAAAACAAGAGTTTCTCTTTTTAAGACACAAGCACTTTAACTCCTCCCAAAAGGGAATAGCATCAACTGCTTAGGTATAGAGCAGTCCAAAAGGATCAAACACACAACCTGATATGAATAAAAATTCCAATACACAACATTGGGGGTAGTTTAAATCAAACACCAGTAGTGTTAGGGAGACCTATTTTTATTTTTTATTATTTTTTTTGTGTGTGCATTTCCTCTTGTATATGCTTATGTTTCCTCTTGCTATGTGCTGATCCTTATTTTTTGGTTCCTGAGTATCATCAGCACAGTGCAGAGTGCAAAAATTGCATAAATTGTAACATTGCTGCATTGTGGGCAATTCATTTCCATATATGCAAATTACCTTGTCATTTGTCCAAAGTGATCATGATTGATATGGTGTTTGTGGTCTTTCGTGCATAGTTGACATATGGCAATCAGTGGATGTAATTGGCATGAGTTGGGTATTGCGGGGGAAGAGATATATTAGAGGGAAAAAAAATTACAAGCAAAATGAAAATGCTCTCCCTAATCTTAAATGCTCTTGGTATAAAGGGATATATAAGAAGGCTCAGATGTACTGGAAATTTGGTTGGGGAGAAAAGATTGCAATAAGCAGGCCAAGAGAGCCCCATTGCATAAAAGGAGTAGTCAGCTCATTAAATAAAGTGAAAACCAGGTATGTCATACATTTGTATACTGTCACACTTCAAGCTCTCTCTATATGTCATCATCATCATCATCATCATCCCAATACAGATCACATGAAAACAGTGTAAATAACTCCCAGTTGCCTAGCAACTATTTGCCTGACAACCATCAACAATAAAATAATTGCCTGGCCATGGCACCCAGTTACCTAGCATCCATCCCCATGGCAACTAATTACCTGGCAATCAGTTGCATAGAAACCGTCGCCTTAGCAACCAGTTGCCTAACAACAGTCTCCAGAGCAACCATCGCCATGACAACGGTCCAGATGGCAACTAATTACCTGTTAATCAGTTGAATAGAAACCATCGCCATGGTAACCAGTTGCCTAACAAGTCACCTTAGCAACCAATGCCATGACAACCAGTTGCCATGGCAAACAGTTACCTAGCAACCATCCCCATGGCAATCAGATGCATAGAAACCATCGCCATAGCAACCAGTTGCCATGGAAAACAGTTGCCTAGCAACTATCGCCATGAAAATGGTCACCATGGTAACGGTTGCGACGGCAAACAGTTGCCTAGCAACCATCGCCACGACAATGGTCACCATGGTATCCATCGCCATGACGACAGTTGCCTAGCAACCATCACCATGGCAACCAGTTGCTTAGCACCCATCGCCATGACAATGGTCACCATGGTAACCATCACCATGACAACGGTTGCCATGTCAAACAGTTGCCTAGCATCCACCACCATGGCAACCATCGCCATGACGACAGTTGCCTAGCAACCATCACCATGGCAACCAGTTGCCTAGCACCCATCGCCATGACAATGGTCGCCATGGTAACCATCGCCATGTCAACAGTTGCCATGGCAAACAGTTGCCTAGCAACCACCACCATGGCAACCATCGCCACGACAATGGTCGCCATAGTAACCATCTCCATGGCAACCAATTGCCTAGCACCCATCGCCATGTCAATGGTCGCCATGACAACGGTTGCCATGGCAGGCAGTTGCCTACCAGACATCACAATGGTAACCAGTTGCCTAGCAACTATCGCCATGAACACGGTCGCCATGATAATGGTCACGACAGTAACCAGTTACATAGCACCCAAGACCATGCCAATTAACTGCCTGGCAATGGTCCCCATAGCCAACAGTTACACAATAAAGGCACATTATATCTAAAAAATACAATTTTTTTTTCAAGCTAAAGAAAACAAGAGTTTCTCTTTTTAAGACACAAACACTTTAACTCCTCCCAAAAGGGAATAGCATCAACTGCTTAGGTATAGAGCAGTCCAAAAGGATCAAAACCCACAACCTGATATGAATAAAAATTCCAATACACAACATTGGGGGTAGTTTAAATCAAACACCAGTAGTGTTAGGGAGACCTATTTTTATTTTTTATTATTTTTTTTGTGTGTGCATTTCCTCTTGTATATGCTTATGTTTCCTCTTGCTATGTGCTGATCCTTATTTTTTGGTTCCTGAGTATCATCAGCACAGTGCAGAGTGCAAAAATTGCATAAATTGTAACATTGCTGCATTGTGGGCAATTAATTTCCATATATGCAAATTACCTTGTCATTTGTCCAAAGTGATCATGATTGATATGGTGTTTGTGGTCTTTCGTGCATAGTTGACATATGGCAATCAGTGGATGTAATTGGCATGAGTTGGGTATTGCGGGGGAAGAGATATATTAGAGGGAAAAAAAATTACAAGCAAAATGAAAATGCTCTCCCTAATCTTAAATGCTCTTGGTATAAAGGGATATATAAGAAGGCTCAGATGTACTGGAAATTTGGTTGGGGAGAAAAGATTGCAATAAGCAGGCCAAGAGAGCCCCATTGCATAAAAGGAGTAGTCAGCTCATTAAATAAATGTGAAAACCAGGTATGTCATACATTTGTATACTGTCACACTTCAAGCTCTCTCTATATGTCATCATCATCATCATCATCATCATCCCAATACAGATCACATGAAAACAGTGTAAATAACTCCCAGTTGCCTAGCAACTATTTGCCTGACAACCATCAACAATAAAATAATTGCCTGGCCATGGCACCCAGTTACCTAGCATCCATCCCCATGGCAACTAATTACCTGGCAATCAGTTGCATAGAAACCGTCGCCTTAGCAACCAGTTGCCTAACAACAGTCTCCAGAGCAACCATCGCCATGACAATGGTCCAGATGGCAACTAATTACCTGTTAATCAGTTGCATAGAAACCATCGCCATAGCAACCAGTTGCCATGGAAAACAGTTGCCTAGCAACTATCGCCATGAAAATGGTCACCATGGTAACGGTTGCGACGGCAAACAGTTGCCTAGCAACCATCGCCACGACAATGGTTGCCATGGTAACCATCGCAATGACAACGGTTGCCATGGCAAACAGTTGCCTAGCATCCACCACCATGGCAACCATCGCCACGACAATGGTCGCCATAGTAACCATCACCATGATGACAGTTGCCTAGCAACCATCACCATGGCAACCAATTGCCTAGCACCCATCGCCATGTCAATGGTCACCATGGTAACCATCGCCATGACAACGGTTGCCATGGCAGGCAGTTGCCTAGCAAACATCACCATGGTAACCAGTTGCCTAGCAACTATCGCCATGAACACGGTCACCATGACAATGGTCACCACAGCAACCAGTTACATAGCACCCAAGACCATGCCAATTAACTGCCTGGCAATGGTCCCCATAGCCAACAGTTACACAATAAAGGCACATTATATCTAAAAAATACCATTTTTTTTACAAACTAAAGAAAACAAGAGTTTCTCTTTTTAAGACACAAGCACTTTAACTCCTCCCAAAACGGAATAGCATCAACTGCTTAGGTATAGAGCAGTCCAAAAGAATCAAACCCACAACCTGATATGAATAAAAATTCCAATACACAACATTGGGGGTAGTTTAAATCAAAAACCAGTAGTGTTAGGGAGACCTATTTTTATTTTTTTTTTATTTTTTTTGTGTGTGCATTTCCTCTTGTATATGCTTATGTTTCCTCTTGCTATGTGCTGATCCTTATTTTTTGGTTCCTGAGTATCATCAGCACAGTGCAGAGTGCAAAAATTGCATAAATTGTAACATTGCTGCATTGTGGGCAATTAATTTCCATATATGCAAATTACCTTGTCATTTCTCCAAAGTGATCATGATTGATATGGTTTTTGTGGTTTTTCGTGCATAGTTGACATATGGCAATCAGTGGATGTAATTGGCATGAGTTGGGTATTGCGGGGGAAGAGATATATTAGAGGGAAAAAAAATTACAAGCAAAATGAAAATGCTCTCCCTAATTTTAAATGCTCTAGGTATAAAGGGATATATAAGAAGGCTCAGATGTACTGGAAATTTGGTTGGGGAGAAAAGATTGCAATAAGCAGGCCAAGAGAGCCCCATTGCATAAAAGGAGAAGTCAGCTCATTAAATAAAGTGAAAACCAGGTATGTCATACATTTGTATACTGTCACACTTCAAGCTTTCTCTATAGGTCATCATCATCATCATCATCCCAATACAGATCACATGAAAACAGTGTAAATAACTCCCAGTTGCCTAGCAACTATTTGCCTGACAACCATCAACAATAAAATAATTGCCTGGCCATGGCACCCAGTTACCTAGCATCCATCCCCATGGCAACTAATTACCTGGCAATCAGTTGCATAGAAACCGTCGCCTTAGCAACCAGTTGCCTAACAACAGTCTCCAGAGCAACCATCGCCATGACAACGGTCCAGATGGCAACTAATTACCTGTTAATCAGTTGAATAGAAACCATCGCCATGGTAACCAGTTGCCTAACAAGTCACCTTAGCAACCAATGCCATGACAACCAGTTGCCATGGCAAACAGTTACCTAGCAACCATCCCCATGGCAATCAGATGCATAGAAACCATCGCCATAGCAACCAGTTGCCATGGAAAACAGTTGCCTAGCAACTATCGCCATGAAAATGGTCACCATGGTAACGGTTGCGACGGCAAACAGTTGCCTAGCAACCATCGCCACGACAATGGTCACCATGGTATCCATCGCCATGACGACAGTTGCCTAGCAACCATCACCATGGCAACCAGTTGCTTAGCACCCATCGCCATGACAATGGTCGCCATGGTAACCATCACCATGACAACGGTTGCCATGTCAAACAGTTGCCTAGCATCCACCACCATGGCAACCATCGCCATGACGACAGTTGTCTAGCAACCATCACCAGGGCAACCAGTTGCCTAGCACCCATCGCCATGACAATGGTCGCCATGGTAACCATCGCCATGTCAACAGTTGCCATGGCAAACAGTTGCCTAGCAACCACCACCATGGCAACCATCGCCACGACAATGGTCGCCATAGTAACCATCTCCATGGCAACCAATTGCCTAGCACCCATCACCATGTCAATGGTCGCCATGACAACGGTTGCCATGGCAGGCAGTTGCCTACCAGACATCACAATGGTAACCAGTTGCCTAGCAACTATCGCCATGAACACGGTCGCCATGATAATGGTCACCACAGTAACCAGTTACATAGCACCCAAGACCATGCCAATTAACTGCCTGGCAATGGTCCCCATAGCCAACAGTTACACAATAAAGGCACATTATATCTAAAAAATACAATTTTTTTTTCAAGCTAAAGAAAACAAGAGTTTCTCTTTTTAAGACACAAGCACTTTAACTCCTCCCAAAAGGGAATAGCATCAACTGCTTAGGTATAGAGCAGTCCAAAAGGATCAAAACCCACAACCTGATATGAATAAAAATTCCAAATCACAACATTGGGGGTAGTTTAAATCAAACACCAGTAGTGTTAGGGAGACCTATTTTTATTTTTTATTATTTTTTTTGTGTGTGCATTTCCTCTTGTATATGCTTATGTTTCCTCTTGCTATGTGCTGATCCTTATTTTTTGGTTCCTGAGTATCATCAGCACAGTGCAGAGTGCAAAAATTGCATAAATTGTAACATTGCTGCATTGTGGGCAATTAATTTCCATATATGCAAATTACCTTGTCATTTGTCCAAAGTGATCATGATTGATATGGTGTTTGTGGTCTTTCGTGCATAGTTGACATATGGCAATCAGTGGATGCAATTGGCATGAGTTGGGTATTGCGGGGGAAGAGATATATTAGAGGGAAAAAAAATTACAAGCAAAATGAAAATGCTCTCCCTAATCTTAAATGCTCTTGGTATAAAGGGATATATAAGAAGGCTCAGATGTACTGGAAATTTGGTTGGGGAGAAAAGATTGCAATAAGCAGGCCAAGAGAGCCCCATTGCATAAAAGGAGTAGTCAGCTCATTAAATAAAGTGAAAACTAGGTATGTCATACATTTGTATACTGTCACACTTCAAGCTCTCTCTATATGTCATCATCATCATCATCATCATCATCATCCCAATACAGATCACATGAAAACAGTGTAAATAACTCCCAGTTGCCTAGCAACTATTTGCCTGACAACCATCAACAATAAAATAATTGCCTGGCCATGGCACCCAGTTACCTAGCATCCATCCCCATGGCAACTAATTACCTGGCAATCAGTTGCATAGAAACCGTCGCCTTAGCAACCAGTTGCCTAACAACAGTCTCCAGAGCAACCATCGCCATGACAACGGTCCAGATGGCAACTAATTACCTGTTAATCAGTTGCATAGAAACCATCGCCATGGTAACCAGTTGCCTAACAAGTCACCTTAGCAACCAATGCCATGACAACCAGTTGCCATGGCAAACAGTTACCTAGCAACCATCCCCATGGCAATCAGATGCATAGAAACCATCGCCATAGCAACCAGTTGCCATGGAAAACAGTTGCCTAGCAACTATCGCCATGAAAATGGTCACCATGGTAACGGTTGCGACGGCAAACAGTTGCATAGCAACCATCGCCATGACAATGGTCACCATGGTATCCATCGCCATGACGACAGTTGCCTAGCAACCATCACCATGGCAACCAGTTGCTTAGCACCCATCGCCATGACAATGGTCGCCATGGTAACCATCACCATGACAACGGTTGCCATGGCAAACAGTTGCCTAGCATCCACCACCATGGCAACCATCGCCATCACGACAGTTGCCTAGCAACCATCACCATGGCAACCAGTTGCCTAGCACCCATCGCCATGTCAATGGTCGCCATGACAACGGTTGCCATGGCAGGCAGTTGCCTACCAGACATCACAATGGTAACCAGTTGCCTAGCAACTATCGCTATGAACACGGTCGCCATGATAATGGTCACCACAGTAACCAGTTACATAGCACCCAAGACCATGCCAATTAACTGCCTGGCAATGGTCCCCATAGCCAACAGTTACACAATAAAGGCACATTATATCTAAAAAATACCATTTTTTTTTCAAGCTAAAGAAAACAAGAGTTTCTCTTTTTAAGACACAAGCACTTTAACTCCTCCCAAAAGGGAATAGCATCAACTGCTTAGGTATAGAGCAGTCCAAAAGGATCAAACACACAACCTGATATGAATAAAAATTCCAATACACAACATTGGGGGTAGTTTAAATCAAACACCAGTAGTGTTAGGGAGACCTATTTTTATTTTTTATTATTTTTTTTGTGTGTGCATTTCCTCTTGTATATGCTTATGTTTCCTCTTGCTATGTGCTGATCCTTATTTTTTGGTTCCTGAGTATCATCAGCACAGTGCAGAGTGCAAAAATTGCATAAATTGTAACATTGCTGCATTGTGGGCAATTCATTTCCATATATGCAAATTACCTTGTCATTTGTCCAAAGTGATCATGATTGATATGGTGTTTGTGGTCTTTCGTGCATAGTTGACATATGGCAATCAGTGGATGTAATTGGCATGAGTTGGGTATTGCGGGGGAAGAGATATATTAGAGGGAAAAAAAATTACAAGCAAAATGAAAATGCTCTCCCTAATCTTAAATGCTCTTGGTATAAAGGGATATATAAGAAGGCTCAGATGTACTGGAAATTTGGTTGGGGAGAAAAGATTGCAATAAGCAGGCCAAGAGAGCCCCATTGCATAAAAGGAGTAGTCAGCTCATTAAATAAAGTGAAAACCAGGTATGTCATACATTTGTATACTGTCACACTTCAAGCTCTCTCTATATGTCGTCATCATCATCATCATCATCATCATCCCAATACAGATCACATGAAAACAGTGTAAATAACTCCCAGTTGCCTAGCAACTATTTGCCTGACAACCATCAACAATAAAATAATTGCCTGGCCATGGCACCCAGTTACCTAGCATCCATCCCCATGGCAACTAATTACCTGGCAATCAGTTGCATAGAAACCGTCGCCTTAGCAACCAGTTGCCTAACAACAGTCTCCAGAGCAACCATCGCCATGACAACGGTCCAGATGGCAACTAATTACCTGTTAATCAGTTGCATAGAAACCATCGCCATGGTAACCAGTTGCCTAACAAGTCACCTTAGCAACCAATGCCATGACAACCAGTTGCCATGGCAAACAGTTACCTAGCAACCATCCCCATGGCAATCAGATGCATAGAAACCATCGCCATAGCAACCAGTTGCCATGGAAAACAGTTGCCTAGCAACTATCGCCATGAAAATGGTCACCATGGTAACGGTTGCGACGGCAAACAGTTGCATAGCAACCATCGCCATGACAATGGTCACCATGGTATCCATCGCCATGACGACAGTTGCCTAGCAACCATCACCATGGCAACCAGTTGCTTAGCACCCATCGCCATGACAATGGTCGCCATGGTAACCATCACCATGACAACGGTTGCCATGGCAAACAGTTGCCTAGCATCCACCACCATGGCAACCATCGCCATCACGACAGTTGCCTAGCAACCATCACCATGGCAACCAGTTGCCTAGCACCCATCGCCATGTCAATGGTCGCCATGACAACGGTTGCCATGGCAGGCAGTTGCCTACCAGACATCACAATGGTAACCAGTTGCCTAGCAACTATCGCTATGAACACGGTCGCCATGATAATGGTCACCACAGTAACCAGTTACATAGCACCCAACACCATGCCAATTAACTGCCTGACAATGGTCCCCATAGCCAACAGTTACACAATAAAGGCACATTATATCTAAAAAATACCATTTTTTTTTCAAGCTAAAGAAAACAAGAGTTTCTCTTTTTAAGACACAAGCACTTTAACTCCTCCCAAAAGGGAATAGCATCAACTGCTTAGGTATAGAGCAGTCCCAAAGGATCAAACCCACAACCTGATATGAATAAAAATTCCAATACACAACATTGGGGGTAGTTTAAATCAAACACCAGTAGTGTTAGGGAGACCTATTTTTATTTTTTATTATTTTTTTTTGTGTGTGCATTTCCTCTTGTATATGCTTATGTTTCCTCTTGCTATGTGCTGATCCTTATTTTTTGGTTCCTGAGTATCATCAGCACAGTGCAGTGTGCAAAAATTGCATAAATTGTAACATTGCTGCATTGTGGGCAATTCATTTCCATATATGCAAATTACCTTGTCATTTGTCCAAAGTGATCATGATTGATATGGTGTTTGTGGTCTTTCGTGCATAGTTGACATATGGCAATCAGTGGATGTAATTGGCATGAGTTGGGTATTGCGGGGGAAGAGATATATTAGAGGGAAAAAAAATTACAAGCAAAATGAAAATGCTCTCCCTAATCTTAAATGCTCTTGGTATAAAGGGATATATAAGAAGGCTCAGATGTACTGGAAATTTGGTTGGGGAGAAAAGATTGCAATAAGCAGGCCAAGAGAGCCCCATTGCATAAAAGGAGTAGTCAGCTCATTAAATAAAGTGAAAACCAGGTATGTCATACATTTGTATACTGTCACACTTCAAGCTCTCTCTATATGTCATCATCATCATCATCATCATCCCAATACAGATCACATGAAAACAGTGTAAATAACTCCCAGTTGCCTAGCAACTATTTGCCTGACAACCATCAACAATAAAATAATTGCCTGGCCATGGCACCCAGTTACCTAGCATCCATCCCCATGGCAACTAATTACCTGGCAATCAGTTGCATAGAAACCGTCGCCTTAGCAACCAGTTGCCTAACAACAGTCTCCAGAGCAACCATCGCCATGACAACGGTCCAGATGGCAACTAATTACCTGTTAATCAGTTGAATAGAAACCATCGCCATGGTAACCAGTTGCCTAACAAGTCACCTTAGCAACCAATGCCATGACAACCAGTTGCCATGGCAAACAGTTACCTAGCAACCATCCCCATGGCAATCAGATGCATAGAAACCATCGCCATAGCAACCAGTTGCCATGGAAAACAGTTGCCTAGCAACTATCGCCATGAAAATGGTCACCATGGTAACGGTTGCGACGGCAAACAGTTGCCTAGCAACCATCGCCACGACAATGGTCACCATGGTATCCATCGCCATGACGACAGTTGCCTAGCAACCATCACCATGGCAACCAGTTGCTTAGCACCCATCGCCATGACAATGGTCACCATGGTAACCATCACCATGACAACGGTTGCCATGTCAAACAGTTGCCTAGCATCCACCACCATGGCAACCATCGCCATGACGACAGTTGCCTAGCAACCATCACCATGGCAACCAGTTGCCTAGCACCCATCGCCATGACAATGGTCGCCATGGTAACCATCGCCATGTCAACAGTTGCCATGGCAAACAGTTGCCTAGCAACCACCACCATGGCAACCATCGCCACGACAATGGTCGCCATAGTAACCATCTCCATGGCAACCAATTGCCTAGCACCCATCGCCATGTCAATGGTCGCCATGACAACGGTTGCCATGGCAGGCAGTTGCCTACCAGACATCACAATGGTAACCAGTTGCCTAGCAACTATCGCCATGAACACGGTCGCCATGATAATGGTCACGACAGTAACCAGTTACATAGCACCCAAGACCATGCCAATTAACTGCCTGGCAATGGTCCCCATAGCCAACAGTTACACAATAAAGGCACATTATATCTAAAAAATACAATTTTTTTTTCAAGCTAAAGAAAACAAGAGTTTCTCTTTTTAAGACACAAACACTTTAACTCCTCCCAAAAGGGAATAGCATCAACTGCTTAGGTATAGAGCAGTCCAAAAGGATCAAAACCCACAACCTGATATGAATAAAAATTCCAATACACAACATTGGGGGTAGTTTAAATCAAACACCAGTAGTGTTAGGGAGACCTATTTTTATTTTTTATTATTTTTTTTGTGTGTGCATTTCCTCTTGTATATGCTTATGTTTCCTCTTGCTATGTGCTGATCCTTATTTTTTGGTTCCTGAGTATCATCAGCACAGTGCAGAGTGCAAAAATTGCATAAATTGTAACATTGCTGCATTGTGGGCAATTAATTTCCATATATGCAAATTACCTTGTCATTTGTCCAAAGTGATCATGATTGATATGGTGTTTGTGGTCTTTCGTGCATAGTTGACATATGGCAATCAGTGGATGTAATTGGCATGAGTTGGGTATTGCGGGGGAAGAGATATATTAGAGGGAAAAAAAATTACAAGCAAAATGAAAATGCTCTCCCTAATCTTAAATGCTCTTGGTATAAAGGGATATATAAGAAGGCTCAGATGTACTGGAAATTTGGTTGGGGAGAAAAGATTGCAATAAGCAGGCCAAGAGAGCCCCATTGCATAAAAGGAGTAGTCAGCTCATTAAATAAATGTGAAAACCAGGTATGTCATACATTTGTATACTGTCACACTTCAAGCTCTCTCTATATGTCATCATCATCATCATCATCATCATCATCCCAATACAGATCACATGAAAACAGTGTAAATAACTCCCAGTTGCCTAGCAACTATTTGCCTGACAACCATCAACAATAAAATAATTGCCTGGCCATGGCACCCAGTTACCTAGCATCCATCCCCATGGCAACTAATTACCTGGCAATCAGTTGCATAGAAACCGTCGCCTTAGCAACCAGTTGCCTAACAACAGTCTCCAGAGCAACCATCGCCATGACAATGGTCCAGATGGCAACTAATTACCTGTTAATCAGTTGCATAGAAACCATCGCCATAGCAACCAGTTGCCATGGAAAACAGTTGCCTAGCAACTATCGCCATGAAAATGGTCACCATGGTAACGGTTGCGACGGCAAACAGTTGCCTAGCAACCATCGCCACGACAATGGTTGCCATGGTAACCATCGCAATGACAACGGTTGCCATGGCAAACAGTTGCCTAGCATCCACCACCATGGCAACCATCGCCACGACAATGGTCGCCATAGTAACCATCACCATGATGACAGTTGCCTAGCAACCATCACCATGGCAACCAATTGCCTAGCACCCATCGCCATGTCAATGGTCACCATGGTAACCATCGCCATGACAACGGTTGCCATGGCAGGCAGTTGCCTAGCAAACATCACCATGGTAACCAGTTGCCTAGCAACTATCGCCATGAACACGGTCACCATGACAATGGTCACCACAGCAACCAGTTACATAGCACCCAAGACCATGCCAATTAACTGCCTGGCAATGGTCCCCATAGCCAACAGTTACACAATAAAGGCACATTATATCTAAAAAATACCATTTTTTTTACAAACTAAAGAAAACAAGAGTTTCTCTTTTTAAGACACAAGCACTTTAACTCCTCCCAAAACGGAATAGCATCAACTGCTTAGGTATAGAGCAGTCCAAAAGAATCAAACCCACAACCTGATATGAATAAAAATTCCAATACACAACATTGGGGGTAGTTTAAATCAAAAACCAGTAGTGTTAGGGAGACCTATTTTTATTTTTTTTTTATTTTTTTTGTGTGTGCATTTCCTCTTGTATATGCTTATGTTTCCTCTTGCTATGTGCTGATCCTTATTTTTTGGTTCCTGAGTATCATCAGCACAGTGCAGAGTGCAAAAATTGCATAAATTGTAACATTGCTGCATTGTGGGCAATTAATTTCCATATATGCAAATTACCTTGTCATTTCTCCAAAGTGATCATGATTGATATGGTTTTTGTGGTTTTTCGTGCATAGTTGACATATGGCAATCAGTGGATGTAATTGGCATGAGTTGGGTATTGCGGGGGAAGAGATATATTAGAGGGAAAAAAAATTACAAGCAAAATGAAAATGCTCTCCCTAATTTTAAATGCTCTAGGTATAAAGGGATATATAAGAAGGCTCAGATGTACTGGAAATTTGGTTGGGGAGAAAAGATTGCAATAAGCAGGCCAAGAGAGCCCCATTGCATAAAAGGAGTAGTCAGCTCATTAAATAAAGTGAAAACCAGGTATGTCATACATTTGTATACTGTCACACTTCAAGCTCTCTCTATATGTCATCATCATCATCATCATCATCCCAATACAGATCACATGAAAACAGTGTAAATAACTCCCAGTTGCCTAGCAACTATTTGCCTGACAACCATCAACAATAAAATAATTGCCTGGCCATGGCACCCAGTTACCTAGCATCCATCCCCATGGCAACTAATTACCTGGCAATCAGTTGCATAGAAACCGTCGCCTTAGCAACCAGTTGCCTAACAACAGTCTCCAGAGCAACCATCGCCATGACAACGGTCCAGATGGCAACTAATTACCTGTTAATCAGTTGCATAGAAACCATCGCCATGGTAACCAGTTGCCTAACAAGTCACCTTAGCAACCAATGCCATGACAACCAGTTGCCATGGCAAACAGTTACCTAGCAACCATCCCCATGGCAATCAGATGCATAGAAACCATCGCCATAGCAACCAGTTGCCATGGAAAACAGTTGCCTAGCAACTATCGCCATGAAAATGGTCACCATGGTAACGGTTGCGACGGCAAACAGTTGCATAGCAACCATCGCCATGACAATGGTCACCATGGTATCCATCGCCATGACGACAGTTGCCTAGCAACCATCACCATGGCAACCAGTTGCTTAGCACCCATCGCCATGACAATGGTCGCCATGGTAACCATCACCATGACAACGGTTGCCATGGCAAACAGTTGCCTAGCATCCACCACCATGGCAACCATCGCCATCACGACAGTTGCCTAGCAACCATCACCATGGCAACCAGTTGCCTAGCACCCATCGCCATGTCAATGGTCGCCATGACAACGGTTGCCATGGCAGGCAGTTGCCTACCAGACATCACAATGGTAACCAGTTGCCTAGCAACTATCGCTATGAACACGGTCGCCATGATAATGGTCACCACAGTAACCAGTTACATAGCACCCAACACCATGCCAATTAACTGCCTGACAATGGTCCCCATAGCCAACAGTTACACAATAAAGGCACATTATATCTAAAAAATACCATTTTTTTTTCAAGCTAAAGAAAACAAGAGTTTCTCTTTTTAAGACACAAGCACTTTAACTCCTCCCAAAAGGGAATAGCATCAACTGCTTAGGTATAGAGCAGTCCCAAAGGATCAAACCCACAACCTGATATGAATAAAAATTCCAATACACAACATTGGGGGTAGTTTAAATCAAACACCAGTAGTGTTAGGGAGACCTATTTTTATTTTTTATTATTTTTTTTTGTGTGTGCATTTCCTCTTGTATATGCTTATGTTTCCTCTTGCTATGTGCTGATCCTTATTTTTTGGTTCCTGAGTATCATCAGCACAGTGCAGTGTGCAAAAATTGCATAAATTGTAACATTGCTGCATTGTGGGCAATTCATTTCCATATATGCAAATTACCTTGTCATTTGTCCAAAGTGATCATGATTGATATGGTGTTTGTGGTCTTTCGTGCATAGTTGACATATGGCAATCAGTGGATGTAATTGGCATGAGTTGGGTATTGCGGGGGAAGAGATATATTAGAGGGAAAAAAAATTACAAGCAAAATGAAAATGCTCTCCCTAATCTTAAATGCTCTTGGTATAAAGGGATATATAAGAAGGCTCAGATGTACTGGAAATTTGGTTGGGGAGAAAAGATTGCAATAAGCAGGCCAAGAGAGCCCCATTGCATAAAAGGAGTAGTCAGCTCATTAAATAAAGTGAAAACCAGGTATGTCATACATTTGTATACTGTCACACTTCAAGCTCTCTCTATATGTCATCATCATCATCATCATCATCCCAATACAGATCACATGAAAACAGTGTAAATAACTCCCAGTTGCCTAGCAACTATTTGCCTGACAACCATCAACAATAAAATAATTGCCTGGCCATGGCACCCAGTTACCTAGCATCCATCCCCATGGCAACTAATTACCTGGCAATCAGTTGCATAGAAACCGTCGCCTTAGCAACCAGTTGCCTAACAACAGTCTCCAGAGCAACCATCGCCATGACAACGGTCCAGATGGCAACTAATTACCTGTTAATCAGTTGAATAGAAACCATCGCCATGGTAACCAGTTGCCTAACAAGTCACCTTAGCAACCAATGCCATGACAACCAGTTGCCATGGCAAACAGTTACCTAGCAACCATCCCCATGGCAATCAGATGCATAGAAACCATCGCCATAGCAACCAGTTGCCATGGAAAACAGTTGCCTAGCAACTATCGCCATGAAAATGGTCACCATGGTAACGGTTGCGACGGCAAACAGTTGCCTAGCAACCATCGCCACGACAATGGTCACCATGGTATCCATCGCCATGACGACAGTTGCCTAGCAACCATCACCATGGCAACCAGTTGCTTAGCACCCATCGCCATGACAATGGTCACCATGGTAACCATCACCATGACAACGGTTGCCATGTCAAACAGTTGCCTAGCATCCACCACCATGGCAACCATCGCCATGACGACAGTTGCCTAGCAACCATCACCATGGCAACCAGTTGCCTAGCACCCATCGCCATGACAATGGTCGCCATGGTAACCATCGCCATGTCAACAGTTGCCATGGCAAACAGTTGCCTAGCAACCACCACCATGGCAACCATCGCCACGACAATGGTCGCCATAGTAACCATCTCCATGGCAACCAATTGCCTAGCACCCATCGCCATGTCAATGGTCGCCATGACAACGGTTGCCATGGCAGGCAGTTGCCTACCAGACATCACAATGGTAACCAGTTGCCTAGCAACTATCGCCATGAACACGGTCGCCATGATAATGGTCACGACAGTAACCAGTTACATAGCACCCAAGACCATGCCAATTAACTGCCTGGCAATGGTCCCCATAGCCAACAGTTACACAATAAAGGCACATTATATCTAAAAAATACAATTTTTTTTTCAAGCTAAAGAAAACAAGAGTTTCTCTTTTTAAGACACAAACACTTTAACTCCTCCCAAAAGGGAATAGCATCAACTGCTTAGGTATAGAGCAGTCCAAAAGGATCAAAACCCACAACCTGATATGAATAAAAATTCCAATACACAACATTGGGGGTAGTTTAAATCAAACACCAGTAGTGTTAGGGAGACCTATTTTTATTTTTTATTATTTTTTTTGTGTGTGCATTTCCTCTTGTATATGCTTATGTTTCCTCTTGCTATGTGCTGATCCTTATTTTTTGGTTCCTGAGTATCATCAGCACAGTGCAGAGTGCAAAAATTGCATAAATTGTAACATTGCTGCATTGTGGGCAATTAATTTCCATATATGCAAATTACCTTGTCATTTGTCCAAAGTGATCATGATTGATATGGTGTTTGTGGTCTTTCGTGCATAGTTGACATATGGCAATCAGTGGATGTAATTGGCATGAGTTGGGTATTGCGGGGGAAGAGATATATTAGAGGGAAAAAAAATTACAAGCAAAATGAAAATGCTCTCCCTAATCTTAAATGCTCTTGGTATAAAGGGATATATAAGAAGGCTCAGATGTACTGGAAATTTGGTTGGGGAGAAAAGATTGCAATAAGCAGGCCAAGAGAGCCCCATTGCATAAAAGGAGTAGTCAGCTCATTAAATAAATGTGAAAACCAGGTATGTCATACATTTGTATACTGTCACACTTCAAGCTCTCTCTATATGTCATCATCATCATCATCATCATCATCCCAATACAGATCACATGAAAACAGTGTAAATAACTCCCAGTTGCCTAGCAACTATTTGCCTGACAACCATCAACAATAAAATAATTGCCTGGCCATGGCACCCAGTTACCTAGCATCCATCCCCATGGCAACTAATTACCTGGCAATCAGTTGCATAGAAACCGTCGCCTTAGCAACCAGTTGCCTAACAACAGTCTCCAGAGCAACCATCGCCATGACAATGGTCCAGATGGCAACTAATTACCTGTTAATCAGTTGCATAGAAACCATCGCCATAGCAACCAGTTGCCATGGAAAACAGTTGCCTAGCAACTATCGCCATGAAAATGGTCACCATGGTAACGGTTGCGACGGCAAACAGTTGCCTAGCAACCATCGCCACGACAATGGTTGCCATGGTAACCATCGCAATGACAACGGTTGCCATGGCAAACAGTTGCCTAGCATCCACCACCATGGCAACCATCGCCACGACAATGGTCGCCATAGTAACCATCACCATGATGACAGTTGCCTAGCAACCATCACCATGGCAACCAATTGCCTAGCACCCATCGCCATGTCAATGGTCACCATGGTAACCATCGCCATGACAACGGTTGCCATGGCAGGCAGTTGCCTAGCAAACATCACCATGGTAACCAGTTGCCTAGCAACTATCGCCATGAACACGGTCACCATGACAATGGTCACCACAGCAACCAGTTACATAGCACCCAAGACCATGCCAATTAACTGCCTGGCAATGGTCCCCATAGCCAACAGTTACACAATAAAGGCACATTATATCTAAAAAATACCATTTTTTTTACAAACTAAAGAAAACAAGAGTTTCTCTTTTTAAGACACAAGCACTTTAACTCCTCCCAAAACGGAATAGCATCAACTGCTTAGGTATAGAGCAGTCCAAAAGAATCAAACCCACAACCTGATATGAATAAAAATTCCAATACACAACATTGGGGGTAGTTTAAATCAAAAACCAGTAGTGTTAGGGAGACCTATTTTTATTTTTTTTTTATTTTTTTTGTGTGTGCATTTCCTCTTGTATATGCTTATGTTTCCTCTTGCTATGTGCTGATCCTTATTTTTTGGTTCCTGAGTATCATCAGCACAGTGCAGAGTGCAAAAATTGCATAAATTGTAACATTGCTGCATTGTGGGCAATTAATTTCCATATATGCAAATTACCTTGTCATTTCTCCAAAGTGATCATGATTGATATGGTTTTTGTGGTTTTTCGTGCATAGTTGACATATGGCAATCAGTGGATGTAATTGGCATGAGTTGGGTATTGCGGGGGAAGAGATATATTAGAGGGAAAAAAAATTACAAGCAAAATGAAAATGCTCTCCCTAATTTTAAATGCTCTAGGTATAAAGGGATATATAAGAAGGCTCAGATGTACTGGAAATTTGGTTGGGGAGAAAAGATTGCAATAAGCAGGCCAAGAGAGCCCCATTGCATAAAAGGAGAAGTCAGCTCATTAAATAAAGTGAAAACCAGGTATGTCATACATTTGTATACTGTCACACTTCAAGCTTTCTCTATAGGTCATCATCATCATCATCATCCCAATACAGATCACATGAAAACAGTGTAAATAACTCCCAGTTGCCTAGCAACTATTTGCCTGACAACCATCAACAATAAAATAATTGCCTGGCCATGGCACCCAGTTACCTAGCATCCATCCCCATGGCAACTAATTACCTGGCAATCAGTTGCATAGAAACCGTCGCCTTAGCAACCAGTTGCCTAACAACAGTCTCCAGAGCAACCATCGCCATGACAACGGTCCAGATGGCAACTAATTACCTGTTAATCAGTTGCATAGAAACCATCGCCATGGTAACCAGTTGCCTAACAAGTCACCTTAGCAACCAATGCCATGACAACCAGTTGCCATGGCAAACAGTTACCTAGCAACCATCCCCATGGCAATCAGATGCATAGAAACCATCGCCATAGCAACCAGTTGCCATGGAAAACAGTTGCCTAGCAACTATCGCCATGAAAATGGTCACCATGGTAACGGTTGCGACGGCAAACAGTTGCATAGCAACCATCGCCATGACAATGGTCACCATGGTATCCATCGCCATGACGACAGTTGCCTAGCAACCATCACCATGGCAACCAGTTGCTTAGCACCCATCGCCATGACAATGGTCGCCATGGTAACCATCACCATGACAACGGTTGCCATGGCAAACAGTTGCCTAGCATCCACCACCATGGCAACCATCGCCATCACGACAGTTGCCTAGCAACCATCACCATGGCAACCAGTTGCCTAGCACCCATCGCCATGTCAATGGTCGCCATGACAACGGTTGCCATGGCAGGCAGTTGCCTACCAGACATCACAATGGTAACCAGTTGCCTAGCAACTATCGCTATGAACACGGTCGCCATGATAATGGTCACCACAGTAACCAGTTACATAGCACCCAACACCATGCCAATTAACTGCCTGACAATGGTCCCCATAGCCAACAGTTACACAATAAAGGCACATTATATCTAAAAAATACCATTTTTTTTTCAAGCTAAAGAAAACAAGAGTTTCTCTTTTTAAGACACAAGCACTTTAACTCCTCCCAAAAGGGAATAGCATCAACTGCTTAGGTATAGAGCAGTCCCAAAGGATCAAACCCACAACCTGATATGAATAAAAATTCCAATACACAACATTGGGGGTAGTTTAAATCAAACACCAGTAGTGTTAGGGAGACCTATTTTTATTTTTTATTATTTTTTTTTGTGTGTGCATTTCCTCTTGTATATGCTTATGTTTCCTCTTGCTATGTGCTGATCCTTATTTTTTGGTTCCTGAGTATCATCAGCACAGTGCAGTGTGCAAAAATTGCATAAATTGTAACATTGCTGCATTGTGGGCAATTCATTTCCATATATGCAAATTACCTTGTCATTTGTCCAAAGTGATCATGATTGATATGGTGTTTGTGGTCTTTCGTGCATAGTTGACATATGGCAATCAGTGGATGTAATTGGCATGAGTTGGGTATTGCGGGGGAAGAGATATATTAGAGGGAAAAAAAATTACAAGCAAAATGAAAATGCTCTCCCTAATCTTAAATGCTCTTGGTATAAAGGGATATATAAGAAGGCTCAGATGTACTGGAAATTTGGTTGGGGAGAAAAGATTGCAATAAGCAGGCCAAGAGAGCCCCATTGCATAAAAGGAGTAGTCAGCTCATTAAATAAAGTGAAAACCAGGTATGTCATACATTTGTATACTGTCACACTTCAAGCTCTCTCTATATGTCATCATCATCATCATCATCATCCCAATACAGATCACATGAAAACAGTGTAAATAACTCCCAGTTGCCTAGCAACTATTTGCCTGACAACCATCAACAATAAAATAATTGCCTGGCCATGGCACCCAGTTACCTAGCATCCATCCCCATGGCAACTAATTACCTGGCAATCAGTTGCATAGAAACCGTCGCCTTAGCAACCAGTTGCCTAACAACAGTCTCCAGAGCAACCATCGCCATGACAACGGTCCAGATGGCAACTAATTACCTGTTAATCAGTTGAATAGAAACCATCGCCATGGTAACCAGTTGCCTAACAAGTCACCTTAGCAACCAATGCCATGACAACCAGTTGCCATGGCAAACAGTTACCTAGCAACCATCCCCATGGCAATCAGATGCATAGAAACCATCGCCATAGCAACCAGTTGCCATGGAAAACAGTTGCCTAGCAACTATCGCCATGAAAATGGTCACCATGGTAACGGTTGCGACGGCAAACAGTTGCCTAGCAACCATCGCCACGACAATGGTCACCATGGTATCCATCGCCATGACGACAGTTGCCTAGCAACCATCACCATGGCAACCAGTTGCTTAGCACCCATCGCCATGACAATGGTCACCATGGTAACCATCACCATGACAACGGTTGCCATGTCAAACAGTTGCCTAGCATCCACCACCATGGCAACCATCGCCATGACGACAGTTGCCTAGCAACCATCACCATGGCAACCAGTTGCCTAGCACCCATCGCCATGACAATGGTCGCCATGGTAACCATCGCCATGTCAACAGTTGCCATGGCAAACAGTTGCCTAGCAACCACCACCATGGCAACCATCGCCACGACAATGGTCGCCATAGTAACCATCTCCATGGCAACCAATTGCCTAGCACCCATCGCCATGTCAATGGTCGCCATGACAACGGTTGCCATGGCAGGCAGTTGCCTACCAGACATCACAATGGTAACCAGTTGCCTAGCAACTATCGCCATGAACACGGTCGCCATGATAATGGTCACGACAGTAACCAGTTACATAGCACCCAAGACCATGCCAATTAACTGCCTGGCAATGGTCCCCATAGCCAACAGTTACACAATAAAGGCACATTATATCTAAAAAATACAATTTTTTTTTCAAGCTAAAGAAAACAAGAGTTTCTCTTTTTAAGACACAAACACTTTAACTCCTCCCAAAAGGGAATAGCATCAACTGCTTAGGTATAGAGCAGTCCAAAAGGATCAAAACCCACAACCTGATATGAATAAAAATTCCAATACACAACATTGGGGGTAGTTTAAATCAAACACCAGTAGTGTTAGGGAGACCTATTTTTATTTTTTATTATTTTTTTTGTGTGTGCATTTCCTCTTGTATATGCTTATGTTTCCTCTTGCTATGTGCTGATCCTTATTTTTTGGTTCCTGAGTATCATCAGCACAGTGCAGAGTGCAAAAATTGCATAAATTGTAACATTGCTGCATTGTGGGCAATTAATTTCCATATATGCAAATTACCTTGTCATTTGTCCAAAGTGATCATGATTGATATGGTGTTTGTGGTCTTTCGTGCATAGTTGACATATGGCAATCAGTGGATGTAATTGGCATGAGTTGGGTATTGCGGGGGAAGAGATATATTAGAGGGAAAAAAAATTACAAGCAAAATGAAAATGCTCTCCCTAATCTTAAATGCTCTTGGTATAAAGGGATATATAAGAAGGCTCAGATGTACTGGAAATTTGGTTGGGGAGAAAAGATTGCAATAAGCAGGCCAAGAGAGCCCCATTGCATAAAAGGAGTAGTCAGCTCATTAAATAAATGTGAAAACCAGGTATGTCATACATTTGTATACTGTCACACTTCAAGCTCTCTCTATATGTCATCATCATCATCATCATCATCATCCCAATACAGATCACATGAAAACAGTGTAAATAACTCCCAGTTGCCTAGCAACTATTTGCCTGACAACCATCAACAATAAAATAATTGCCTGGCCATGGCACCCAGTTACCTAGCATCCATCCCCATGGCAACTAATTACCTGGCAATCAGTTGCATAGAAACCGTCGCCTTAGCAACCAGTTGCCTAACAACAGTCTCCAGAGCAACCATCGCCATGACAATGGTCCAGATGGCAACTAATTACCTGTTAATCAGTTGCATAGAAACCATCGCCATAGCAACCAGTTGCCATGGAAAACAGTTGCCTAGCAACTATCGCCATGAAAATGGTCACCATGGTAACGGTTGCGACGGCAAACAGTTGCCTAGCAACCATCGCCACGACAATGGTTGCCATGGTAACCATCGCAATGACAACGGTTGCCATGGCAAACAGTTGCCTAGCATCCACCACCATGGCAACCATCGCCACGACAATGGTCGCCATAGTAACCATCACCATGATGACAGTTGCCTAGCAACCATCACCATGGCAACCAATTGCCTAGCACCCATCGCCATGTCAATGGTCACCATGGTAACCATCGCCATGACAACGGTTGCCATGGCAGGCAGTTGCCTAGCAAACATCACCATGGTAACCAGTTGCCTAGCAACTATCGCCATGAACACGGTCACCATGACAATGGTCACCACAGCAACCAGTTACATAGCACCCAAGACCATGCCAATTAACTGCCTGGCAATGGTCCCCATAGCCAACAGTTACACAATAAAGGCACATTATATCTAAAAAATACCATTTTTTTTACAAACTAAAGAAAACAAGAGTTTCTCTTTTTAAGACACAAGCACTTTAACTCCTCCCAAAACGGAATAGCATCAACTGCTTAGGTATAGAGCAGTCCAAAAGAATCAAACCCACAACCTGATATGAATAAAAATTCCAATACACAACATTGGGGGTAGTTTAAATCAAAAACCAGTAGTGTTAGGGAGACCTATTTTTATTTTTTTTTTATTTTTTTTGTGTGTGCATTTCCTCTTGTATATGCTTATGTTTCCTCTTGCTATGTGCTGATCCTTATTTTTTGGTTCCTGAGTATCATCAGCACAGTGCAGAGTGCAAAAATTGCATAAATTGTAACATTGCTGCATTGTGGGCAATTAATTTCCATATATGCAAATTACCTTGTCATTTCTCCAAAGTGATCATGATTGATATGGTTTTTGTGGTTTTTCGTGCATAGTTGACATATGGCAATCAGTGGATGTAATTGGCATGAGTTGGGTATTGCGGGGGAAGAGATATATTAGAGGGAAAAAAAATTACAAGCAAAATGAAAATGCTCTCCCTAATTTTAAATGCTCTAGGTATAAAGGGATATATAAGAAGGCTCAGATGTACTGGAAATTTGGTTGGGGAGAAAAGATTGCAATAAGCAGGCCAAGAGAGCCCCATTGCATAAAAGGAGAAGTCAGCTCATTAAATAAAGTGAAAACCAGGTATGTCATACATTTGTATACTGTCACACTTCAAGCTTTCTCTATAGGTCATCATCATCATCATCATCCCAATACAGATCACATGAAAACAGTGTAAATAACTCCCAGTTGCCTAGCAACTATTTGCCTGACAACCATCAACAATAAAATAATTGCCTGGCCATGGCACCCAGTTACCTAGCATCCATCCCCATGGCAACTAATTACCTGGCAATCAGTTGCATAGAAACCGTCGCCTTAGCAACCAGTTGCCTAACAACAGTCTCCAGAGCAACCATCGCCATGACAACGGTCCAGATGGCAACTAATTACCTGTTAATCAGTTGAATAGAAACCATCGCCATGGTAACCAGTTGCCTAACAAGTCACCTTAGCAACCAATGCCATGACAACCAGTTGCCATGGCAAACAGTTACCTAGCAACCATCCCCATGGCAATCAGATGCATAGAAACCATCGCCATAGCAACCAGTTGCCATGGAAAACAGTTGCCTAGCAACTATCGCCATGAAAATGGTCACCATGGTAACGGTTGCGACGGCAAACAGTTGCCTAGCAACCATCGCCACGACAATGGTCACCATGGTATCCATCGCCATGACGACAGTTGCCTAGCAACCATCACCATGGCAACCAGTTGCTTAGCACCCATCGCCATGACAATGGTCGCCATGGTAACCATCACCATGACAACGGTTGCCATGTCAAACAGTTGCCTAGCATCCACCACCATGGCAACCATCGCCATGACGACAGTTGTCTAGCAACCATCACCAGGGCAACCAGTTGCCTAGCACCCATCGCCATGACAATGGTCGCCATGGTAACCATCGCCATGTCAACAGTTGCCATGGCAAACAGTTGCCTAGCAACCACCACCATGGCAACCATCGCCACGACAATGGTCGCCATAGTAACCATCTCCATGGCAACCAATTGCCTAGCACCCATCACCATGTCAATGGTCGCCATGACAACGGTTGCCATGGCAGGCAGTTGCCTACCAGACATCACAATGGTAACCAGTTGCCTAGCAACTATCGCCATGAACACGGTCGCCATGATAATGGTCACCACAGTAACCAGTTACATAGCACCCAAGACCATGCCAATTAACTGCCTGGCAATGGTCCCCATAGCCAACAGTTACACAATAAAGGCACATTATATCTAAAAAATACAATTTTTTTTTCAAGCTAAAGAAAACAAGAGTTTCTCTTTTTAAGACACAAGCACTTTAACTCCTCCCAAAAGGGAATAGCATCAACTGCTTAGGTATAGAGCAGTCCAAAAGGATCAAAACCCACAACCTGATATGAATAAAAATTCCAAATCACAACATTGGGGGTAGTTTAAATCAAACACCAGTAGTGTTAGGGAGACCTATTTTTATTTTTTATTATTTTTTTTGTGTGTGCATTTCCTCTTGTATATGCTTATGTTTCCTCTTGCTATGTGCTGATCCTTATTTTTTGGTTCCTGAGTATCATCAGCACAGTGCAGAGTGCAAAAATTGCATAAATTGTAACATTGCTGCATTGTGGGCAATTAATTTCCATATATGCAAATTACCTTGTCATTTGTCCAAAGTGATCATGATTGATATGGTGTTTGTGGTCTTTCGTGCATAGTTGACATATGGCAATCAGTGGATGCAATTGGCATGAGTTGGGTATTGCGGGGGAAGAGATATATTAGAGGGAAAAAAAATTACAAGCAAAATGAAAATGCTCTCCCTAATCTTAAATGCTCTTGGTATAAAGGGATATATAAGAAGGCTCAGATGTACTGGAAATTTGGTTGGGGAGAAAAGATTGCAATAAGCAGGCCAAGAGAGCCCCATTGCATAAAAGGAGTAGTCAGCTCATTAAATAAAGTGAAAACTAGGTATGTCATACATTTGTATACTGTCACACTTCAAGCTCTCTCTATATGTCATCATCATCATCATCATCATCCCAATACAGATCACATGAAAACAGTGTAAATAACTCCCAGTTGCCTAGCAACTATTTGCCTGACAACCATCAACAATAAAATAATTGCCTGGCCATGGCACCCAGTTACCTAGCATCCATCCCCATGGCAACTAATTACCTGGCAATCAGTTGCATAGAAACCGTCGCCTTAGCAACCAGTTGCCTAACAACAGTCTCCAGAGCAACCATCGCCATGACAACGGTCCAGATGGCAACTAATTACCTGTTAATCAGTTGCATAGAAACCATCGCCATGGTAACCAGTTGCCTAACAAGTCACCTTAGCAACCAATGCCATGACAACCAGTTGCCATGGCAAACAGTTACCTAGCAACCATCCCCATGGCAATCAGATGCATAGAAACCATCGCCATAGCAACCAGTTGCCATGGAAAACAGTTGCCTAGCAACTATCGCCATGAAAATGGTCACCATGGTAACGGTTGCGACGGCAAACAGTTGCATAGCAACCATCGCCATGACAATGGTCACCATGGTATCCATCGCCATGACGACAGTTGCCTAGCAACCATCACCATGGCAACCAGTTGCTTAGCACCCAT
This sequence comes from Taudactylus pleione, assembly GCA_031769625.1. NCBI lineage: Eukaryota > Metazoa > Chordata > Amphibia > Anura > Myobatrachidae > Taudactylus > Taudactylus pleione. Next base: position 3,933,788 of record JAUIMM010000094.1, read on the forward strand.
CGCCATGACAATGGTCGCCATGGTAACCATCACCATGACAACGGTTGCCATGGCAAACAGTTGCCTAGCATCCACCACCATGGCAACCATCGCCATCACGACAGTTGCCTAGCAACCATCACCATGGCAACCAGTTGCCTAGCACCCATCGCCATGTCAATGGTCGCCATGACAACGGTTGCCATGGCAGGCAGTTGCCTACCAGACATCACAATGGTAACCAGTTGCCTAGCAACTATCGCTATGAACACGGTCGCCATGATAATGGTCACCACAGTAACCAGTTACATAGCACCCAAGACCATGCCAATTAACTGCCTGGCAATGGTCCCCATAGCCAACAGTTACACAATAAAGGCACATTATATCTAAAAAATACCATTTTTTTTTCAAGCTAAAGAAAACAAGAGTTTCTCTTTTTAAGACACAAGCACTTTAACTCCTCCCAAAAGGGAATAGCATCAACTGCTTAGGTATAGAGCAGTCCAAAAGGATCAAACACACAACCTGATATGAATAAAAATTCCAATACACAACATTGGGGGTAGTTTAAATCAAACACCAGTAGTGTTAGGGAGACCTATTTTTATTTTTTATTATTTTTTTTGTGTGTGCATTTCCTCTTGTATATGCTTATGTTTCCTCTTGCTATGTGCTGATCCTTATTTTTTGGTTCCTGAGTATCATCAGCACAGTGCAGAGTGCAAAAATTGCATAAATTGTAACATTGCTGCATTGTGGGCAATTCATTTCCATATATGCAAATTACCTTGTCATTTGTCCAAAGTGATCATGATTGATATGGTGTTTGTGGTCTTTCGTGCATAGTTGACATATGGCAATCAGTGGATGTAATTGGCATGAGTTGGGTATTGCGGGGGAAGAGATATATTAGAGGGAAAAAAAATTACAAGCAAAATGAAAATGCTCTCCCTAATCTTAAATGCTCTTGGTATAAAGGGATATATAAGAAGGCTCAGATGTACTGGAAATTTGGTTGGGGAGAAAAGATTGCAATAAGCAGGCCAAGAGAGCCCCATTGCATAAAAGGAGTAGTCAGCTCATTAAATAAAGTGAAAACCAGGTATGTCATACATTTGTATACTGTCACACTTCAAGCTCTCTCTATATGTCGTCATCATCATCATCATCATCATCATCATCCCAATACAGATCACATGAAAACAGTGTAAATAACTCCCAGTTGCCTAGCAACTATTTGCCTGACAACCATCAACAATAAAATAATTGCCTGGCCATGGCACCCAGTTACCTAGCATCCATCCCCATGGCAACTAATTACCTGGCAATCAGTTGCATAGAAACCGTCGCCTTAGCAACCAGTTGCCTAACAACAGTCTCCAGAGCAACCATCGCCATGACAACGGTCCAGATGGCAACTAATTACCTGTTAATCAGTTGCATAGAAACCATCGCCATGGTAACCAGTTGCCTAACAAGTCACCTTAGCAACCAATGCCATGACAACCAGTTGCCATGGCAAACAGTTACCTAGCAACCATCCCCATGGCAATCAGATGCATAGAAACCATCGCCATAGCAACCAGTTGCCATGGAAAACAGTTGCCTAGCAACTATCGCCATGAAAATGGTCACCATGGTAACGGTTGCGACGGCAAACAGTTGCATAGCAACCATCGCCATGACAATGGTCACCATGGTATCCATCGCCATGACGACAGTTGCCTAGCAACCATCACCATGGCAACCAGTTGCTTAGCACCCATCGCCATGACAATGGTCGCCATGGTAACCATCACCATGACAACGGTTGCCATGGCAAACAGTTGCCTAGCATCCACCACCATGGCAACCATCGCCATCACGACAGTTGCCTAGCAACCATCACCATGGCAACCAGTTGCCTAGCACCCATCGCCATGACAATGGTCGCCATGGTAACCATCGCCATGTCAACAGTTGCCATGGCAAACAGTTGCCTAGCAACCACCACCATGGCAACCATCGCCACGACAATGGTCGCCATAGTAACCATCTCCATGGCAACCAATTGCCTAGCACCCATCGCCATGTCAATGGTCGCCATGACAACGGTTGCCATGGCAGGCAGTTGCCTACCAGACATCACAATGGTAACCAGTTGCCTAGCAACTATCGCCATGAACACGGTCGCCATGATAATGGTCACGACAGTAACCAGTTACATAGCACCCAAGACCATGCCAATTAACTGCCTGGCAATGGTCCCCATAGCCAACAGTTACACAATAAAGGCACATTATATCTAAAAAATACAATTTTTTTTTCAAGCTAAAGAAAACAAGAGTTTCTCTTTTTAAGACACAAACACTTTAACTCCTCCCAAAAGGGAATAGCATCAACTGCTTAGGTATAGAGCAGTCCAAAAGGATCAAAACCCACAACCTGATATGAATAAAAATTCCAATACACAACATTGGGGGTAGTTTAAATCAAACACCAGTAGTGTTAGGGAGACCTATTTTTATTTTTTATTATTTTTTTTGTGTGTGCATTTCCTCTTGTATATGCTTATGTTTCCTCTTGCTATGTGCTGATCCTTATTTTTTGGTTCCTGAGTATCATCAGCACAGTGCAGAGTGCAAAAATTGCATAAATTGTAACATTGCTGCATTGTGGGCAATTAATTTCCATATATGCAAATTACCTTGTCATTTGTCCAAAGTGATCATGATTGATATGGTGTTTGTGGTCTTTCGTGCATAGTTGACATATGGCAATCAGTGGATGTAATTGGCATGAGTTGGGTATTGCGGGGGAAGAGATATATTAGAGGGAAAAAAAATTACAAGCAAAATGAAAATGCTCTCCCTAATCTTAAATGCTCTTGGTATAAAGGGATATATAAGAAGGCTCAGATGTACTGGAAATTTGGTTGGGGAGAAAAGATTGCAATAAGCAGGCCAAGAGAGCCCCATTGCATAAAAGGAGTAGTCAGCTCATTAAATAAATGTGAAAACCAGGTATGTCATACATTTGTATACTGTCACACTTCAAGCTCTCTCTATATGTCATCATCATCATCATCATCATCATCCCAATACAGATCACATGAAAACAGTGTAAATAACTCCCAGTTGCCTAGCAACTATTTGCCTGACAACCATCAACAATAAAATAATTGCCTGGCCATGGCACCCAGTTACCTAGCATCCATCCCCATGGCAACTAATTACCTGGCAATCAGTTGCATAGAAACCGTCGCCTTAGCAACCAGTTGCCTAACAACAGTCTCCAGAGCAACCATCGCCATGACAATGGTCCAGATGGCAACTAATTACCTGTTAATCAGTTGCATAGAAACCATCGCCATAGCAACCAGTTGCCATGGAAAACAGTTGCCTAGCAACTATCGCCATGAAAATGGTCACCATGGTAACGGTTGCGACGGCAAACAGTTGCCTAGCAACCATCGCCACGACAATGGTTGCCATGGTAACCATCGCAATGACAACGGTTGCCATGGCAAACAGTTGCCTAGCATCCACCACCATGGCAACCATCGCCACGACAATGGTCGCCATAGTAACCATCACCATGATGACAGTTGCCTAGCAACCATCACCATGGCAACCAATTGCCTAGCACCCATCGCCATGTCAATGGTCACCATGGTAACCATCGCCATGACAACGGTTGCCATGGCAGGCAGTTGCCTAGCAAACATCACCATGGTAACCAGTTGCCTAGCAACTATCGCCATGAACACGGTCACCATGACAATGGTCACCACAGCAACCAGTTACATAGCACCCAAGACCATGCCAATTAACTGCCTGGCAATGGTCCCCATAGCCAACAGTTACACAATAAAGGCACATTATATCTAAAAAATACCATTTTTTTTACAAACTAAAGAAAACAAGAGTTTCTCTTTTTAAGACACAAGCACTTTAACTCCTCCCAAAACGGAATAGCATCAACTGCTTAGGTATAGAGCAGTCCAAAAGAATCAAACCCACAACCTGATATGAATAAAAATTCCAATACACAACATTGGGGGTAGTTTAAATCAAAAACCAGTAGTGTTAGGGAGACCTATTTTTATTTTTTTTTTATTTTTTTTGTGTGTGCATTTCCTCTTGTATATGCTTATGTTTCCTCTTGCTATGTGCTGATCCTTATTTTTTGGTTCCTGAGTATCATCAGCACAGTGCAGAGTGCAAAAATTGCATAAATTGTAACATTGCTGCATTGTGGGCAATTAATTTCCATATATGCAAATTACCTTTTCATTTCTCCAAAGTGATCATGATTGATATGGTTTTTGTGGTTTTTCGTGCATAGTTGACATATGGCAATCAGTGGATGTAATTGGCATGAGTTGGGTATTGCGGGGGAAGAGATATATTAGAGGGGAAAAAAATTACAAGCAAAATGAAAATGCTCTCCCTAATTTTAAATGCTCTAGGTATAAAGGGATATATAAGAAGGCTCAGATGTACTGGAAATTTGGTTGGGGAGAAAAGATTGCAATAAGCAGGCCAAGAGAGCCCCATTGCATAAAAGGAGAAGTCAGCTCATTAAATAAAGTGAAAACCAGGTATGTCATACATTTGTATACTGTCACACTTCAAGCTTTCTCTATAGGTCATCATCATCATCATCATCCCAATACAGATCACATGAAAACAGTGTAAATAACTCCCAGTTGCCTAGCAACTATTTGCCTGACAACCATCAACAATAAAATAATTGCCTGGCCATGGCACCCAGTTACCTAGCATCCATCCCCATGGCAACTAATTACCTGGCAATCAGTTGCATAGAAACCGTCGCCTTAGCAACCAGTTGCCTAACAACAGTCTCCAGAGCAACCATCGCCATGACAACGGTCCAGATGGCAACTAATTACCTGTTAATCAGTTGAATAGAAACCATCGCCATGGTAACCAGTTGCCTAACAAGTCACCTTAGCAACCAATGCCATGACAACCAGTTGCCATGGCAAACAGTTACCTAGCAACCATCCCCATGGCAATCAGATGCATAGAAACCATCGCCATAGCAACCAGTTGCCATGGAAAACAGTTGCCTAGCAACTATCGCCATGAAAATGGTCACCATGGTAACGGTTGCGACGGCAAACAGTTGCCTAGCAACCATCGCCACGACAATGGTCACCATGGTATCCATCGCCATGACGACAGTTGCCTAGCAACCATCACCATGGCAACCAGTTGCTTAGCACCCATCGCCATGACAATGGTCGCCATGGTAACCATCACCATGACAACGGTTGCCATGTCAAACAGTTGCCTAGCATCCACCACCATGGCAACCATCGCCATGACGACAGTTGTCTAGCAACCATCACCAGGGCAACCAGTTGCCTAGCACCCATCGCCATGACAATGGTCGCCATGGTAACCATCGCCATGTCAACAGTTGCCATGGCAAACAGTTGCCTAGCAACCACCACCATGGCAACCATCGCCACGACAATGGTCGCCATAGTAACCATCTCCATGGCAACCAATTGCCTAGCACCCATCACCATGTCAATGGTCGCCATGACAACGGTTGCCATGGCAGGCAGTTGCCTACCAGACATCACAATGGTAACCAGTTGCCTAGCAACTATCGCCATGAACACGGTCGCCATGATAATGGTCACCACAGTAACCAGTTACATAGCACCCAAGACCATGCCAATTAACTGCCTGGCAATGGTCCCCATAGCCAACAGTTACACAATAAAGGCACATTATATCTAAAAAATACAATTTTTTTTTCAAGCTAAAGAAAACAAGAGTTTCTCTTTTTAAGACACAAGCACTTTAACTCCTCCCAAAAGGGAATAGCATCAACTGCTTAGGTATAGAGCAGTCCAAAAGGATCAAAACCCACAACCTGATATGAATAAAAATTCCAAATCACAACATTGGGGGTAGTTTAAATCAAACACCAGTAGTGTTAGGGAGACCTATTTTTATTTTTTATTATTTTTTTTGTGTGTGCATTTCCTCTTGTATATGCTTATGTTTCCTCTTGCTATGTGCTGATCCTTATTTTTTGGTTCCTGAGTATCATCAGCACAGTGCAGAGTGCAAAAATTGCATAAATTGTAACATTGCTGCATTGTGGGCAATTAATTTCCATATATGCAAATTACCTTGTCATTTGTCCAAAGTGATCATGATTGATATGGTGTTTGTGGTCTTTCGTGCATAGTTGACATATGGCAATCAGTGGATGCAATTGGCATGAGTTGGGTATTGCGGGGGAAGAGATATATTAGAGGGAAAAAAAATTACAAGCAAAATGAAAATGCTCTCCCTAATCTTAAATGCTCTTGGTATAAAGGGATATATAAGAAGGCTCAGATGTACTGGAAATTTGGTTGGGGAGAAAAGATTGCAATAAGCAGGCCAAGAGAGCCCCATTGCATAAAAGGAGTAGTCAGCTCATTAAATAAAGTGAAAACTAGGTATGTCATACATTTGTATACTGTCACACTTCAAGCTCTCTCTATATGTCATCATCATCATCATCATCATCATCCCAATACAGATCACATGAAAACAGTGTAAATAACTCCCAGTTGCCTAGCAACTATTTGCCTGACAACCATCAACAATAAAATAATTGCCTGGCCATGGCACCCAGTTACCTAGCATCCATCCCCATGGCAACTAATTACCTGGCAATCAGTTGCATAGAAACCGTCGCCTTAGCAACCAGTTGCCTAACAACAGTCTCCAGAGCAACCATCGCCATGACAACGGTCCAGATGGCAACTAATTACCTGTTAATCAGTTGCATAGAAACCATCGCCATGGTAACCAGTTGCCTAACAAGTCACCTTAGCAACCAATGCCATGACAACCAGTTGCCATGGCAAACAGTTACCTAGCAACCATCCCCATGGCAATCAGATGCATAGAAACCATCGCCATAGCAACCAGTTGCCATGGAAAACAGTTGCCTAGCAACTATCGCCATGAAAATGGTCACCATGGTAACGGTTGCGACGGCAAACAGTTGCCTAGCAACCATCGCCACGACAATGGTCACCATGGTATCCATCGCCATGACGACAGTTGCCTAGCAACCATCACCATGGCAACCAGTTGCTTAGCACCCATCGCCATGACAATGGTCGCCATGGTAACCATCGCCATGACAACGGTTGCCATGGCAAACAGTTGCCTAGCATCCACCACCATGGCAACCATCGCCATGACGACAGTTGCCTAGCAACCATCACCATGGCAACCAGTTGCCTAGCACCCATCGCCATGACAATGGTCGCCATGGTAACCATCGCCATGACAACAGTTGCCATGGCAAACAGTTGCATAGCAACCACCACCATGGCAACCATCGCCACGACAATGGTCGCCATAGTAACCATCGCCATGATGACAGTTGCCTAGCAACCATCACCATGGCAACCAATTGCCTAGCACCCATCGCCATGTCAATGGTCACCATGGTAACCATCGCCATGACAACGGTTGCCATGGCAGGCAGTTGCCTAGCAAACATCACCATGGTAACCAGTTGCCTAGCAACTATCGCCATGAACACGGTCACCATGAAAATGGTCACCACAGCAACCAGTTACATAGCACCCAAGACCATGCCAATTAACTGCCTGGCAATGGTCCCCATAGCCAACAGTTACACAATAAAGGCACATTATATCTAAAAAATACCATTTTTTTTACAAACTAAAGAAAACAAGAGTTTCTCTTTTTAAGACACAAGCACTTTAACTCCTCCCAAAACGGAATAGCATCAACTGCTTAGGTATAGAGCAGTCCAAAAGAATCAAACCCACAACCTGATATGAATAAAACTTCCAATACACAACATTGGGGGTAGTTTAAATCAAAAACCAGTAGTGTTAGGGAGACCTATTTTTATTTTTTTTTTATTTTTTTTGTGTGTGCATTTCCTCTTGTATATGCTTATGTTTCCTCTTGCTATGTGCTGATCCTTATTTTTTGGTTCCTGAGTATCATCAGCACAGTGCAGAGTGCAAAAATTGCATAAATTGTAACATTGCTGCATTGTGGGCAATTAATTTCCATATATGCAAATTACCTTGTCATTTGTCCAAAGTGATCATGATTGATATGGTGTTTGTGGTCTTTCGTGCATAGTTGACATATGGCAATCAGTGGATGTAATTGGCATGAGTTGGGTATTGCGGGGGAAGAGATATATTAGAGGGAAAAAAAATTACAAGCAAAATGAAAATGCTCTCCCTAATTTTAAATGCTCTTGGTATAAAGGGATATATAAGAAGGCTCAGATGTACTGGAAATTTGGTTGGGGAGAAAAGATTGCAATAAGCAGGCCAAGAGAGCCCCATTGCATAAAAGGAGAAGTCAGCTCATTAAATAAAGTGAAAACCAGGTATGTCATACATTTGTATACTGTCACACTTCAAGCTTTCTCTATATGTCATCATCATCATCATCATCATCCCAATACAGATCACATGAAAACAGTGTAAATAACTCCCAGTTGCCTAGCAACTATTTGCCTGACAACCATCAACAATAAAATGATTGCCTGGCCATGGCACCCAGTTACCTAGCATCCATCCCCATGGCAACTAATTACCTGGCAATCAGTTGCATAGAAACCGTCACCTTAGCAACCAGTTGCCTAACAACAGTCTCCAGAGCAACCATCGCCATGACAACGGTCCAGATGGCAACTAATTACCTGTTAATCAGTTGAATAGAAACCATCGCCATGGTAACCAGTTGCCTAACAAGTCACCTTAGCAACCAATGCCATGACAACCAGTTGCCATGGCAAACAGTTACCTAGCAACCATCCCCATGGCAATCAGATGCATAGAAACCATCGCCATAGCAACCAGTTGCCATGGAAAACAGTTGCCTAGCAACTATCGCCATGAAAATGGTCACCATGGTAACGGTTGCGACGGCAAACAGTTGCCTAGCAACCATCGCCACGACAATGGTCACCATGGTATCCATCGCCATGACGACAGTTGCCTAGCAACCATCACCATGGCAACCAGTTGCTTAGCACCCATCGCCATGACAATGGTCGCCATGGTAACCATCACCATGACAACGGTTGCCATGTCAAACAGTTGCCTAGCATCCACCACCATGGCAACCATCGCCATGACGACAGTTGCCTAGCAACCATCACCATGGCAACCAGTTGCCTAGCACCCATCGCCATGACAATGGTCGCCATGGTAACCATCGCCATGTCAACAGTTGCCATGGCAAACAGTTGCCTAGCAACCACCACCATGGCAACCATCGCCACGACAATGGTCGCCATAGTAACCATCTCCATGGCAACCAATTGCCTAGCACCCATCGCCATGTCAATGGTCGCCATGACAACGGTTGCCATGGCAGGCAGTTGCCTACCAGACATCACAATGGTAACCAGTTGCCTAGCAACTATCGCCATGAACACGGTCGCCATGATAATGGTCACCACAGTAACCAGTTACATAGCACCCAAGACCATGCCAATTAACTGCCTGGCAATGGTCCCCATAGCCAACAGTTACACAATAAAGGCACATTATATCTAAAAAATACAATTTTTTTTTCAAGCTAAAGAAAACAAGAGTTTCTCTTTTTAAGACACAAGCACTTTAACTCCTCCCAAAAGAAAACAGCATCAACTGCTTAGGTATAGAGCAGTCCAAAAGGATCAAACCCACAACCTGATATGAATAAAAATTCCAATACACAACATTGGGGGTAGTTTAAATCAAACACCAGTAGTGTTAGGGAGACCTATTTTTATTTTTTATTATTTTTTTTTGTGTGTGCATTTCCTCTTGTATATGCTTATGTTTCCTCTTGCTATGTGCTGATCCTTATTTTTTGGTTCCTGAGTATCATCAGCACAGTGCAGTGTGCAAAAATTGCATAAATTGTAACATTGCTGCATTGTGGGCAATTCATTTCCATATATGCAAATTACCTTGTCATTTGTCCAAAGTGATCATGATTGATATGGTGTTTGTGGTCTTTCGTGCATAGTTGACATATGGCAATCAGTGGATGTAATTGGCATGAGTTGGGTATTGCGGGGGAAGAGATATATTAGAGGGAAAAAAAATTACAAGCAAAATGAAAATGCTCTCCCTAATCTTAAATGCTCTTGGTATAAAGGGATATATAAGAAGGCTCAGATGTACTGGAAATTTGGTTGGGGAGAAAAGATTGCAATAAGCAGGCCAAGAGAGCCCCATTGCATAAAAGGAGTAGTCAGCTCATTAAATAAAGTGAAAACCAGGTATGTCATACATTTGTATACTGTCACACTTCAAGCTCTCTCTATATGTCATCATCATCATCATCATCATCATCATCCCAATACAGATCACATGAAAACAGTGTAAATAACTCCCAGTTGCCTAGCAACTATTTGCCTGACAACCATCAACAATAAAATAATTGCCTGGCCATGGCACCCAGTTACCTAGCATCCATCCCCATGGCAACTAATTACCTGGCAATCAGTTGCATAGAAACCGTCGCCTTAGCAACCAGTTGCCTAACAACAGTCTCCAGAGCAACCATCGCCATGACAACGGTCCAGATGGCAACTAATTACCTGTTAATCAGTTGAATAGAAACCATCGCCATGGTAACCAGTTGCCTAACAAGTCACCTTAGCAACCAATGCCATGACAACCAGTTGCCATGGCAAACAGTTACCTAGCAACCATCCCCATGGCAATCAGATGCATAGAAGCCATAGCAACCAGTTGCCATGGAAAACAGTTGCCTAGCAACTATTGCCATGAAAATGGTCACCATGGTAACGGTTGCGACGGCAAACAGTTGCCTAGCAACCATCGCCACGACAATGGTCACCATGGTATCCATCGCCATGACGACAGTTGCCTAGCAACCATCACCATGGCAACCAGTTGCTTAGCACCCATCGCCATGACAATGGTCACCATGGTAACCATCACCATGACAACGGTTGCCATGTCAAACAGTTGCCTAGCATCCACCACCATGGCAACCATCGCCATGACGACAGTTGCCTAGCAACCATCACCATGGCAACCAGTTGCCTAGCACCCATCGCCATGACAATGGTCGCCATGGTAACCATCGCCATGTCAACAGTTGCCATGGCAAACAGTTGCCTAGCAACCACCACCATGGCAACCATCGCCACGACAATGGTCGCCATAGTAACCATCTCCATGGCAACCAATTGCCTAGCACCCATCGCCATGTCAATGGTCACCATGACAACGGTTGCCATGGCAGGCAGTTGCCTACCAGACATCACAATGATAACCAGTTGCCTAGCAACTATCGCCATGAACACGGTCGCCATGATAATGGTCACCACAGTAACCAGTTACATAGCACCCAAGACCATGCCAATTAACTGCCTGGCAATGGTCCCCATAGCCAACAGTTACACAATAAAGGCACATTATATCTAAAAAACACAATTTTTTTTTTCAAGCTAAAGAAAACAAGAGTTTCTCTTTTTAAGACACAAGCACTTTAACTCCTCCCAAAAGGGAATAGCATCAACTGCTTAGGTATAGAGCAGTCCAAAAGGATCAAAACCCACAACCTGATATGAATAAAAATTCCAATACACAACATTGGGGGTAGTTTAAATCAAACACCAGTAGTGTTAGGGAGACCTATTTTTATTTTTTATTATTTTTTTTGTGTGTGCATTTCCTCTTGTATATGCTTATGTTTCCTCTTGCTATGTGCTGATCCTTATTTTTTGGTTCCTGAGTATCATCAGCACAGTGCAGAGTGCAAAAATTGCATAAATTGTAACATTGCTGCATTGTGGGCAATTAATTTCCATATATGCAAATTACCTTGTCATTTGTCCAAAGTGATCATGATTGATATGGTGTTTGTGGTCTTTCGTGCATAGTTGACATATGGCAATCAGTGGATGTAATTGGCATGAGTTGGGTATTGCGGGGGAAGAGATATATTAGAGGGAAAAAAAATTACAAGCAAAATGAAAATGCTCTCCCTAATCTTAAATGCTCTTGGTATAAAGGGATATATAAGAAGGCTCAGATGTACTGGAAATTTGGTTGGGGAGAAAAGATTGCAATAAGCAGGCCAAGAGAGCCCCATTGCATAAAAGGAGTAGTCAGCTCATTAAATAAATGTGAAAACCAGGTATGTCATACATTTGTATACTGTCACACTTCAAGCTCTCTCTATATGTCATCATCATCATCATCATCATCATCCCAATACAGATCACATGAAAACAGTGTAAATAACTCCCAGTTGCCTAGCAACTATTTGCCTGACAACCATCAACAATAAAATAATTGCCTGGCCATGGCACCCAGTTACCTAGCATCCATCCCCATGGCAACTAATTACCTGGCAATCAGTTGCATAGAAACCGTCGCCTTAGCAACCAGTTGCCTAACAACAGTCTCCAGAGCAACCATCGCCATGACAACGGTCCAGATGGCAACTAACTACCTGTTAATCAGTTGCATAGAAACCATCGCCATAGCAACCAGTTGCCATGGAAAACAGTTGCCTAGCAACTATCGCCATGAAAATGGTCACCATGGTAACGGTTGCGACGGCAAACAGTTGCCTAGCAACCATCGCCACGACAATGGTCACCATGGTATCCATCGCCATGACGACAGTTGCCTAGCAACCATCACCATGGCAACCAGTTGCTTAGCACCCATCGCCATGACAATGGTCGCCATGGTAACCATCACCATGACAACGGTTGCCATGTCAAACAGTTGCCTAGCATCCACCACCATGGCAACCATCGCCATGACGACAGTTGCCTAGCAACCATCACCATGGCAACCAGTTGCCTAGCACCCATCGCCATGACAATGGTCGCCATGGTAACCATCGCCATGTCAACAGTTGCCATGGCAAACAGTTGCCTAGCAACCACCACCATGGCAACCATCGCCACGACAATGGTCGCCATAGTAACCATCTCCATGGCAACCAATTGCCTAGCACCCATCGCCATGTCAATGGTCGCCATGACAACGGTTGCCATGGCAGGCAGTTGCCTACCAGACATCACAATGGTAACCAGTTGCCTAGCAACTATCGCCATGAACACGGTCGCCATGATAATGGTCACCACAGTAACCAGTTACATAGCACCCAAGACCATGCCAATTAACTGCCTGGCAATGGTCCCCATAGCCAACAGTTACACAATAAAGGCACATTATATCTAAAAAATACAATTTTTTTTTCAAGCTAAAGAAAACAAGAGTTTCTCTTTTTAAGACACAAACACTTTAACTCCTCCCAAAAGGAAACAGCATCAACTGCTTAGGTATAGAGCAGTCCAAAAGGATCAAACCCACAACCTGATATGAATAAAAATTCCAATACACAACATTGGGGGTAGTTTAAATCAAACACCAGTAGTGTTAGGGAGACCTATTTTTATTTTTTATTATTTTTTTTTGTGTGTGCATTTCCTCTTGTATATGCTTATGTTTCCTCTTGCTATGTGCTGATCCTTATTTTTTGGTTCCTGAGTATCATCAGCACAGTGCAGTGTGCAAAAATTGCATAAATTGTAACATTGCTGCATTGTGGGCAATTCATTTCCATATATGCAAATTACCTTGTCATTTGTCCAAAGTGATCATGATTGATATGGTGTTTGTGGTCTTTCGTGCATAGTTGACATATGGCAATCAGTGGATGTAATTGGCATGAGTTGGGTATTGCGGGGGAAGAGATATATTAGAGGGGAAAAAAATTACAAGCAAAATGAAAATGCTCTCCCTAATCTTAAATGCTCTTGGTATAAAGGGATATATAAGAAGGCTCAGATGTACTGGAAATTTGGTTGGGGAGAAAAGATTGCAATAAGCAGGCCAAGAGAGCCCCATTGCATAAAAGGAGTAGTCAGCTCATTAAATAAAGTGAAAACCAGGTATGTCATACATTTGTATACTGTCACACTTCAAGCTCTCTCTATATGTCATCATCATCATCATCATCATCATCCCAATACAGATCACATGAAAACAGTGTAAATAACTCCCAGTTGCCTAGCAACTATTTGCCTGACAACCATCAACAATAAAATAATTGCCTGGCCATGGCACCCAGTTACCTAGCATCCATCCCCATGGCAACTAATTACCTGGCAATCAGTTGCATAGAAACCGTCGCCTTAGCAACCAGTTGCCTAACAACAGTCTCCAGAGCAACCATCGCCATGACAACGGTCCAGATGGCAACTAATTACCTGTTAATCAGTTGAATAGAAACCATCGCCATGGTAACCAGTTGCCTAACAAGTCACCTTAGCAACCAATGCCATGACAACCAGTTGCCATGGCAAACAGTTACCTAGCAACCATCCCCATGGCAATCAGATGCATAGAAACCATCGCCATAGCAACCAGTTGCCATGGAAAACAGTTGCCTAGCAACTATCGCCATGAAAATGGTCACCATGGTAACGGTTGCGACGGCAAACAGTTGCCTAGCAACCATCGCCATGACAATGGTCACCATGGTATCCATCGCCATGACGACAGTTGCCTAGCAACCATCACCATGGCAACCAGTTGCTTAGCACCCATCGCCATGACAATGGTCACCATGGTAACCATCACCATGACAACGGTTGCCATGTCAAACAGTTGCCTAGCATCCACCACCATGGCAACCATCGCCATGACGACAGTTGCCTAGCAACCATCACCATGGCAACCAGTTGCCTAGCACCCATCGCCATGACAATGGTCGCCATGGTAACCATCGCCATGTCAACAGTTGCCATGGCAAACAGTTGCCTAGCAACCACCACCATGGCAACCATCGCCACGACAATGGTCGCCATAGTAACCATCTCCATGGCAACCAATTGCCTAGCACCCATCGCCATGTCAATGGTCGCCATGACAACGGTTGCCATGGCAGGCAGTTGCCTACCAGACATCACAATGGTAACCAGTTGCCTAGCAACTATCGCCATGAACACGGTCGCCATGATAATGGTCACCACAGTAACCAGTTACATAGCACCCAAGACCATGCCAATTAACTGCCTGGCAATGGTCCCCATAGCCAACAGTTACACAATAAAGGCACATTATATCTAAAAAATACAATTTTTTTTTCAAGCTAAAGAAAACAAGAGTTTCTCTTTTTAAGACACAAGCACTTTAACTCCTCCCAAAAGGGAATAGCATCAACTGCTTAGGTATAGAGCAGTCCAAAAGGATCAAAACCCACAACCTGATATGAATAAAAATTCCAATACACAACATTGGGGGTAGTTTAAATCAAACACCAGTAGTGTTAGGGAGACCTATTTTTATTTTTTATTATTTTTTTTGTGTGTGCATTTCCTCTTGTATATGCTTATGTTTCCTCTTGCTATGTGCTGATCCTTATTTTTTGGTTCCTGAGTATCATCAGCACAGTGCAGAGTGCAAAAATTGCATAAATTGTAACATTGCTGCATTGTGGGCAATTAATTTCCATATATGCAAATTACCTTGTCATTTGTCCAAAGTGATCATGATTGATATGGTGTTTGTGGTCTTTCGTGCATAGTTGACATATGGCAATCAGTGGATGTAATTGGCATGAGTTGGGTATTGCGGGGGAAGAGATATATTAGAGGGAAAAAAAATTACAAGCAAAATGAAAATGCTCTCCCTAATCTTAAATGCTCTTGGTATAAAGGGATATATAAGAAGGCTCAGATGTACTGGAAATTTGGTTGGGGAGAAAAGATTGCAATAAGCAGGCCAAGAGAGCCCCATTGCATAAAAGGAGTAGTCAGCTCATTAAATAAATGTGAAAACCAGGTATGTCATACATTTGTATACTGTCACACTTCAAGCTCTCTCTATATGTCATCATCATCATCATCATCATCATCCCAATACAGATCACATGAAAACAGTGTAAATAACTCCCAGTTGCCTAGCAACTATTTGCCTGACAACCATCAACAATAAAATAATTGCCTGGCCATGGCACCCAGTTACCTAGCATCCATCCCCATGGCAACTAATTACCTGGCAATCAGTTGCATAGAAACCGTCGCCTTAGCAACCAGTTGCCTAACAACAGTCTCCAGAGCAACCATCGCCATGACAACGGTGCAGATGGCAACTAACTACCTGTTAATCAGTTGCATAGAAACCATCGCCATAGCAACCAGTTGCCATGGAAAACAGTTGCCTAGCAACTATCGCCATGAAAATGGTCACCATGGTAACGGTTGCGACGGCAAACAGTTGCCTAGCAACCATCGCCACGACAATGGTCACCATGGTATCCATCGCCATGACGACAGTTGCCTAGCAACCATCACCATGGCAACCAGTTGCTTAGCACCCATCGCCATGACAATGGTCGCCATGGTAACCATCGCCATGACAACGGTTGCCATGGCAAACAGTTGCCTAGCATCCACCACCATGGCAACCATCGCCATGACGACAGTTGCCTAGCAACCATCACCATGGCAACCAGTTGCCTAGCACCCATCGCCATGACAATGGTCGCCATGGTAACCATCGCCATGACAACAGTTGCCATGGCAAACAGTTGCCTAGCAACCACCACCATGGCAACCATCGCCACGACAATGGTCGCCATAGTAACCATCGCCATGATGACAGTTGCCTAGCAACCATCACCATGGCAACCAATTGCCTAGCACCCATCGCCATGTCAATGGTCACCATGGTAACCATCGCCATGACAACGGTTGCCATGGCAGGCAGTTGCCTAGCAAACATCACCATGGTAACCAGTTGCCTAGCAACTATCGCCATGAACACGGTCACCATGAAAATGGTCACCACAGCAACCAGTTACATAGCACCCAAGACCATGCCAATTAACTGCCTGGCAATGGTCCCCATAGCTAACAGTTACACAATAAAGGCACATTATATCTAAAAAATACCATTTTTTTTACAAACTAAAGAAAACAAGAGTTTCTCTTTTTAAGACACAAGCACTTTAACTCCTCCCAAAACGGAATAGCATCAACTGCTTAGGTATAGAGCAGTCCAAAAGAATCAAACCCACAACCTGATATGAATAAAACTTCCAATACACAACATTGGGGGTAGTTTAAATCAAAAACCAGTAGTGTTAGGGAGACCTATTTTTATTTTTTTTTTATTTTTTTTGTGTGTGCATTTCCTCTTGTATATGCTTATGTTTCCTCTTGCTATGTGCTGATCCTTATTTTTTGGTTCCTGAGTATCATCAGCACAGTGCAGAGTGCAAAAATTGCATAAATTGTAACATTGCTGCATTGTGGGCAATTAATTTCCATATATGCAAATTACCTTGTCATTTGTCCAAAGTGATCATGATTGATATGGTGTTTGTGGTCTTTCGTGCATAGTTGACATATGGCAATCAGTGGATGTAATTGGCATGAGTTGGGTATTGCGGGGGAAGAGATATATTAGAGGGAAAAAAAATTACAAGCAAAATGAAAATGCTCTCCCTAATTTTAAATGCTCTTGGTATAAAGGGATATATAAGAAGGCTCAGATGTACTGGAAATTTGGTTGGGGAGAAAAGATTGCAATAAGCAGGCCAAGAGAGCCCCATTGCATAAAAGGAGAAGTCAGCTCATTAAATAAAGTGAAAACCAGGTATGTCATACATTTGTATACTGTCACACTTCAAGCTTTCTCTATATGTCATCATCATCATCATCATCATCCCAATACAGATCACATGAAAACAGTGTAAATAACTCCCAGTTGCCTAGCAACTATTTGCCTGACAACCATCAACAATAAAATGATTGCCTGGCCATGGCACCCAGTTACCTAGCATCCATCCCCATGGCAACTAATTACCTGGCAATCAGTTGCATAGAAACCGTCACCTTAGCAACCAGTTGCCTAACAACAGTCTCCAGAGCAACCATCGCCATGACAACGGTCCAGATGGCAACTAATTACCTGTTAATCAGTTGAATAGAAACCATCGCCATGGTAACCAGTTGCCTAACAAGTCACCTTAGCAACCAATGCCATGACAACCAGTTGCCATGGCAAACAGTTACCTAGCAACCATCCCCATGGCAATCAGATGCATAGAAACCATCGCCATAGCAACCAGTTGCCATGGAAAACAGTTGCCTAGCAACTATCGCCATGAAAATGGTCACCATGGTAACGGTTGCGACGGCAAACAGTTGCCTAGCAACCATCGCCACGACAATGGTCACCATGGTATCCATCGCCATGACGACAGTTGCCTAGCAACCATCACCATGGCAACCAGTTGCTTAGCACCCATCGCCATGACAATGGTCGCCATGGTAACCATCACCATGACAACGGTTGCCATGTCAAACAGTTGCCTAGCATCCACCACCATGGCAACCATCGCCATGACGACAGTTGCCTAGCAACCATCACCATGGCAACCAGTTGCCTAGCACCCATCGCCATGACAATGGTCGCCATGGTAACCATCGCCATGTCAACAGTTGCCATGGCAAACAGTTGCCTAGCAACCACCACCATGGCAACCATCGCCACGACAATGGTCGCCATAGTAACCATCTCCATGGCAACCAATTGCCTAGCACCCATCGCCATGTCAATGGTCGCCATGACAACGGTTGCCATGGCAGGCAGTTGCCTACCAGACATCACAATGGTAACCAGTTGCCTAGCAACTATCGCCATGAACACGGTCGCCATGATAATGGTCACCACAGTAACCAGTTACATAGCACCCAAGACCATGCCAATTAACTGCCTGGCAATGGTCCCCATAGCCAACAGTTACACAATAAAGGCACATTATATCTAAAAAATACAATTTTTTTTTCAAGCTAAAGAAAACAAGAGTTTCTCTTTTTACGACACAAGCACTTTAACTCCTCCCAAAAGGAAACAGCATCAACTGCTTAGGTATAGAGCAGTCCAAAAGGATCAAACCCATAACCTGATATGAATAAAAATTCCAATACACAACATTGGGGGTAGTTTAAATCAAACACCAGTAGTGTTAGGGAGACCTATTTTTATTTTTTATTCTTTTTTTTTGTGTGTGCATTTCCTCTTGTATATGCTTATGTTTCCTCTTGCTATGTGCTGATCCTTATTTTTTGGTTCCTGAGTATCATCAGCACAGTGCAGTGTGCAAAAATTGCATAAATTGTAACATTGCTGCATTGTGGGCAATTCATTTCCATATATGCAAATTACCTTGTCATTTGTCCAAAGTGATCATGATTGATATGGTGTTTGTGGTCTTTCGTGCATAGTTGACATATGGCAATCAGTGGATGTAATTGGCATGAGTTGGGTATTGCGGGGGAAGAGATATATTAGAGGGAAAAAAAATTACAAGCAAAATGAAAATGCTCTCCCTAATCTTAAATGCTCTTGGTATAAAGGGATCTATAAGAAGGCTCAGATGTACTGGAAATTTGGTTGGGGAGAAAAGATTGCAATAAGCAGGCCAAGAGAGCCCCATTGCATAAAAGGAGTAGTCAGCTCATTAAATAAAGTGAAAACCAGGTATGTCATACATTTGTATACTGTCACACTTCAAGCTCTCTCTATATGTCATCATCATCATCATCATCATCATCATCCCAATACAGATCACATGAAAACAGTGTAAATAACTCCCAGTTGCCTAGCAACTATTTGCCTGACAACCATCAACAATAAAATAATTGCCTGGCCATGGCACCCAGTTACCTAGCATCCATCCCCATGGCAACTAATTACCTGGCAATCAGTTGCATAGAAACCGTCGCCTTAGCAACCAGTTGCCTAACAACAGTCTCCAGAGCAACCATCGCCATGACAACGGTCCAGATGGCAACTAATTACCTGTTAATCAGTTGAATAGAAACCATCGCCATGGTAACCAGTTGCCTAACAAGTCACCTTAGCAACCAATGCCATGACAACCAGTTGCCATGGCAAACAGTTACCTAGCAACCATCCCCATGGCAATCAGATGCATAGAAACCATCGCCATAGCAACCAGTTGCCATGGAAAACAGTTGCCTAGCAACTATCGCCATGAAAATGGTCACCATGGTAACGGTTGCGACGGCAAACAGTTGCCTAGCAACCATCGCCACGACAATGGTCACCATGGTATCCATCGCCATGACGACAGTTGCCTAGCAACCATCACCATGGCAACCAGTTGCTTAGCACCCATCGCCATGACAATGGTCACCATGGTAACCATCACCATGACAACGGTTGCCATGTCAAACAGTTGCCTAGCATCCACCACCATGGCAACCATCGCCATGACGACAGTTGCCTAGCAACCATCACCATGGCAACCAGTTGCCTAGCACCCATCGCCATGACAATGGTCGCCATGGTAACCATCGCCATGTCAACAGTTGCCATGGCAAACAGTTGCCTAGCAACCACCACCATGGCAACCATCGCCACGACAATGGTCGCCATAGTAACCATCTCCATGGCAACCAATTGCCTAGCACCCATCGCCATGTCAATGGTCGCCATGACAACGGTTGCCATGGCAGGCAGTTGCCTACCAGACATCACAATGGTAACCAGTTGCCTAGCAACTATCGCCATGAACACGGTCGCCATGATAATGGTCACCACAGTAACCAGTTACATAGCACCCAAGACCATGCCAATTAACTGCCTGGCAATGGTCCCCATAGCCAACAGTTACACAATAAAGGCACATTATATCTAAAAAATACCATTTTTTTTTCAAGCTAAAGAAAACAAGAGTTTCTCTTTTTAAGACACAAGCACTTTAACTCCTCCCAAAAGGGAATAGCATCAACTGCTTAGGTATAGAGCAGTCCAAAAGGATCAAAACCCACAACCTGATATGAATAAAAATTCCAATACACAACATTGGGGGTAGTTTAAATCAAACACCAGTAGTGTTAGGGAGACCTATTTTTATTTTTTATTATTTTTTTTGTGTGTGCATTTCCTCTTGTATATGCTTATGTTTCCTCTTGCTATGTGCTGATCCTTATTTTTTGGTTCCTGAGTATCATCAGCACAGTGCAGAGTGCAAAAATTGCATAAATTGTAACATTGCTGCATTGTGGGCAATTAATTTCCATATATGCAAATTACCTTGTCATTTGTCCAAAGTGATCATGATTGATATGGTGTTTGTGGTCTTTCGTGCATAGTTGACATATGGCAATCAGTGGATGTAATTGGCATGAGTTGGGTATTGCGGGGGAAGAGATATATTAGAGGGAAAAAAAATTACAAGCAAAATGAAAATGCTCTCCCTAATTTTAAATGCTTTTGGTATAAAGGGATATATAAGAAGGCTCAGATGTACTGGAAATTTGGTTGGGGAGAAAAGATTGCAATAAGCAGGCCAAGAGAGCCCCATTGCATAAAAGGAGAAGTCAGCTCATTAAATAAAGTGAAAACCAGGTATGTCATACATTTGTATACTGTCACACTTCAAGCTTTCTCTATATGTCATCATCATCATCATCATCATCCCAATACAGATCACATGAAAACAGTGTAAATAACTCCCAGTTGCCTAGCAACTATTTGCCTGACAACCATCAACAATAAAATGATTGCCTGGCCATGGCACCCAGTTACCTAGCATCCATCCCCATGGCAACTAATTACCTGGCAATCAGTTGCATAGAAACCGTCACCTTAGCAACCAGTTGCCTAACAACAGTCTCCAGAGCAACCATCGCCATGACAACGGTCCAGATGGCAACTAATTACCTGTTAATCAGTTGAATAGAAACCATCGCCATGGTAACCAGTTGCCTAACAAGTCACCTTAGCAACCAATGCCATGACAACCAGTTGCCATGGCAAACAGTTACCTAGCAACCATCCCCATGGCAATCAGATGCATAGAAACCATCGCCATAGCAACCAGTTGCCATGGAAAACAGTTGCCTAGCAACTATCGCCATGAAAATGGTCACCATGGTAACGGTTGCGACGGCAAACAGTTGCCTAGCAACCATCGCCACGACAATGGTCACCATGGTATCCATCGCCATGACGACAGTTGCCTAGCAACCATCACCATGGCAACCAGTTGCTTAGCACCCATCGCCATGACAATGGTCGCCATGGTAACCATCACCATGACAACGGTTGCCATGTCAAACAGTTGCCTAGCATCCACCACCATGGCAACCATCGCCATGACGACAGTTGCCTAGCAACCATCACCATGGCAACCAGTTGCCTAGCACCCATCGCCATGACAATGGTCGCCATGGTAACCATCGCCATGTCAACAGTTGCCATGGCAAACAGTTGCCTAGCAACCACCACCATGGCAACCATCGCCACGACAATGGTCGCCATAGTAACCATCTCCATGGCAACCAATTGCCTAGCACCCATCGCCATGTCAATGGTCGCCATGACAACGGTTGCCATGGCAGGCAGTTGCCTACCAGACATCACAATGGTAACCAGTTGCCTAGCAACTATCGCCATGAACACGGTCGCCATGATAATGGTCACCACAGTAACCAGTTACATAGCACCCAAGACCATGCCAATTAACTGCCTGGCAATGGTCCCCATAGCCAACAATTACACAATAAAGGCACATTATATCTAAAAAATACAATTTTTTTTTCAAGCTAAAGAAAACAAGAGTTTCTCTTTTTAAGACACAAGCACTTTAACTCCTCCCAAAAGGGAATAGCATCAACTGCTTAGGTATAGAGCAGTCCAAAAGGATCAAAACCCACAACCTGATATGAATAAAAATTCCAATACACAACATTGGGGGTAGTTTAAATCAAACACCAGTAGTGTTAGGGAGACCTATTTTTATTTTTTATTATTTTTTTTGTGTGTGCATTTCCTCTTGTATATGCTTATGTTTCCTCTTGCTATGTGCTGATCCTTATTTTTTGGTTCCTGAGTATCATCAGCACAGTGCAGAGTGCAAAAATTGCATAAATTGTAACATTGCTGCATTGTGGGCAATTAATTTCCATATATGCAAATTACCTTGTCATTTGTCCAAAGTGATCATGATTGATATGGTGTTTGTGGTCTTTCGTGCATAGTTGACATATGGCAATCAGTGGATGTAATTGGCATGAGTTGGGTATTGCGGGGGAAGAGATATATTAGAGGGAAAAAAAATTACAAGCAAAATGAAAATGCTCTCCCTAATCTTAAATGCTCTTGGTATAAAGGGATATATAAGAAGGCTCAGATGTACTGGAAATTTGGTTGGGGAGAAAAGATTGCAATAAGCAGGCCAAGAGAGCCCCATTGCATAAAAGGAGTAGTCAGCTCATTAAATAAATGTGAAAACCAGGTATGTCATACATTTGTATACTGTCACACTTCAAGCTCTCTCTATATGTCATCATCATCATCATCATCATCATCATCCCAATACAGATCACATGAAAACAGTGTAAATAACTCCCAGTTGCCTAGCAACTATTTGCCTGACAACCATCAACAATAAAATAATTGCCTGGCCATGGCACCCAGTTACCTAGCATCCATCCCCATGGCAACTAATTACCTGGCAATCAGTTGCATAGAAACCGTCGCCTTAGCAACCAGTTGCCTAACAACAGTCTCCAGAGCAACCATCGCCATGACAATGGTCCAGATGGCAACTAATTACCTGTTAATCAGTTGCATAGAAACCATCGCCATAGCAACCAGTTGCCATGGAAAACAGTTGCCTAGCAACTATCGCCATGAAAATGGTCACCATGGTAACGGTTGCGACGGCAAACAGTTGCCTAGCAACCATCGCCACGACAATGGTCACCATGGTATCCATCGCCATGATGACAGTTGCCTAGCAACCATCACCATGGCAACCAGTTGCTTAGCACCCATCGCCATGACAATGGTTGCCATGGTAACCATCGCAATGACAACGGTTGCCATGGCAAACAGTTGCCTAGCATCCACCACCATGGCAACCATCGCCATGATGACAGTTGCCTAGCAACCATCACCATGGCAACCAGTTGCGTAGCACCCATCGCCATGACAATGGTCGCCATGGTAACCATCGCCATGACAACAGTTGCCATGGCAAACAGTTGCCTAGCAACCACCACCATGGCAACCATCGCCACGACAATGGTCGCCATAGTAATCATCGCCATGATGACAGTTGCCTAGCAACCATCACCATGGCAACCAATTGCCTAGCACCCATCGCCATGTCAATGGTCACCATGGTAACCATCGCCATGACAACGGTTGCCATGGCAGGCAGTTGCCTAGCAAACATCACCATGGTAACCAGTTGCCTAGCAACTATCGCCATGAACACGGTCACCATGACAATGGTCACCACAGCAACCAGTTACATAGCACCCAAGACCATGCCAATTAACTGCCTGGCAATGGTCCCCATAGCCAACAGTTACACAATAAAGGCACATTATATCTAAAAAATACCATTTTTTTTACAAACTAAAGAAAACAAGAGTTTCTCTTTTTAAGACACAAGCACTTTAACTCCTCCCAAAACAGAATAGCATCAACTGCTTAGGTATAGAGCAGTCCAAAAGAATCAAACCCACAACCTGATATGAATAAAAATTCCAATACACAACATTGGGGGTAGTTTAAATCAAAAACCAGTAGTGTTAGGGAGACCTATTTTTATTTTTTTTTTATTTTTTTTGTGTGTGCATTTCCTCTTGTATATGCTTATGTTTCCTCTTGCTATGTGCTGATCCTTATTTTTTGGTTCCTGAGTATCATCAGCACAGTGCAGAGTGCAAAAATTGCATAAATTGTAACATTGCTGCATTGTGGGCAATTAATTTCCATATATGCAAATTACCTTGTCATTTCTCCAAAGTGATCATGATTGATATGGTGTTTGTGGTCTTTCGTGCATAGTTGACATATGGCAATCAGTGGATGTAATTGGCATGAGTTGGGTATTGCGGGGGAAGAGATATATTAGAGGGAAAAAAAATTACAAGCAAAATGAAAATGCTCTCCCTAATTTTAAATGCTCTAGGTATAAAGGGATATATAAGAAGGCTCAGATGTACTGGAAATTTGGTTGGGGAGAAAAGATTGCAATAAGCAGGCCAAGAGAGCCCCATTGCATAAAAGGAGAAGTCAGCTCATTAAATAAAGTGAAAACCAGGTATGTCATACATTTGTATACTGTCACACTTCAAGCTTTCTCTATATGTCATCATCATCATCATCATCATCATCCCAATACAGATCACATGAAAACAGTGTAAATAACTCCCAGTTGCCTAGCAACTATTTGCCTGACAACCATCAACAATAAAATAATTGCCTGGCCATGGCACCCAGTTACCTAGCATCCATCCCCATGGCAACTAATTACCTGGCAATCAGTTGCATAGAAACCGTCGCCTTAGCAACCAGTTGCCTAACAACAGTCTCCAGAGCAACCATCGCCATGACAACGGTCCAGATGGCAACTAATTACCTGTTAATCAGTTGAATAGAAACCATCGCCATGGTAACCAGTTGCCTAACAAGTCACCTTAGCAACCAATGCCATGACAACCAGTTGCCATGGCAAACAGTTACCTAGCAACCATCCCCATGGCAATCAGATGCATAGAAACCATCGCCATAGCAACCAGTTGCCATGGAAAACAGTTGCCTAGCAACTATCGCCATGAAAATGGTCACCATGGTAACGGTTGCGATGGCAAACAGTTGCCTAGCAACCATCGCCACGACAATGGTCACCATGGTATCCATCGCCATGACGACAGTTGCCTAGCAACCATCACCATGGCAACCAGTTGCTTAGCACCCATCGCCATGACAATGGTCGCCATGGTAACCATCACCATGACAACGGTTGCCATGTCAAACAGTTGCCTAGCATCCACCACCATGGCAACCATCGCCATGACGACAGTTGTCTAGCAACCATCACCAGGGCAACCAGTTGCCTAGCACCCATCGCCATGACAATGGTCGCCATGGTAACCATCGCCATGTCAACAGTTGCCATGGCAAACAGTTGCCTAGCAACCACCACCATGGCAACCATCGCCACGACAATGGTCGCCATAGTAACCATCTCCATGGCAACCAATTGCCTAGCACCCATCGCCATGTCAATGGTCGCCATGACAACGGTTGCCATGGCAGGCAGTTGCCTACCAGACATCACAATGGTAACCAGTTGCCTAGCAACTATCGCCATGAACACGGTCGCCATGATAATGGTCACCACAGTAACCAGTTACATAGCACCCAAGACCATGCCAATTAACTGCCTGGCAATGGTCCCCATTGCCAACAGTTACACAATAAAGGCACATTATATCTAAAAAATAAAATTTTTTTTTCAAGCTAAAGAAAACAAGAGTTTCTCTTTTTAAGACACAAGCACTTTAACTCCTCCCAAAAGGGAATAGCATCAACTGCTTAGGTATAGAGCAGTCCAAAAGGATCAAAACCCACAACCTGATATGAATAAAAATTCCAATACACAACATTGGGGGTAGTTTAAATCAAACACCAGTAGTGTTAGGGAGACCTATTTTTATTTTTTATTATTTTTTTTTGTGTGTGCATTTCCTCTTGTATATGCTTATGTTTCCTCTTGCTATGTGCTGATCCTTATTTTTTGGTTCCTGAGTATCATCAGCACAGTGCAGTGTGCAAAAATTGCATAAATTGTAACATTGCTGCATTGTGGGCAATTCATTTCCATATATGCAAATTACCTTGTCATTTGTCCAAAGTGATCATGATTGATATGGTGTTTGTGGTCTTTCGTGCATAGTTGACATATGGCAATCAGTGGATGTAATTGGCATGAGTTGGGTATTGCGGGGGAAGAGATATATTAGAGGGAAAAAAAATTACAAGCAAAATGAAAATGCTCTCCCTAATCTTAAATGCTCTTGGTATAAAGGGATATATAAGAAGGCTCAGATGTACTGGAAATTTGGTTGGGGAGAAAAGATTGCAATAAGCAGGCCAAGAGAGCCCCATTGCATAAAAGGAGTAGTCAGCTCATTAAATAAAGTGAAAACCAGGTATGTCATACATTTGTATACTGTCACACTTCAAGCTCTCTCTATATGTCATCATCATCATCATCATCATCATCCCAATACAGATCACATGAAAACAGTGTAAATAACTCCCAGTTGCCTAGCAACTATTTGCCTGACAACCATCAACAATAAAATAATTGCCTGGCCATGGCACCCAGTTACCTAGCATCCATCCCCATGGCAACTAATTACCTGGCAATCAGTTGCATAGAAACCGTCGCCTTAGCAACCAGTTGCCTAACAACAGTCTCCAGAGCAACCATCGCCATGACAACGGTCCAGATGGCAACTAATTACCTGTTAATCAGTTGAATAGAAACCATCGCCATGGTAACCAGTTGCCTAACAAGTCACCTTAGCAACCAATGCCATGACAACCAGTTGCCATGGCAAACAGTTACCTAGCAACCATCCCCATGGCAATCAGATGCATAGAAACCATCGCCATAGCAACCAGTTGCCATGGAAAACAGTTGCCTAGCAACTATCGCCATGAAAATGGTCACCATGGTAACGGTTGCGACGGCAAACAGTTGCCTAGCAACCATCGCCACGACAATGGTCACCATGGTATCCATCGCCATGACGACAGTTGCCTAGCAACCATCACCATGGCAACCAGTTGCTTAGCACCCATCGCCATGACAATGGTTGCCATGGTAACCATCGCCATGACAACGGTTGCCATGGCAAACAGTTGCCTAGCATCCACCACCATGGCAACCATCGACATGACGACAGTTGCCTAGCAACCATCACCATGGCAACCAGTTGCCTAGCACCCATCGCCATGTCAATGGTCGCCATGACAACGGTTGCCATGGCAGGCAGTTGCCTACCAGACATCACAATGGTAACCAGTTGCCTAGCAACTATCACTATGAACACGGTCGCCATGATAATGGTCACCACAGTAACCAGTTACATAGCACCCAAGACCATGCCAATTAACTGCCTGGCAATGGTCCCCATAGCCAACAGTTACACAATAAAGGAACATTATATCTAAAAAATACCATTTTTTTTTCAAGCTAAAGAAAACAAGAGTTTCTCTTTTTAAGACACAAGCACTTTAACTCCTCCCAAAAGGGAATAGCATCAACTGCTTAGGTATGGAGCAGTCCAAAAGGATCAAACCCACAACCTGATATGAATAAAAATTCCAATACACAACATTGGGGGTAGTTTAAATCAAACACCAGTAGTGTTAGGGAGACCTATTTTTATTTTTTATTATTTTTTTTGTGTGTGCATTTCCTCTTGTACATGCTTATGTTTCCTCTTGCTATGTGCTGATCCTTATTTTTTGGTTCCTGAGTATCATCAGCACAGTGCAGAGTGCAAAAATTGCATAAATTGTAACATTGCTGCATTGTGGGCAATTAATTTCCATATATGCAAATTACCTTGTCATTTGTCCAAAGTGATCATGATTGACATGGTGTTTGTGGTCTTTCGTGCATAGTTGACATATGGCAATCAGTGGATGTAATTGGCATGAGTTGGGTATTGCGGGGGAAGACGTATATTAGAGGGAAAAAAAATTACAAGCAAAATGAAAATGCTCTCCCTAATCTTAAATGCTCTTGGTATAAAGGGATATATAAGAAGGCTCAGATGTACTAGAAATTTGGTTGGGGAGAAAAGATTGCAATAAGCAGGAAAAGAGAGCCCCATTGCATAAAAGGAGTAGTCAGCTCATTAAATAAAGTGAAAATCAGGTATGTCATATGTTTGTATACTGTCACACTTCAAGCTTTCTCTATATGTCATCATCATCATCATCATCCCAATACAGATCACATGAAAACAGTGTAAATAACTGCCAGTTGCCTAGCAACTATTTGCCTGACAACCATCAACAATAAAATAATTGCCTGGCCATGGCACCCAGTTACCTAGCATCCATCCCCATGGCAACTAATTACCTGGCAATCAGTTGCATAGAAACCGTCGCCTTAGCAACCAGTTGCCTAACAACAGTCTCCAGAGCAACCATCGCCATGACAACGGTCCAGATGGCAACTAATTACCTGTTAATCAGTTGCATAGAAACCATCGCCATGGTAACCAGTTGCCTAACAAGTCACCTTAGCAACCAATGCCATGACAACCAGTTGCCATGGCAAACAGTTACCTAGCAACCATCCCCATGGCAATCAGATGCATAGAAACCATCGCCATAGCAACCAGTTGCCATGGAAAACAGTTGCCTAGCAACTATCGCCATGAAAATGGTCACCATGGTAACGGTTGCGACGGCAAACAGTTGCCTAGCAACCATCGCCACGACAGTGGTCACCATGGTATCCATCGCCATGACGACAGTTGCCTAGCAACCATCACCATGGCAACCAGTTGCTTAGCACCCATCGCCATGACAATGGTCGCCATGGTAACCATCACCATGACAACGGTTGCCATGTCAAACAGTTGCCTAGCATCCACCACCATGGCAACCATCGCCATGACGACAGTTGCCTAGCAACCATCACCATGGCAACCAGTTGCCTAGCACCCATCGCCATGACAATGGTCGCCATGGTAACCATCGCCATGTCAACAGTTGCCATGGCAAACAGTTGCCTAGCAACCACCACCATGGCAACCATCGCCACGACAATGGTCGCCATAGTAACCATCTCCATGGCAACCCATCGCCATGTCAATGGTCGCCATGACAACGGTTGCCATGGCAGGCAGTTGCCTACCAGACATCACAATGGTAACCAGTTGCCTAGCAACTATCGCCATGAACACGGTCGCCATGATAATGGTCACCACAGTAACCAGTTACATAGCACCCAAGACCATGCCAATTAACTGCCTGGCAATGGTCCCCATAGCCAACAGTTACACAATAAAGGCACATTATATCTAAAAAATACAATTTTTTTTTCAAGCTAAAGAAAACAAGAGTTTCTCTTTTTAAGACACAAGCACTTTAACTCCTCCCAAAAGGGAATAGCATCAACTGCTTAGATTTAGAGCAGTCCAAAAGGATCAAAACCCACAACCTGATATGAATAAAAATTCCAATACACAACATTGGGGGTAGTTTAAATCAAACACCAGTAGTGTTAGGGAGACCTATTTTTATTTTTTATTATTTTTTTTGTGTGTGCATTTCCTCTTGTATATGCTTATGTTTCCTCTTGCTATGTGCTGATCCTTATTTTTTGGTTCCTGAGTATCATCAGCACAGTGCAGAGTGCAAAAATTGCATAAATTGTAACATTGCTGCATTGTGGGCAATTAATTTCCATATATGCAAATTACCTTGTCATTTGTCCAAAGTGATCATGATTGATATGGTGTTTGTGGTCTTTCGTGCATAGTTGACATATGGCAATCAGTGGATGTAATTGGCATGAGTTGGATATTGCGGGGGAAGACGTATATTAGAGGGAAAAAAAATTACAAGCAAAATGAAAATGCTCTCCCTAATCTTAAATGCTCTTGGTATAAAGGGATATATAAGAAGGCTCAGATGTACTGGAAATTTGGTTGGGGAGAAAAGATTGCAATAAGCAGGCCAAGAGAGCCCCATTGCATAAAAGGAGTAGTCAGCTCATTAAATAAAGTGAAAATCAGGTATGTCATACATTTGTATACTGTCACACTTCAAGCTCTCTCTATATGTCATCATCATCATCATCATCATCATCCCAATACAGATCACATGAAAACAGTGTAAATAACTCCCAGTTGCCTAGCAACTATTTGCCTGACAACCATCAACAATAAAATAATTGCCTGGCCATGGCACCCAGTTACCTAGCATCCATCCCCATGGCAACTAATTACCTGGCAATCAGTTGCATAGAAACCGTCGCCTTAGCAACCAGTTGCCTAACAACAGTCTCCAGAGCAACCATCGCCATGACAACGGTCCAGATGGCAACTAATTACCTGTTAATCAGTTGCATAGAAACCATCGCCATGGTAACCAGTTGCCTAACAAGTCACCTTAGCAACCAATGCCATGACAACCAGTTGCCATGGCAAACAGTTACCTAGCAACCATCCCCATGGCAATCAGATGCATAGAAACCATCGCCATAGCAACCAGTTGCCATGGAAAACAGTTGCCTAGCAACTATCGCCATGAAAATGGTCACCATGGTAACGGTTGCGACGGCAAACAGTTGCCTAGCAACCATCGCCACGACAATGGTCACCATGGTATCCATCGCCATGACGACAGTTGCCTAGCAACCATCACCATGGCAACCAGTTGCTTAGCACCCATCGCCATGACAATGGTTGCCATGGTAACCATCGCCATGACAACGGTTGCCATGTCAAACAGTTGCCTAGCATCCACCACCATGGCAACCATCGCCATGACGACAGTTGCCTAGCAACCATCACCATGGCAACCAGTTGCCTAGCACCCATCGCCATGACAATGGTCGCCATGGTAACCATCGCCATGTCAACAGTTGCCATGGCAAACAGTTGCCTAGCAACCACCACCATGGCAACCATCGCCACGACAATGGTCGCCATAGTAACCATCTCCATGGCAACCAATTGCCTAGCACCCATCGCCATGTCAATGGTCGCCATGACAACGGTTGCCATGGCAGGCAGTTGCCTACCAGACATCACAATGGTAACCAGTTGCCTAGCAACTATCGCCATGAACACGGTCGCCATGATAATGGTCACCACAGTAACCAGTTACATAGCACCCAAGACCATGCCAATTAACTGCCTGGCAATGGTCCCCATAGCCAACAATTACACAATAAAGGCACATTATATCTAAAAAATACAATTTTTTTTTCAAGCTAAAGAAAACAAGAGTTTCTCTTTTTAAGACACAAGCACTTTAACTCCTCCCAAAAGGGAATAGCATCAACTGCTTAGGTATAGAGCAGTCCAAAAGGATCAAAACCCACAACCTGATATGAATAAAAATTCCAATACACAACATTGGGGGTAGTTTAAATCAAACACCAGTAGTGTTAGGGAGACCTATTTTTATTTTTTATTATTTTTTTTGTGTGTGCATTTCCTCTTGTATATGCTTATGTTTCCTCTTGCTATGTGCTGATCCTTATTTTTTGGTTCCTGAGTATCATCAGCACAGTGCAGAGTGCAAAAATTGCATAAATTGTAACATTGCTGCATTGTGGGCAATTAATTTCCATATATGCAAATTACCTTGTCATTTGTCCAAAGTGATCATGATTGATATGGTGTTTGTGGTCTTTCGTGCATAGTTGACATATGGCAATCAGTGGATGTAATTGGCATGAGTTGGGTATTGCGGGGGAAGAGATATATTAGAGGGAAAAAAAATTACAAGCAAAATGAAAATGCTCTCCCTAATCTTAAATGCTCTTGGTATAAAGGGATATATAAGAAGGCTCAGATGTACTGGAAATTTGGTTGGGGAGAAAAGATTGCAATAAGCAGGCCAAGAGAGCCCCATTGCATAAAAGGAGTAGTCAGCTCATTAAATAAATGTGAAAACCAGGTATGTCATACATTTGTATACTGTCACACTTCAAGCTCTCTCTATATGTCATCATCATCATCATCATCATCATCATCCCAATACAGATCACATGAAAACAGTGTAAATAACTCCCAGTTGCCTAGCAACTATTTGCCTGACAACCATCAACAATAAAATAATTGCCTGGCCATGGCACCCAGTTACCTAGCATCCATCCCCATGGCAACTAATTACCTGGCAATCAGTTGCATAGAAACCGTCGCCTTAGCAACCAGTTGCCTAACAACAGTCTCCAGAGCAACCATCGCCATGACAATGGTCCAGATGGCAACTAATTACCTGTTAATCAGTTGCATAGAAACCATCGCCATAGCAACCAGTTGCCATGGAAAACAGTTGCCTAGCAACTATCGCCATGAAAATGGTCACCATGGTAACGGTTGCGACGGCAAACAGTTGCCTAGCAACCATCGCCACGACAATGGTCACCATGGTATCCATCGCCATGATGACAGTTGCCTAGCAACCATCACCATGGCAACCAGTTGCTTAGCACCCATCGCCATGACAATGGTTGCCATGGTAACCATCGCAATGACAACGGTTGCCATGGCAAACAGTTGCCTAGCATCCACCACCATGGCAACCATCGCCATGATGACAGTTGCCTAGCAACCATCACCATGGCAACCAGTTGCGTAGCACCCATCGCCATGACAATGGTCGCCATGGTAACCATCGCCATGACAACAGTTGCCATGGCAAACAGTTGCCTAGCAACCACCACCATGGCAACCATCGCCACGACAATGGTCGCCATAGTAATCATCGCCATGATGACAGTTGCCTAGCAACCATCACCATGGCAACCAATTGCCTAGCACCCATCGCCATGTCAATGGTCACCATGGTAACCATCGCCATGACAACGGTTGCCATGGCAGGCAGTTGCCTAGCAAACATCACCATGGTAACCAGTTGCCTAGCAACTATCGCCATGAACACGGTCACCATGACAATGGTCACCACAGCAACCAGTTACATAGCACCCAAGACCATGCCAATTAACTGCCTGGCAATGGTCCCCATAGCCAACAATTACACAATAAAGGCACATTATATCTAAAAAATACAATTTTTTTTTCAAGCTAAAGAAAACAAGAGTTTCTCTTTTTAAGACACAAGCACTTTAACTCCTCCCAAAAGGGAATAGCATCAACTGCTTAGGTATAGAGCAGTCCAAAAGGATCAAAACCCACAACCTGATATGAATAAAAATTCCAATACACAACATTGGGGGTAGTTTAAATCAAACACCAGTAGTGTTAGGGAGACCTATTTTTATTTTTTATTATTTTTTTTGTGTGTGCATTTCCTCTTGTATATGCTTATGTTTCCTCTTGCTATGTGCTGATCCTTATTTTTTGGTTCCTGAGTATCATCAGCACAGTGCAGAGTGCAAAAATTGCATAAATTGTAACATTGCTGCATTGTGGGCAATTAATTTCCATATATGCAAATTACCTTGTCATTTGTCCAAAGTGATCATGATTGATATGGTGTTTGTGGTCTTTCGTGCATAGTTGACATATGGCAATCAGTGGATGTAATTGGCATGAGTTGGGTATTGCGGGGGAAGAGATATATTAGAGGGAAAAAAAATTACAAGCAAAATGAAAATGCTCTCCCTAATCTTAAATGCTCTTGGTATAAAGGGATATATAAGAAGGCTCAGATGTACTGGAAATTTGGTTGGGGAGAAAAGATTGCAATAAGCAGGCCAAGAGAGCCCCATTGCATAAAAGGAGTAGTCAGCTCATTAAATAAATGTGAAAACCAGGTATGTCATACATTTGTATACTGTCACACTTCAAGCTCTCTCTATATGTCATCATCATCATCATCATCATCATCATCCCAATACAGATCACATGAAAACAGTGTAAATAACTCCCAGTTGCCTAGCAACTATTTGCCTGACAACCATCAACAATAAAATAATTGCCTGGCCATGGCACCCAGTTACCTAGCATCCATCCCCATGGCAACTAATTACCTGGCAATCAGTTGCATAGAAACCGTCGCCTTAGCAACCAGTTGCCTAACAACAGTCTCCAGAGCAACCATCGCCATGACAATGGTCCAGATGGCAACTAATTACCTGTTAATCAGTTGCATAGAAACCATCGCCATAGCAACCAGTTGCCATGGAAAACAGTTGCCTAGCAACTATCGCCATGAAAATGGTCACCATGGTAACGGTTGCGACGGCAAACAGTTGCCTAGCAACCATCGCCACGACAATGGTCACCATGGTATCCATCGCCATGATGACAGTTGCCTAGCAACCATCACCATGGCAACCAGTTGCTTAGCACCCATCGCCATGACAATGGTTGCCATGGTAACCATCGCAATGACAACGGTTGCCATGGCAAACAGTTGCCTAGCATCCACCACCATGGCAACCATCGCCATGATGACAGTTGCCTAGCAACCATCACCATGGCAACCAGTTGCGTAGCACCCATCGCCATGACAATGGTCGCCATGGTAACCATCGCCATGACAACAGTTGCCATGGCAAACAGTTGCCTAGCAACCACCACCATGGCAACCATCGCCACGACAATGGTCGCCATAGTAATCATCGCCATGATGACAGTTGCCTAGCAACCATCACCATGGCAACCAATTGCCTAGCACCCATCGCCATGTCAATGGTCACCATGGTAACCATCGCCATGACAACGGTTGCCATGGCAGGCAGTTGCCTAGCAAACATCACCATGGTAACCAGTTGCCTAGCAACTATCGCCATGAACACGGTCACCATGACAATGGTCACCACAGCAACCAGTTACATAGCACCCAAGACCATGCCAATTAACTGCCTGGCAATGGTCCCCATAGCCAACAGTTACACAATAAAGGCACATTATATCTAAAAAATACCATTTTTTTTACAAACTAAAGAAAACAAGAGTTTCTCTTTTTAAGACACAAGCACTTTAACTCCTCCCAAAACAGAATAGCATCAACTGCTTAGGTATAGAGCAGTCCAAAAGAATCAAACCCACAACCTGATATGAATAAAAATTCCAATACACAACATTGGGGGTAGTTTAAATCAAAAACCAGTAGTGTTAGGGAGACCTATTTTTATTTTTTTTTTATTTTTTTTGTGTGTGCATTTCCTCTTGTATATGCTTATGTTTCCTCTTGCTATGTGCTGATCCTTATTTTTTGGTTCCTGAGTATCATCAGCACAGTGCAGAGTGCAAAAATTGCATAAATTGTAACATTGCTGCATTGTGGGCAATTAATTTCCATATATGCAAATTACCTTGTCATTTCTCCAAAGTGATCATGATTGATATGGTGTTTGTGGTCTTTCGTGCATAGTTGACATATGGCAATCAGTGGATGTAATTGGCATGAGTTGGGTATTGCGGGGGAAGAGATATATTAGAGGGAAAAAAAATTACAAGCAAAATGAAAATGCTCTCCCTAATTTTAAATGCTCTAGGTATAAAGGGATATATAAGAAGGCTCAGATGTACTGGAAATTTGGTTGGGGAGAAAAGATTGCAATAAGCAGGCCAAGAGAGCCCCATTGCATAAAAGGAGAAGTCAGCTCATTAAATAAAGTGAAAACCAGGTATGTCATACATTTGTATACTGTCACACTTCAAGCTTTCTCTATATGTCATCATCATCATCATCATCATCATCCCAATACAGATCACATGAAAACAGTGTAAATAACTCCCAGTTGCCTAGCAACTATTTGCCTGACAACCATCAACAATAAAATAATTGCCTGGCCATGGCACCCAGTTACCTAGCATCCATCCCCATGGCAACTAATTACCTGGCAATCAGTTGCATAGAAACCGTCGCCTTAGCAACCAGTTGCCTAACAACAGTCTCCAGAGCAACCATCGCCATGACAACGGTCCAGATGGCAACTAATTACCTGTTAATCAGTTGAATAGAAACCATCGCCATGGTAACCAGTTGCCTAACAAGTCACCTTAGCAACCAATGCCATGACAACCAGTTGCCATGGCAAACAGTTACCTAGCAACCATCCCCATGGCAATCAGATGCATAGAAACCATCGCCATAGCAACCAGTTGCCATGGAAAACAGTTGCCTAGCAACTATCGCCATGAAAATGGTCACCATGGTAACGGTTGCGATGGCAAACAGTTGCCTAGCAACCATCGCCACGACAATGGTCACCATGGTATCCATCGCCATGACGACAGTTGCCTAGCAACCATCACCATGGCAACCAGTTGCTTAGCACCCATCGCCATGACAATGGTCGCCATGGTAACCATCACCATGACAACGGTTGCCATGTCAAACAGTTGCCTAGCATCCACCACCATGGCAACCATCGCCATGACGACAGTTGTCTAGCAACCATCACCAGGGCAACCAGTTGCCTAGCACCCATCGCCATGACAATGGTCGCCATGGTAACCATCGCCATGTCAACAGTTGCCATGGCAAACAGTTGCCTAGCAACCACCACCATGGCAACCATCGCCACGACAATGGTCGCCATAGTAACCATCTCCATGGCAACCAATTGCCTAGCACCCATCGCCATGTCAATGGTCGCCATGACAACGGTTGCCATGGCAGGCAGTTGCCTACCAGACATCACAATGGTAACCAGTTGCCTAGCAACTATCGCCATGAACACGGTCGCCATGATAATGGTCACCACAGTAACCAGTTACATAGCACCCAAGACCATGCCAATTAACTGCCTGGCAATGGTCCCCATTGCCAACAGTTACACAATAAAGGCACATTATATCTAAAAAATAAAATTTTTTTTTCAAGCTAAAGAAAACAAGAGTTTCTCTTTTTAAGACACAAGCACTTTAACTCCTCCCAAAAGGGAATAGCATCAACTGCTTAGGTATAGAGCAGTCCAAAAGGATCAAAACCCACAACCTGATATGAATAAAAATTCCAATACACAACATTGGGGGTAGTTTAAATCAAACACCAGTAGTGTTAGGGAGACCTATTTTTATTTTTTATTATTTTTTTTTGTGTGTGCATTTCCTCTTGTATATGCTTATGTTTCCTCTTGCTATGTGCTGATCCTTATTTTTTGGTTCCTGAGTATCATCAGCACAGTGCAGTGTGCAAAAATTGCATAAATTGTAACATTGCTGCATTGTGGGCAATTCATTTCCATATATGCAAATTACCTTGTCATTTGTCCAAAGTGATCATGATTGATATGGTGTTTGTGGTCTTTCGTGCATAGTTGACATATGGCAATCAGTGGATGTAATTGGCATGAGTTGGGTATTGCGGGGGAAGAGATATATTAGAGGGAAAAAAAATTACAAGCAAAATGAAAATGCTCTCCCTAATCTTAAATGCTCTTGGTATAAAGGGATATATAAGAAGGCTCAGATGTACTGGAAATTTGGTTGGGGAGAAAAGATTGCAATAAGCAGGCCAAGAGAGCCCCATTGCATAAAAGGAGTAGTCAGCTCATTAAATAAAGTGAAAACCAGGTATGTCATACATTTGTATACTGTCACACTTCAAGCTCTCTCTATATGTCATCATCATCATCATCATCATCATCCCAATACAGATCACATGAAAACAGTGTAAATAACTCCCAGTTGCCTAGCAACTATTTGCCTGACAACCATCAACAATAAAATAATTGCCTGGCCATGGCACCCAGTTACCTAGCATCCATCCCCATGGCAACTAATTACCTGGCAATCAGTTGCATAGAAACCGTCGCCTTAGCAACCAGTTGCCTAACAACAGTCTCCAGAGCAACCATCGCCATGACAACGGTCCAGATGGCAACTAATTACCTGTTAATCAGTTGAATAGAAACCATCGCCATGGTAACCAGTTGCCTAACAAGTCACCTTAGCAACCAATGCCATGACAACCAGTTGCCATGGCAAACAGTTACCTAGCAACCATCCCCATGGCAATCAGATGCATAGAAACCATCGCCATAGCAACCAGTTGCCATGGAAAACAGTTGCCTAGCAACAATCGCCATGAAAATGGTCACCATGGTAACGGTTGCGACGGCAAACAGTTGCCTAGCAACCATCGCCACGACAATGGTCACCATGGTATCCATCGCCATGACGACAGTTGCCTAGCAACCATCACCATGGCAACCAGTTGCTTAGCACCCATCGCCATGACAATGGTCACCATGGTAACCATCACCATGACAACGGTTGCCATGTCAAACAGTTGCCTAGCATCCACCACCATGGCAACCATCGCCATGACGACAGTTGCCTAGCAACCATCACCATGTCAACCAGTTGCCTAGCACCCATCGCCATGACAATGGTCGCCATGGTAACCATCGCCATGTCAACAGTTGCCATGGCAAACAGTTGCCTAGCAACCACCACCATGGCAACCATCGCCACGACAATGGTCGCCATAGTAACCATCTCCATGGCAACCAATTGCCTAGCACCCATCGCCATGTCAATGGTCGCCATGACAACGGTTGCCATGGCAGGCAGTTGCCTACCAGACATCACAATGGTAACCAGTTGCCTAGCAACTATCGCCATGAACACGGTCGCCATGATAATGGTCACCACAGTAACCAGTTACATAGCACCCAAGACCATGCCAATTAACTGCCTGGCAATGGTCCCCATAGCCAACAGTTACACAATAAAGGCACATTATATCTAAAAAATACAATTTTTTTTTCAAGCTAAAGAAAACAAGAGTTTCTCTTTTTAAGAGACAAGCACTTTAACTCCTCCCAAAAGGGAATAGCATCAACTGCTTAGGTATAGAGCAGTCCAAGAGGATCAAAACCCACAACCTGATATGAATAAAAATTCCAATACACAACATTGGGGGTAGTTTAAATCAAACACCAGTAGTGTTAGGGAGACCTATTTTTATTTTTTATTATTTTTTTTGTGTGTGCATTTCCTCTTGTATATGCTTATGTTTCCTCTTGCTATGTGCTGATCCTTATTTTTTGGTTCCTGAGTATCATCAGCACAGTGCAGAGTGCAAAAATTGCATAAATTGTAACATTGCTGCATTGTGGGCAATTAATTTCCATATATGCAAATTACCTTGTCATTTGTCCAAAGTGATCATGATTGATATGGTGTTTGTGGTCTTTCGTGCATAGTTGACATATGGCAATCAGTGGATGTAATTGGCATGAGTTGGGTATTGCGGGGGAAGAGATATATTAGAGGGAAAAAAAATTACAAGCAAAATGAAAATGCTCTCCCTAATCTTAAATGCTCTTGGTATAAAGGGATATATAAGAAGGCTCAGATGTACTGGAAATTTGGTTGGGGAGAAAAGATTGCAATAAGCAGGCCAAGAGAGCCCCATTGCATAAAAGGAGTAGTCAGCTCATTAAATAAATGTGAAAACCAGGTATGTCATACATTTGTATACTGTCACACTTCAAGCTCTCTCTATATGTCATCATCATCATCATCATCATCATCATCCCAATACAGATCACATGAAAACAGTGTAAATAACTCCCAGTTGCCTAGCAACTATTTGCCTGACAACCATCAACAATAAAATAATTGCCTGGCCATGGCACCCAGTTACCTAGCATCCATCCCCATGGCAACTAATTACCTGGCAATCAGTTGCATAGAAACCGTCGCCTTAGCAACCAGTTGCCTAACAACAGTCTCCAGAGCAACCATCGCCATGACAATGGTCCAGATGGCAACTAATTACCTGTTAATCAGTTGCATAGAAACCATCGCCATAGCAACCAGTTGCCATGGAAAACAGTTGCCTAGCAACTATCGCCATGAAAATGGTCACCATGGTAACGGTTGCGACGGCAAACAGTTGCCTAGCAACCATCGCCACGACAATGGTCACCATGGTATCCATCGCCATGATGACAGTTGCCTAGCAACCATCACCATGGCAACCAGTTGCTTAGCACCCATCGCCATGACAATGGTTGCCATGGTAACCATCGCAATGACAACGGTTGCCATGGCAAACAGTTGCCTAGCATCCACCACCATGGCAACCATCGCCATGACGACAGTTGCCTAGCAACCATCACCATGGCAACCAGTTGCCTAGCACCCATCGCCATGACAATGGTCGCCATGGTAACCATCGCCATGACAACAGTTGCCATGGCAAACAGTTGCCTAGCAACCACCACCATGGCAACCATCGCCACGACAATGGTCGCCATAGTAACCATCGCCATGATGACAGTTGCCTAGCAACCATCACCATGGCAACCAATTGCCTAGCACCCATCGCCATG
The DNA here is from genome assembly GCA_031769625.1 of Taudactylus pleione. Classification (NCBI taxonomy): domain Eukaryota; kingdom Metazoa; phylum Chordata; class Amphibia; order Anura; family Myobatrachidae; genus Taudactylus; species Taudactylus pleione. Next base: position 3,974,653 of record JAUIMM010000094.1, read on the forward strand.
TCAATGGTCACCATGGTAACCATCGCCATGACAACGGTTGCCATGGCAGGCAGTTGCCTAGCAAACATCACCATGGTAACCAGTTGCCTAGCAACTATCGCCATGAACACGGTCACCATGACAATGGTCAGCACAGCAACCAGTTACATAGCACCCAAGACCATGCCAATTAACTGCCTGGCAATGGTCCCCATAGCCAACAGTTACACAATAAAGGCACATTATATCTAAAAAATACCATTTTTTTTACAAACTAAAGAAAACAAGAGTTTCTCTTTTTAAGACACAAGCACTTTAACTCCTCCCAAAACGGAATAGCATCAACTGCTTAGGTATAGAGCAGTCCAAAAGAATCAAACCCACAACCTGATATGAATAAAAATTCCAATACACAACATTGGGGGTAGTTTAAATCAAAAACCAGTAGTGTTAGGGAGACCTATTTTTATTTTTATTTTATTTTTTTTGTGTGTGCATTTCCTCTTGTATATGCTTATGTTTCCTCTTGCTATGTGCTGATCCTTATTTTTTGGTTCCTGAGTATCATCAGCACAGTGCAGAGTGCAAAAATTGCATAAATTGTAACATTGCTGCATTGTGGGCAATTAATTTCCATATATGCAAATTACCTTGTCATTTCTCCAAAGTGATCATGATTGATATGGTGTTTGTGGTCTTTCGTGCATAGTTGACATATGGCAATCAGTGGATGTAATTGGCATGAGTTGGGTATTGCGGGGGAAGAGATATATTAGAGGGAAAAAAAATTACAAGCAAAATGAAAATGCTCTCCCTAATTTTAAATGCTCTAGGTATAAAGGGATATATAAGAAGGCTCAGATGTACTGGAAATTTGGTTGGGGAGAAAAGATTGCAATAAGCAGGCCAAGAGAGCCCCATTGCATAAAAGGAGAAGTCAGCTCATTAAATAAAGTGAAAACCAGGTATGTCATACATTTGTATACTGTCACACTTCAAGCTTTCTCTATATGTCATCATCATCATCATCATCCCAATACAGATCACATGAAAACAGTGTAAATAACTCCCAGTTGCCTAGCAACTATTTGCCTGACAACCATCAACAATAAAATAATTGCCTGGCCATGGCACCCAGTTACCTAGCATCCATCCCCATGGCAACTAATTACCTGGCAATCAGTTGCATAGAAACCGTCGCCTTAGCAACCAGTTGCCTAACAACAGTCTCCAGAGCAACCATCGCCATGACAACGGTCCAGATGGCAACTAATTACCTGTTAATCAGTTGAATAGAAACCATCGCCATGGTAACCAGTTGCCTAACAAGTCACCTTAGCAACCAATGCCATGACAACCAGTTGCCATGGCAAACAGTTACCTAGCAACCATCCCCATGGCAATCAGATGCATAGAAACCATCGCCATAGCAACCAGTTGCCATGGAAAACAGTTGCCTAGCAACAATCGCCATGAAAATGGTCACCATGGTAACGGTTGCGACGGCAAACAGTTGCCTAGCAACCATCGCCACGACAATGGTCACCATGGTATCCATCGCCATGACGACAGTTGCCTAGCAACCATCACCATGGCAACCAGTTGCTTAGCACCCATCGCCATGACAATGGTCACCATGGTAACCATCACCATGACAACGGTTGCCATGTCAAACAGTTGCCTAGCATCCACCACCATGGCAACCATCGCCATGACGACAGTTGCCTAGCAACCATCACCATGGCAACCAGTTGCCTAGCACCCATCGCCATGACAATGGTCGCCATGGTAACCATCGCCATGTCAACAGTTGCCATGGCAAACAGTTGCCTAGCAACCACCACCATGGCAACCATCGCCACGACAATGGTCGCCATAGTAACCATCTCCATGGCAACCAATTGCCTAGCACCCATCGCCATGTCAATGGTCGCCATGACAACGGTTGCCATGGCAGGCAGTTGCCTACCAGACATCACAATGGTAACCAGTTGCCTAGCAACTATCGCCATGAACACGGTCGCCATGATAATGGTCACCACAGTAACCAGTTACATAGCACCCAAGACCATGCCAATTAACTGCCTGGCAATGGTCCCCATAGCCAACAGTTACACAATAAAGGCACATTATATCTAAAAAATACAATTTTTTTTTCAAGCTAAAGAAAACAAGAGTTTCTCTTTTTAAGAGACAAGCACTTTAACTCCTCCCAAAAGGGAATAGCATCAACTGCTTAGGTATAGAGCAGTCCAAGAGGATCAAAACCCACAACCTGATATGAATAAAAATTCCAATACACAACATTGGGGGTAGTTTAAATCAAACACCAGTAGTGTTAGGGAGACCTATTTTTATTTTTTATTATTTTTTTTGTGTGTGCATTTCCTCTTGTATATGCTTATGTTTCCTCTTGCTATGTGCTGATCCTTATTTTTTGGTTCCTGAGTATCATCAGCACAGTGCAGAGTGCAAAAATTGCATAAATTGTAACATTGCTGCATTGTGGGCAATTAATTTCCATATATGCAAATTACCTTGTCATTTGTCCAAAGTGATCATGATTGATATGGTGTTTGTGGTCTTTCGTGCATAGTTGACATATGGCAATCAGTGGATGTAATTGGCATGAGTTGGGTATTGCGGGGGAAGAGATATATTAGAGGGAAAAAAAATTACAAGCAAAATGAAAATGCTCTCCCTAATCTTAAATGCTCTTGGTATAAAGGGATATATAAGAAGGCTCAGATGTACTGGAAATTTGGTTGGGGAGAAAAGATTGCAATAAGCAGGCCAAGAGAGCCCCATTGCATAAAAGGAGTAGTCAGCTCATTAAATAAATGTGAAAACCAGGTATGTCATACATTTGTATACTGTCACACTTCAAGCTCTCTCTATATGTCATCATCATCATCATCATCATCATCATCCCAATACAGATCACATGAAAACAGTGTAAATAACTCCCAGTTGCCTAGCAACTATTTGCCTGACAACCATCAACAATAAAATAATTGCCTGGCCATGGCACCCAGTTACCTAGCATCCATCCCCATGGCAACTAATTACCTGGCAATCAGTTGCATAGAAACCGTCGCCTTAGCAACCAGTTGCCTAACAACAGTCTCCAGAGCAACCATCGCCATGACAATGGTCCAGATGGCAACTAATTACCTGTTAATCAGTTGCATAGAAACCATCGCCATAGCAACCAGTTGCCATGGAAAACAGTTGCCTAGCAACTATCGCCATGAAAATGGTCACCATGGTAACGGTTGCGACGGCAAACAGTTGCCTAGCAACCATCGCCACGACAATGGTCACCATGGTATCCATCGCCATGATGACAGTTGCCTAGCAACCATCACCATGGCAACCAGTTGCTTAGCACCCATCGCCATGACAATGGTTGCCATGGTAACCATCGCAATGACAACGGTTGCCATGGCAAACAGTTGCCTAGCATCCACCACCATGGCAACCATCGCCATGACGACAGTTGCCTAGCAACCATCACCATGGCAACCAGTTGCCTAGCACCCATCGCCATGACAATGGTCGCCATGGTAACCATCGCCATGACAACAGTTGCCATGGCAAACAGTTGCCTAGCAACCACCACCATGGCAACCATCGCCACGACAATGGTCGCCATAGTAACCATCGCCATGATGACAGTTGCCTAGCAACCATCACCATGGCAACCAATTGCCTAGCACCCATCGCCATGTCAATGGTCACCATGGTAACCATCGCCATGACAACGGTTGCCATGGCAGGCAGTTGCCTAGCAAACATCACCATGGTAACCAGTTGCCTAGCAACTATCGCCATGAACACGGTCACCATGACAATGGTCACCACAGCAACCAGTTACATAGCACCCAAGACCATGCCAATTAACTGCCTGGCAATGGTCCCCATAGCCAACAGTTACACAATAAAGGCACATTATATCTAAAAAATACCATTTTTTTTACAAACTAAAGAAAACAAGAGTTTCTCTTTTTAAGACACAAGCACTTTAACTCCTCCCAAAACGGAATAGCATCAACTGCTTAGGTATAGAGCAGTCCAAAAGAATCAAACCCACAACCTGATATGAATAAAAATTCCAATACACAACATTGGGGGTAGTTTAAATCAAAAACCAGTAGTGTTAGGGAGACCTATTTTTATTTTTATTTTATTTTTTTTGTGTGTGCATTTCCTCTTGTATATGCTTATGTTTCCTCTTGCTATGTGCTGATCCTTATTTTTTGGTTCCTGAGTATCATCAGCACAGTGCAGAGTGCAAAAATTGCATAAATTGTAACATTGCTGCATTGTGGGCAATTAATTTCCATATATGCAAATTACCTTGTCATTTCTCCAAAGTGATCATGATTGATATGGTGTTTGTGGTCTTTCGTGCATAGTTGACATATGGCAATCAGTGGATGTAATTGGCATGAGTTGGGTATTGCGGGGGAAGAGATATATTAGAGGGAAAAAAAATTACAAGCAAAATGAAAATGCTCTCCCTAATTTTAAATGCTCTAGGTATAAAGGGATATATAAGAAGGCTCAGATGTACTGGAAATTTGGTTGGGGAGAAAAGATTGCAATAAGCAGGCCAAGAGAGCCCCATTGCATAAAAGGAGAAGTCAGCTCATTAAATAAAGTGAAAACCAGGTATGTCATACATTTGTATACTGTCACACTTCAAGCTTTCTCTATATGTCATCATCATCATCATCATCCCAATACAGATCACATGAAAACAGTGTAAATAACTCCCAGTTGCCTAGCAACTATTTGCCTGACAACCATCAACAATAAAATAATTGCCTGGCCATGGCACCCAGTTACCTAGCATCCATCCCCATGGCAACTAATTACCTGGCAATCAGTTGCATAGAAACCGTCGCCTTAGCAACCAGTTGCCTAACAACAGTCTCCAGAGCAACCATCGCCATGACAACGGTCCAGATGGCAACTAATTACCTGTTAATCAGTTGAATAGAAACCATCGCCATGGTAACCAGTTGCCTAACAAGTCACCTTAGCAACCAATGCCATGACAACCAGTTGCCATGGCAAACAGTTACCTAGCAACCATCCCCATGGCAATCAGATGCATAGAAACCATTGCCATAGCAACCAGTTGCCATGGAAAACAGTTGCCTAGCAACTATCGCCATGAAAATGGTCACCATGGTAACGGTTGCGACGGCAAACAGTTGCCTAGCAACCATCGCCACGACAATGGTCACCATGGTATCCATCGCCATGACGACAGTTGCCTAGCAACCATCACCATGGCAACCAGTTGCTTAGCACCCATCGCCATGACAATGGTCGCCATGGTAACCATCACCATGACAACGGTTGCCATGTCAAACAGTTGCCTAGCATCCACCACCATGGCAACCATCGCCATGACGACAGTTGTCTAGCAACCATCACCAGGGCAACCAGTTGCCTAGCACCCATCGCCATGACAATGGTCGCCATGGTAACCATCGCCATGTCAACAGTTGCCATGGCAAACAGTTGCCTAGCAACCACCACCATGGCAACCATCGCCACGACAATGGTCGCCATAGTAACCATCTCCATGGCAACCAATTGCCTAGCACCCATCGCCATGTCAATGGTCGCCATGACAACGGTTGCCATGGCAGGCAGTTGCCTACCAGACATCACAATGGTAACCAGTTGCCTAGCAACTATCGCCATGAACACGGTCGCCATGATAATGGTCACCACAGTAACCAGTTACATAGCACCCAAGACCATGCCAATTAACTGCCTGGCAATGGTCCCCATAGCCAACAGTTACACAATAAAGGCACATTATATCTAAAAAATACAATTTTTTTTTCAAGCTAAAGAAAACAAGAGTTTCTCTTTTTAAGAGACAAGCACTTTAACTCCTCCCAAAAGGGAATAGCATCAACTGCTTAGGTATAGAGCAGTCCAAAAGGATCAAAACCCACAACCTGATATGAATAAAAATTCCAATACACAACATTGGGGGTAGTTTAAATCAAACACCAGTAGTGTTAGGGAGACCTATTTTTATTTTTTATTATTTTTTTTTGTGTGTGCATTTCCTCTTGTATATGCTTATGTTTCCTCTTGCTATGTGCTGATCCTTATTTTTTGGTTCCTGAGTATCATCAGCACAGTGCAGAGTGCAAAAATTGCATAAATTGTAACATTGCTGCATTGTGGGCAATTAATTTCCATATATGCAAATTACCTTGTCATTTGTCCAAAGTGATCATGATTGATATGGTGTTTGTGGTCTTTCGTGCATAGTTGACATATGGCAATCAGTGGATGTAATTGGCATGAGTTGGGTATTGCGGGGGAAGAGATATATTAGAGGGAAAAAAAATTACAAGCAAAATGAAAATGCTCTCCCTAATCTTAAATGCTCTTGGTATAAAGGGATATATAAGAAGGCTCAGATGTACTGGAAATTTGGTTGGGGAGAAAAGATTGCAATAAGCAGGCCAAGAGAGCCCCATTGCATAAAAGGAGTAGTCAGCTCATTAAATAAAGTGAAAACCAGGTATGTCATACATTTGTATACTGTCACACTTCAAGCTCTCTCTATATGTCATCATCATCATCATCATCATCATCATCCCAATACAGATCACATGAAAACAGTGTAAATAACTCCCAGTTGCCTAGCAACTATTTGCCTGACAACCATCAACAATAAAATAATTGCCTGGCCATGGCACCCAGTTACCTAGCATCCATCCCCATGGCAACTAATTACCTGGCAATCAGTTGCATAGAAACCGTCGCCTTAGCAACCAGTTGCCTAACAACAGTCTCCAGAGCAACCATCGCCATGACAACGGTCCAGATGGCAACTAATTACCTGTTAATCAGTTGCATAGAAACCATCGCCATGGTAACCAGTTGCCTAACAAGTCACCTTAGCAACCAATGCCATGACAACCAGTTGCCATGGCAAACAGTTACCTAGCAACCATCCCCATGGCAATCAGATGCATAGAAACCATCGCCATAGCAACCAGTTGCCATGGAAAACAGTTGCCTAGCAACTATCGCCATGAAAATGGTCACCATGGTAACGGTTGCGACGGCAAACAGTTGCCTAGCAACCATCGCCACGACAATGGTCACCATGGTATCCATCGCCATGACGACAGTTGCCTAGCAACCATCACCATGGCAACCAGTTGCTTAGCACCCATCGCCATGACAATGGTCGCCATGGTAACCATCGCCATGACAACGGTTGCCATGGCAAACAGTTGCCTAGCATCCACCACCATGGCAACCATCGCCATGACGACAGTTGCCTAGCAACCATCACCATGGCAACCAGTTGCCTAGCACCCATCGCCATGACAATGGTCGCCATGGTAACCATCGCCATGACAACAGTTGCCATGGCAAACAGTTGCCTAGCAACCACCACCATGGCAACCATCGCCACGACAATGGTCGCCATAGTAACCATCGCCATGATGACAGTTGCCTAGCAACCATCACCATGGCAACCAATTGCCTAGCACCCATCGCCATGTCAATGGTCACCATGGTAACCATCGCCATGACAACGGTTGCCATGGCAGGCAGTTGCCTAGCAAACATCACCATGGTAACCAGTTGCCTAGCAACTATCGCCATGAACACGGTCACCATGACAATGGTCACCACAGCAACCAGTTACATAGCACCCAAGACCATGCCAATTAACTGCCTGGCAATGGTCCCCATAGCCAACAGTTACACAATAAAGGCACATTATATCTAAAAAATACCATTTTTTTTACAAACTAAAGAAAACAAGAGTTTCTCTTTTTAAGACACAAGCACTTTAACTTCTCCCAAAACGGAATAGCATCAACTGCTTAGATATAGAGCAGTCCAAAACAATCAAACCCACAACCTGATATGAATAAAACTTCCAATACACAACATTGGGGGTAGTTTAAATCAAAAACCAGTAGTGTTAGGGAGACCTATTTTTATTTTTTTTTTATTTTTTTTGTGTGTGCATTTCCTCTTGTATATGCTTATGTTTCCTCTTGCTATGTGCTGATCCTTATTTTTTGGTTCCTGAGTATCATCAGCACAGTGCAGAGTGCAAAAATTGCATAAATTGTAACATTGCTGCATTGTGGGCAATTAATTTCCATATATGCAAATTACCTTGTCATTTCTCCAAAGTGATCATGATTGATATGGTGTTTGTGGTCTTTCGTGCATAGTTGACATATGGCAATCAGTGGATGTAATTGGCATGAGTTGGGTATTGCGGGGGAAGAGATATATTAGAGGGAAAAAAAATTACAAGCAAAATGAAAATGCTCTCCCTAATTTTAAATGCTCTTGGTATAAAGGGATATATAAGAAGGCTCAGATGTACTGGAAATTTGGTTGGGGAGAAAAGATTGCAATAAGCAGGCCAAGAGAGCCCCATTGCATAAAAGGAGAAGTCAGCTCATTAAATAAAGTGAAAACCAGGTATGTCATACATTTGTATACTGTCACACTTCAAGCTTTCTCTATATGTCATCATCATCATCATCATCATCCCAATACAGATCACATGAAAACAGTGTAAATAACTCCCAGTTGCCTAGCAACTATTTGCCTGACAACCATCAACAATAAAATGATTGCCTGGCCATGGCACCCAGTTACCTAGCATCCATCCCCATGGCAACTAATTACCTGGCAATCAGTTGCATAGAAACCGTCACCTTAGCAACCAGTTGCCTAACAACAGTCTCCAGAGCAACCATCGCCATGACAACGGTCCAGATGGCAACTAATTACCTGTTAATCAGTTGAATAGAAACCATCGCCATGGTAACCAGTTGCCTAACAAGTCACCTTAGCAACCAATGCCATGACAACCAGTTGCCATGGCAAACAGTTACCTAGCAACCATCCCCATGGCAATCAGATGCATAGAAACCATCGCCATAGCAACCAGTTGCCATGGAAAACAGTTGCCTAGCAACTATCGCCATGAAAATGGTCACCATGGTAACGGTTGCGACGGCAAACAGTTGCCTAGCAACCATCGCCACGACAATGGTCACCATGGTATCCATCGCCATGACGACAGTTGCCTAGCAACCATCACCATGGCAACCAGTTGCTTAGCACCCATCGCCATGACAATGGTCGCCATGGTAACCATCACCATGACAACGGTTGCCATGTCAAACAGTTGCCTAGCATCCACCACCATGGCAACCATCGCCATGACGACAGTTGCCTAGCAACCATCACCATGGCAACCAGTTGCCTAGCACCCATCGCCATGACAATGGTCGCCATGGTAACCATCGCCATGTCAACAGTTGCCATGGCAAACAGTTGCCTAGCAACCACCACCATGGCAACCATCACCACGACAATGGTCGCCATAGTAACCATCTCCATGGCAACCAATTGCCTAGCACCCATCGCCATGTCAATGGTCGCCATGACAACGGTTGCCATGGCAGGCAGTTGCCTACCAGACATCACAATGGTAACCAGTTGCCTAGCAACTATCGCCATGAACACGGTCGCCATGATAATGGTCACCACAGTAACCAGTTACATAGCACCCAAGACCATGCCAATTAACTGCCTGGCAATGGTCCCCATAGCCAACAGTTACACAATAAAGGCACATTATATCTAAAAAATACAATTTTTTTTTCAAGCTAAAGAAAACAAGAGTTTCTCTTTTTAAGACATAAGCACTTTAACTCCTTCCAAAAGGAAACCGCATCAACTGCTTAGGTATAGAGCAGTCCAAAAGGATCAAAACCCACAACCTGATATGAATAAAAATTCCAATACACAACATTGGGGGTAGTTTAAATCAAACACCAGTAGTGTTAGGGAGACCTATTTTTATTTTTTATTATTTTTTTTGTGTGTGCATTTCCTCTTGTATATGCTTATGTTTCCTCTTGCTATGTGCTGATCCTTATTTTTTGGTTCCTGAGTATCATCAGCACAGTGCAGAGTGCAAAAATTGCATAAATTGTAACATTGCTGCATTGTGGGCAATTAATTTCCATATATGCAAATTACCTTGTCATTTGTCCAAAGTGATCATGATTGATATGGTGTTTGTGGTCTTTCGTGCATAGTTGACATATGGCAATCAGTGGATGTAATTGGCATGAGTTGGGTATTGCGGGGGAAGAGATATATTAGAGGGGAAAAAAATTACAAGCAAAATGAAAATGCTCTCCCTAATCTTAAATGCTCTTGGTATAAAGGGATATATAAGAAGGCTCAGATGTACTGGAAATTTGGTTGGGGAGAAAAGATTGCAATAAGCAGGCCAAGAGAGCCCCATTGCATAAAAGAAGTAGTCAGCTCATTAAATAAATGTGAAAACCAGGTATGTCATACATTTGTATACTGTCACACTTCAAGCTCTCTCTATATGTCATCATCATCATCATCATCATCCCAATACAGATCACATGAAAACAGTGTAAATAACTCCCAGTTGCCTAGCAACTATTTGCCTGACAACCATCAACAATAAAATAATTGCCTGGCCATGGCACCCAGTTACCTAGCATCCATCCCCATGGCAACTAATTACCTGGCAATCAGTTGCATAGAAACCGTCGCCTTAGCAACCAGTTGCCTAACAACAGTCTCCAGAGCAACCATCGCCATGACAACGGTCCAGATGGCAACTAATTACCTGTTAATCAGTTGCATAGAAACCATCGCCATAGCAACCAGTTGCCATGGAAAACAGTTGCCTAGCAACTATCGCCATGAAAATGGTCACCATGGTAATGGTTGCGACGGCAAACAGTTGCCTAGCAACCATCGCCACGACAATGGTCACCATGGTATCCATCGCCATGACGACAGTTGCCTAGCAACCATCACCATGGCAACCAGTTGCTTAGCACCCATCGCCATGACAATGGTTGCCATGGTAACCATCGCCATGACAACGGTTGCCATGGCAAACAGTTGCCTAGCATCCACCACCATGGCAACCATCGCCATGACGACAGTTGCCTAGCAACCATCACCATGGCAACCAGTTGCCTAGCACCCATCGCCATGACAATGGTCGCCATGGTAACCATCGCCATGACAACAGTTGCCATGGCAAACAGTTGCCTAGCAACCACCACCATGGCAACCATCGCCACGACAATGGTCGCCATAGTAACCATCGCCATGATGACAGTTGCCTAGCAACCATCACCATGGCAACCAATTGCCTAGCACCCATCGCCATGTCAATGGTCACCATGGTAACCATCGCCATGACAACGGTTGCCATGGCAGGCAGTTGCCTAGCAAACATCACCATGGTAACCAGTTGCCTAGCAACTATCGCCATGAACACGGTCACCATGACAATGGTCACCACAGCAACCAGTTACATAGCACCCAAGACCATGCCAATTAACTGCCTGGCAATGGTCCCCATAGCCAACAGTTACACAATAAAGGCACATTATATCTAAAAAATACCATTTTTTTTACAAACTAAAGAAAACAAGAGTTTCTCTTTTTAAGACACAAGCACTTTAACTTCTCCCAAAACGGAATAGCATCAACTGCTTAGATATAGAGCAGTCCAAAACAATCAAACCCACAACCTGATATGAATAAAACTTCCAATACACAACATTGGGGGTAGTTTAAATCAAAAACCAGTAGTGTTAGGGAGACCTATTTTTATTTTTTTTTTATTTTTTTGTGTGTGCATTTCCTCTTGTATATGCTTATGTTTCCTCTTGCTATGTGCTGATCCTTATTTTTTGGTTCCTGAGTATCATCAGCACAGTGCAGAGTGCAAAAATTGCATAAATTGTAACATTGCTGCATTGTGGGCAATTAATTTCCATATATGCAAATTACCTTGTCATTTCTCCAAAGTGATCATGATTGATATGGTGTTTGTGGTCTTTCGTGCATAGTTGACATATGGCAATCAGTGGATGTAATTGGCATGAGTTGGGTATTGCGGGGGAAGAGATATATTAGAGGGAAAAAAAATTACAAGCAAAATGAAAATGCTCTCCCTAATTTTAAATGCTCTTGGTATAAAGGGATATATAAGAAGGCTCAGATGTACTGGAAATTTGGTTGGGGAGAAAAGATTGCAATAAGCAGGCCAAGAGAGCCCCATTGCATAAAAGGAGAAGTCAGCTCATTAAATAAAGTGAAAACCAGGTATGTCATACATTTGTATACTGTCACACTTCAAGCTTTCTCTATATGTCATCATCATCATCATCATCATCCCAATACAGATCACATGAAAACAGTGTAAATAACTCCCAGTTGCCTAGCAACTATTTGCCTGACAACCATCAACAATAAAATGATTGCCTGGCCATGGCACCCAGTTACCTAGCATCCATCCCCATGGCAACTAATTACCTGGCAATCAGTTGCATAGAAACCGTCACCTTAGCAACCAGTTGCCTAACAACAGTCTCCAGAGCAACCATCGCCATGACAACGGTCCAGATGGCAACTAATTACCTGTTAATCAGTTGAATAGAAACCATCGCCATGGTAACCAGTTGCCTAACAAGTCACCTTAGCAACCAATGCCATGACAACCAGTTGCCATGGCAAACAGTTACCTAGCAACCATCCCCATGGCAATCAGATGCATAGAAACCATCGCCATAGCAACCAGTTGCCATGGAAAACAGTTGCCTAGCAACTATCGCCATGAAAATGGTCACCATGGTAACGGTTGCGACGGCAAACAGTTGCCTAGCAACCATCGCCACGACAATGGTCACCATGGTATCCATCGCCATGACGACAGTTGCCTAGCAACCATCACCATGGCAACCAGTTGCTTAGCACCCATCGCCATGACAATGGTCGCCATGGTAACCATCACCATGACAACGGTTGCCATGTCAAACAGTTGCCTAGCATCCACCACCATGGCAACCATCGCCATGACGACAGTTGCCTAGCAACCATCACCATGGCAACCAGTTGCCTAGCACCCATCGCCATGACAATGGTCGCCATGGTAACCATCGCCATGTCAACAGTTGCCATGGCAAACAGTTGCCTAGCAACCACCACCATGGCAACCATCGCCACGACAATGGTCGCCATAGTAACAATCTCCATGGCAACCAATTGCCTAGCACCCATCGCCATGTCAATGGTCGCCATGACAACGGTTGCCATGGCAGGCAGTTGCCTAGCAAACATCACAATGGTAACCAGTTGCCTAGCAACTATCGCCATGAACACGGTCGCCATGATAATGGTCACCACAGTAACCAGTTACATAGCACCCAAGACCATGCCAATTAACTGCCTGGCAATGGTCCCCATAGCCAACAGTTACACAATAAAGGCACATTATATCTAAAAAATACCATTTTTTTTTCAAGCTAAAGAAAACAAGAGTTTCTCTTTTTAAGACACAAGTACTTTAACTCCTCCCAAAAGGGAATAGCATCAACTGCTTAGGTATAGAGCAGTCCTAAAGGATCAAACCCACAACCTGATATGAATAAAAATTCCAATACACAACATTGGGGGTAGTTTAAATCAAACACCAGTAGTGTTAGGGAGACCTATTTTTATTTTTTTTTATTTTTTTTGTGTGTGCATTTCCTCTTGTATATGCTTATGTTTCCTCTTGCTATGTGCTGATCCTTATTTTTTGGTTCCTGAGTATCATCAGCACAGTGCAGAGTGCAAAAATTGCATAAATTGTAACATTGCTGCATTGTGGGCAATTAATTTCCATATATGCAAATTACCTTGTCATTTGTCCAAAGTGATCATGATTGATATGGTGTTTGTGGTCTTTCGTGCATAGTTGACATATGGCAATCAGTGGATGTAATTGGCATGAGTTGGGTATTGCGGGGGAAGAGATATATTAGAGGGAAAAAAAATTACAAGCAAAATGAAAATGCTCTCCCTAATCTTAAATGCTCTTGGTATAAAGGGATATATAAGAAGGCTCAGATGTACTGGAAATTTGGTTGGGGAGAAAAGATTGCAATAAGCAGGCCAAGAGAGCCCCATTGCATAAAAGAAGTAGTCAGCTCATTAAATAAATGTGAAAACCAGGTATGTCATACATTTGTATACTGTCACACTTCAAGCTCTCTCTATATGTCATCATCATCATCATCATCATCCCAATACAGATCACATGAAAACAGTGTAAATAACTCCCAGTTGCCTAGCAACTATTTGCCTGACAACCATCAACAATAAAATAATTGCCTGGCCATGGCACCCAGTTACCTAGCATCCATCCCCATGGCAACTAATTACCTGGCAATCAGTTGCATAGAAACCGTCGCCTTAGCAACCAGTTGCCTAACAACAGTCTCCAGAGCAACCATCGCCATGACAACGGTCCAGATGGCAACTAATTACCTGTTAATCAGTTGCATAGAAACCATCGCCATAGCAACCAGTTGCCATGGAAAACAGTTGCCTAGCAACTATCGCCATGAAAATGGTCACCATGGTAACGGTTGCGACGGCAAACAGTTGCCTAGCAACCATCGCCACGACAATGGTCACCATGGTATCCATCGCCATGACGACAGTTGCCTAGCAACCATCACCATGGCAACCAGTTGCTTAGCACCCATCGCCATGACAATGGTTGCCATGGTAACCATCGCCATGACAACGGTTGCCATGGCAAACAGTTGCCTAGCATCCACCACCATGGCAACCATCGCCATGACGACAGTTGCCTAGCAACCATCACCATGGCAACCAGTTGCCTAGCACCCATCGCCATGACAATGGTCGCCATGGTAACCATCGCCATGACAACAGTTGCCATGGCAAACAGTTGCCTAGCAACCACCACCATGGCAACCATCGCCACGACAATGGTCGCCATAGTAACCATCGCCATGATGACAGTTGCCTAGCAACCATCACCATGGCAACCAATTGCCTAGCACCCATCGCCATGTCAATGGTCACCATGGTAACCATCGCCATGACAACGGTTGCCATGGCAGGCAGTTGCCTAGCAAACATCACCATGGTAACCAGTTGCCTAGCAACTATCGCCATGAACACGGTCACCATGACAATGGTCACCACAGCAACCAGTTACATAGCACCCAAGACCATGCCAATTAACTGCCTGGCAATGGTCCCCATAGCCAACAGTTACACAATAAAGGCACATTATATCTAAAAAATACCATTTTTTTTACAAACTAAAGAAAACAAGAGTTTCTCTTTTTAAGACACAAGCACTTTAACTTCTCCCAAAACGGAATAGCATCAACTGCTTAGATATAGAGCAGTCCAAAAGAATCAAACCCACAACCTGATATGAATAAAACTTCCAATACACAACATTGGGGGTAGTTTAAATCAAAAACCAGTAGTGTTAGGGAGACCTATTTTTATTTTTTTTTTATTTTTTTGTGTGTGCATTTCCTCTTGTATATGCTTATGTTTCCTCTTGCTATGTGCTGATCCTTATTTTTTGGTTCCTGAGTATCATCAGCACAGTGCAGAGTGCAAAAATTGCATAAATTGTAACATTGCTGCATTGTGGGCAATTAATTTCCATATATGCAAATTACCTTGTCATTTCTCCAAAGTGATCATGATTGATATGGTGTTTGTGGTCTTTCGTGCATAGTTGACATATGGCAATCAGTGGATGTAATTGGCATGAGTTGGGTATTGCGGGGGAAGAGATATATTAGATGGAAAAAAAATTACAAGCAAAATGAAAATGCTCTCCCTAATTTTAAATGCTCTTGGTATAAAGGGATATATAAGAAGGCTCAGATGTACTGGAAATTTGGTTGGGGAGAAAAGATTGCAATAAGCAGGCCAAGAGAGCCCCATTGCATAAAAGGAGAAGTCAGCTCATTAAATAAAGTGAAAACCAGGTATGTCATACATTTGTATACTGTCACACTTCAAGCTTTCTCTATATGTCATCATCATCATCATCATCATCCCAATACAGATCACATGAAAACAGTGTAAATAACTCCCAGTTGCCTAGCAACTATTTGCCTGACAACCATCAACATTAAAATGATTGCCTGGCCATGGCACCCAGTTACCTAGCATCCATCCCCATGGCAACTAATTACCTGGCAATCAGTTGCATAGAAACCGTCGCCTTAGCAACCAGTTGCCTAACAACAGTCTCCAGAGCAACCATCGCCATGACAACGGTCCAGATGGCAACTAATTACCTGTTAATCAGTTGAATAGAAACCATCGCCATGGTAACCAGTTGCCTAACAAGTCACCTTAGCAACCAATGCCATGACAACCAGTTGCCATGGCAAACAGTTACCTAGCAACCATCCCCATGGCAATCAGATGCATAGAAACCATCGCCATAGCAACCAGTTGCCATGGAAAACAGTTGCCTAGCAACTATCGCCATGAAAATGGTCACCATGGTAACGGTTGCGACGGCAAACAGTTGCCTAGCAACCATCGCCACGACAATGGTCACCATGGTATCCATCGCCATGACGACAGTTGCCTAGCAACCATCACCATGGCAACCAGTTGCTTAGCACCCATCGCCATGACAATGGTCGCCATGGTAACCATCACCATGACAACGGTTGCCATGTCAAACAGTTGCCTAGCATCCACCACCATGGCAACCATCGCCATGACGACAGTTGCCTAGCAACCATCACCATGGCAACCAGTTGCCTAGCACCCATCGCCATGACAATGGTCGCCATGGTAACCATCGCCATGTCAACAGTTGCCATGGCAAACAGTTGCCTAGCAACCACCACCATGGCAACCATCGCCACGACAATGGTCGCCATAGTAACAATCTCCATGGCAACCAATTGCCTAGCACCCATCGCCATGTCAATGGTCGCCATGACAACGGTTGCCATGGCAGGCAGTTGCCTAGCAAACATCACAATGGTAACCAGTTGCCTAGCAACTATCGCCATGAACACGGTCGCCATGATAATGGTCACCACAGTAACCAGTTACATAGCACCCAAGACCATGCCAATTAACTGCCTGGCAATGGTCCCCATAGCCAACAGTTACACAATAAAGGCACATTATATCTAAAAAATACCATTTTTTTTTCAAGCTAAAGAAAACAAGAGTTTCTCTTTTTAAGACACAAGTACTTTAACTCCTCCCAAAAGGGAATAGCATCAACTGCTTAGGTATAGAGCAGTCCAAAAGGATCAAACCCACAACCTGATATGAATAAAAATTCCAATACACAACATTGGGGGTAGTTTAAATCAAACACCAGTAGTGTTAGGGAGACCTATTTTTATTTTTTTTTATTTTTTTTGTGTGTGCATTTCCTCTTGTATATGCTTATGTTTCCTCTTGCTATGTGCTGATCCTTATTTTTTGGTTCCTGAGTATCATCAGCACAGTGCAGAGTGCAAAAATTGCATAAATTGTAACATTGCTGCATTGTGGGCAATTAATTTCCATATATGCAAATTACCTTGTCATTTGTCCAAAGTGATCATGATTGATATGGTGTTTGTGGTCTTTCGTGCATAGTTGACATATGGCAATCAGTGGATGTAATTGGCATGAGTTGGGTATTGCGGGGGAAGAGATATATTAGAGGGAAAAAAAATTACAAGCAAAATGAAAATGCTCTCCCTAATCTTAAATGCTCTTGGTATAAAGGGATATATAAGAAGGCTCAGATGTACTGGAAATTTGGTTGGGGAGAAAAGATTGCAATAAGCAGGCCAAGAGAGCCCCATTGCATAAAAGAAGTAGTCAGCTCATTAAATAAATGTGAAAACCAGGTATGTCATACATTTGTATACTGTCACACTTCAAGCTCTCTCTATATGTCATCATCATCATCATCATCATCCCAATACAGATCACATGAAAACAGTGTAAATAACTCCCAGTTGCCTAGCAACTATTTGCCTGACAACCATCAACAATAAAATAATTGCCTGGCCATGGCACCCAGTTACCTAGCATCCATCCCCATGGCAACTAATTACCTGGCAATCAGTTGCATAGAAACCGTCGCCTTAGCAACCAGTTGCCTAACAACAGTCTCCAGAGCAACCATCGCCATGACAACGGTCCAGATGGCAACTAATTACCTGTTAATCAGTTGCATAGAAACCATCGCCATAGCAACCAGTTGCCATGGAAAACAGTTGCCTAGCAACTATCGCCATGAAAATGGTCACCATGGTAACGGTTGCGACGGCAAACAGTTGCCTAGCAACCATCGCCACGACAATGGTCACCATGGTATCCATCGCCATGACGACAGTTGCCTAGCAACCATCACCATGGCAACCAGTTGCTTAGCACCCATCGCCATGACAATGGTTGCCATGGTAACCATCGCCATGACAACGGTTGCCATGGCAAACAGTTGCCTAGCATCCACCACCATGGCAACCATCGCCATGACGACAGTTGCCTAGCAACCATCACCATGGCAACCAGTTGCCTAGCACCCATCGCCATGACAATGGTCGCCATGGTAACCATCGCCATGACAACAGTTGCCATGGCAAACAGTTGCCTAGCAACCACCACCATGGCAACCATCGCCACGACAATGGTCGCCATAGTAACCATCGCCATGATGACAGTTGCCTAGCAACCATCACCATGGCAACCAATTGCCTAGCACCCATCGCCATGTCAATGGTCACCATGGTAACCATCGCCATGACAACGGTTGCCATGGCAGGCAGTTGCCTAGCAAACATCACCATGGTAACCAGTTGCCTAGCAACTATCGCCATGAACACGGTCACCATGACAATGGTCACCACAGCAACCAGTTACATAGCACCCAAGACCATGCCAATTAACTGCCTGGCAATGGTCCCCATAGCCAACAGTTACACAATAAAGGCACATTATATCTAAAAAATACCATTTTTTTTACAAACTAAAGAAAACAAGAGTTTCTCTTTTTAAGACACAAGCACTTTAACTTCTCCCAAAACGGAATAGCATCAACTGCTTAGATATAGAGCAGTCCAAAAGAATCAAACCCACAACCTGATATGAATAAAACTTCCAATACACAACATTGGGGGTAGTTTAAATCAAAAACCAGTAGTGTTAGGGAGACCTATTTTTATTTTTTTTTTATTTTTTTGTGTGTGCATTTCCTCTTGTATATGCTTATGTTTCCTCTTGCTATGTGCTGATCCTTATTTTTTGGTTCCTGAGTATCATCAGCACAGTGCAGAGTGCAAAAATTGCATAAATTGTAACATTGCTGCATTGTGGGCAATTAATTTCCATATATGCAAATTACCTTGTCATTTCTCCAAAGTGATCATGATTGATATGGTGTTTGTGGTCTTTCGTGCATAGTTGACATATGGCAATCAGTGGATGTAATTGGCATGAGTTGGGTATTGCGGGGGAAGAGATATATTAGAGGGAAAAAAAATTACAAGCAAAATGAAAATGCTCTCCCTAATTTTAAATGCTCTTGGTATAAAGGGATATATAAGAAGGCTCAGATGTACTGGAAATTTGGTTGGGGAGAAAAGATTGCAATAAGCAGGCCAAGAGAGCCCCATTGCATAAAAGGAGAAGTCAGCTCATTAAATAAAGTGAAAACCAGGTATGTCATACATTTGTATACTGTCACACTTCAAGCTTTCTCTATATGTCATCATCATCATCATCATCATCCCAATACAGATCACATGAAAACAGTGTAAATAACTCCCAGTTGCCTAGCAACTATTTGCCTGACAACCATCAACAATAAAATGATTGCCTGGCCATGGCACCCAGTTACCTAGCATCCATCCCCATGGCAACTAATTACCTGGCAATCAGTTGCATAGAAACCGTCACCTTAGCAACCAGTTGCCTAACAACAGTCTCCAGAGCAACCATCGCCATGACAACGGTCCAGATGGCAACTAATTACCTGTTAATCAGTTGAATAGAAACCATCGCCATGGTAACCAGTTGCCTAACAAGTCACCTTAGCAACCAATGCCATGACAACCAGTTGCCATGGCAAACAGTTACCTAGCAACCATCCCCATGGCAATCAGATGCATAGAAACCATCGCCATAGCAACCAGTTGCCATGGAAAACAGTTGCCTAGCAACTATCGCCATGAAAATGGTCACCATGGTAACGGTTGCGACGGCAAACAGTTGCCTAGCAACCATCGCCACGACAATGGTCACCATGGTATCCATCGCCATGACGACAGTTGCCTAGCAACCATCACCATGGCAACCAGTTGCTTAGCACCCATCGCCATGACAATGGTCGCCATGGTAACCATCACCATGACAACGGTTGCCATGTCAAACAGTTGCCTAGCATCCACCACCATGGCAACCATCGCCATGACGACAGTTGCCTAGCAACCATCACCATGGCAACCAGTTGCCTAGCACCCATCGCCATGACAATGGTCGCCATGGTAACCATCACCATGACAACAGTTGCCATGTCAAACAGTTGCCTAGCATCCACCACCATGGCAACCATCGCCATGACGACAGTTGCCTAGCAAACATCACAATGGTAACCAGTTGCCTAGCAACTATCGCCATGAACACGGTCGCCATGATAATGGTCACCACAGTAACCAGTTACATAGCACCCAAGACCATGCCAATTAACTGCCTGGCAATGGTCCCCATAGCCAACAGTTACACAATAAAGGCACATTATATCTAAAAAATACCATTTTTTTTTCAAGCTAAAGAAAACAAGAGTTTCTCTTTTTAAGACACAAGCACTTTAACTCCTCCCAAAAGGGAATAGCATCAACTGCTTAGGTATAGAGCAGTCCAAAAGGATCAAACCCACAACCTGATATGAATAAAAATTCCAATACACAACATTGGGGGTAGTTTAAATCAAACACCAGTAGTGTTAGGGAGACCTATTTTTATTTTTTTTTATTTTTTTTGTGTGTGCATTTCCTCTTGTATATGCTTATGTTTCCTCTTGCTATGTGCTGATCCTTATTTTTTGGTTCCTGAGTATCATCAGCACAGTGCAGAGTGCAAAAATTGCATAAATTGTAACATTGCTGCATTGTGGGCAATTAATTTCCATATATGCAAATTACCTTGTCATTTGTCCAAAGTGATCATGATTGATATGGTGTTTGTGGTCTTTCGTGCATAGTTGACATATGGCAATCAGTGGATGTAATTGGCATGAGTTGGGTATTGCGGGGGAAGAGAAATATTAGAGGGAAAAAAAATTACAAGCAAAATGAAAATGCTCTCCCTAATCTTAAATGCTCTTGGTATAAAGGGATATATAAGAAGGGTCAGATGTACTGGAAATTTGGTTGGGGAGAAAAGATTGCAATAAGCAGGCCAAGAGAGCCCCATTGCATAAAAGAAGTAGTCAGCTCATTAAATAAATGTGAAAACCAGGTATGTCATACATTTGTATACTGTCACACTTCAAGCTCTCTCTATATGTCATCATCATCATCATCATCATCCCAATACAGATCACATGAAAACAGTGTAAATAACTCCCAGTTGCCTAGCAACTATTTGCCTGACAACCATCAACAATAAAATAATTGCCTGGCCATGGCACCCAGTTACCTAGCATCCATCCCCATGGCAACTAATTACCTGGCAATCAGTTGCATAGAAACCGTCGCCTTAGCAACCAGTTGCCTAACAACAGTCTCCAGAGCAACCATCGCCATGACAACGGTCCAGATGGCAACTAATTACCTGTTAATCAGTTGCATAGAAACCATCGCCATAGCAACCAGTTGCCATGGAAAACAGTTGCCTAGCAACTATCGCCATGAAAATGGTCACCATGGTAACGGTTGCGACGGCAAACAGTTGCCTAGCAACCATCGCCACGACAATGGTCACCATGGTATCCATCGCCATGACGACAGTTGCCTAGCAACCATCACCATGGCAACCAGTTGCTTAGCACCCATCGCCATGACAATGGTTGCCATGGTAACCATCGCCATGACAACGGTTGCCATGGCAAACAGTTGCCTAGCATCCACCACCATGGCAACCATCGCCATGACGACAGTTGCCTAGCAACCATCACCATGGCAACCAGTTGCCTAGCACCCATCGCCATGACAATGGTCGCCATGGTAACCATCGCCATGACAACAGTTGCCATGGCAAACAGTTGCCTAGCAACCACCACCATGGCAACCATCGCCACGACAATGGTCGCCATAGTAACCATCGCCATGATGACAGTTGCCTAGCAACCATCACCATGGCAACCAATTGCCTAGCACCCATCGCCATGTCAATGGTCACCATGGTAACCATCGCCATGACAACGGTTGCCATGGCAGGCAGTTGCCTAGCAAACATCACCATGGTAACCAGTTGCCTAGCAACTATCGCCATGAACACGGTCACCATGACAATGGTCACCACAGCAACCAGTTACATAGCACCCAAGACCATGCCAATTAACTGCCTGGCAATGGTCCCCATAGCCAACAGTTACACAATAAAGGCACATTATATCTAAAAAATACCATTTTTTTTACAAACTAAAGAAAACAAGAGTTTCTCTTTTTAAGACACAAGCACTTTAACTTCTCCCAAAACGGAATAGCATCAACTGCTTAGATATAGAGCAGTCCAAAAGAATCAAACCCACAACCTGATATGAATAAAACTTCCAATACACAACATTGGGGGTAGTTTAAATCAAAAACCAGTAGTGTTAGGGAGACCTATTTTTATTTTTTTTTTATTTTTTTTGTGTGTGCATTTCCTCTTGTATATGCTTATGTTTCCTCTTGCTATGTGCTGATCCTTATTTTTTGGTTCCTGAGTATCATCAGCACAGTGCAGAGTGCAAAAATTGCATAAATTGTAACATTGCTGCATTGTGGGCAATTAATTTCCATATATGCAAATTACCTTGTCATTTCTCCAAAGTGATCATGATTGATATGGTGTTTGTGGTCTTTCGTGCATAGTTGACATATGGCAATCAGTGGATGTAATTGGCATGAGTTGGGTATTGCGGGGGAAGAGATATATTAGAGGGAAAAAAAATTACAAGCAAAATGAAAATGCTCTCCCTAATCTTAAATGCTCTTGGTATAAAGGGATATATAAGAAGGCTCAGATGTACTGGAAATTTGGTTGGGGAGAAAAGATTGCAATAAGCAGGCCAAGAGAGCCCCATTGCATAAAAGAAGTAGTCAGCTCATTAAATAAATGTGAAAACCAGGTATGTCATACATTTGTATACTGTCACACTTCAAGCTCTCTCTATATGTCATCATCATCATCATCATCATCATCATCCCAATACAGATCACATGAAAACAGTGTAAATAACTCCCAGTTGCCTAGCAACTATTTGCCTGACAACCATCAACAATAAAATAATTGCCTGGCCATGGCACCCAGTTACCTAGCATCCATCCCCATGGCAACTAATTACCTGGCAATCAGTTGCATAGAAACTGTCGCCTTAGCAACCAGTTGCCTAACAACAGTCTCCAGAGCAACCATCGCCATGACAACGGTCCAGATGGCAACTAATTACCTGTTAATCAGTTGCATAGAAACCATCGCCATAGCAACCAGTTGCCATGGAAAACAGTTGCCTAGCAACTATCGCCATGAAAATGGTCACCATGGTAACGGTTGCGACGGCAAACAGTTGCCTAGCAACCATCGCCACGACAATGGTCACCATGGTATCCATCGCCATGACGACAGTTGCCTAGCAACCATCACCATGGCAACCAGTTGCTTAGCACCCATCGCCATGACAATGGTTGCCATGGTAACCATCGCCATGACAACGGTTGCCATGGCAAACAGTTGCCTAGCATCCACCACCATGGCAACCATCGCCATGATGACAGTTGCCTAGCAACCATCACCATGGCAACCAGTTGCCTAGCACCCATCGCCATGACAATGGTCGCCATGGTAACCATCGCCATGACAACAGTTGCCATGGCAAACAGTTGCCTAGCAACCACCACCATGGCAACCATCGCCACGACAATGGTCGCCATAGTAACCATCGCCATGATGACAGTTGCCTAGCAACCATCACCATGGCAACCAATTGCCTAGCACCCATCGCCATGTCAATGGTCACCATGGTAACCATCGCCATGACAACGGTTGCCATGGCAGGCAGTTGCCTAGCAAACATCACCATGGTAACCAGTTGCCTAGCAACTATCGCCATGAACACGGTCACCATGACAATGGTCACCACAGCAACCAGTTACATAGCACCCAAGACCATGCCAATTAACTGCCTGGCAATGGTCCCCATAGCCAACAGTTACACATTAAAGGCACATTATATCTAAAAAATAACATTTTTTTTACAAACTAAAGAAAACAAGAGTTTCTCTTTTTAAGACACAAGCACTTTAACTCCTCCCAAAACAGAATAGCATCAACCTCTTAGATTTAGAGCAGTCCAAAAGAATCAAACCCACAACCTGATATGAATAAAACTTCCAATACACAACATTGGGGGTAGTTTAAATCAAAAACCAGTAGTGTTAGGGAGACCTATTTTTATTTTTTTTTTATTTTTTTTGTGTGTGCATTTCCTCTTGTATATGCTTATGTTTCCTCTTGCTATGTGCTGATCCTTATTTTTTGGTTTCTGAGTATCATCAGCACAGTGCAGAGTGCAAAAATTGCATAAATTGTAACATTGCTGCATTGTGGGCAATTAATTTCCATATATGCAAATTACCTTGTCATTTCTCCAAAGTGATCATGATTGATATGGTGTTTGTGGTCTTTCGTGCATAGTTGACATATGGCAATCAGTGGATGTAATTGGCATGAGTTGGGTATTGCGGGGGAAGAGATATATTAGAGGGAAAAAAAATTACAAGCAAAATGAAAATGCTCTCCCTAATTTTAAATGCTCTTGGTATAAAGGGATATATAAGAAGGCTCAGATGTACTGGAAATTTGGTTGGGGAGAAAAGATTGCAATAAGCAGGCCAAGAGAGCCCCATTGCATAAAAGGAGAAGTCAGCTCATTAAATAAAGTGAAAACCAGGTATGTCATACATTTGTATACTGTCACACTTCAAGCTTTCTCTATATGTCATCATCATCATCATCATCATCCCAATACAGATCACATGAAAACAGTGTAAATAACTCCCAGTTGCCTAGCAACTATTTGCCTGACAACCATCAACAATAAAATGATTGCCTGGCCATGGCACCCAGTTACCTAGCATCCATCCCCATGGCAACTAATTACCTGGCAATCAGTTGCATAGAAACCGTCACCTTAGCAACCAGTTGCCTAACAACAGTCTCCAGAGCAACCATCGCCATGACAACGGTCCAGATGGCAACTAATTACCTGTTAATCAGTTGAATAGAAACCATCGCCATGGTAACCAGTTGCCTAACAAGTCACCTTAGCAACCAATGCCATGACAACCAGTTGCCATGGCAAACAGTTACCTAGCAACCATCCCCATGGCAATCAGATGCATAGAAACCATCGCCATAGCAACCAGTTGCCATGGAAAACAGTTGCCTAGCAACTATCGCCATGAAAATGGTCACCATGGTAACGGTTGCGACGGCAAACAGTTGCCTAGCAACCATCGCCACGACAATGGTCACCATGGTATCCATCGCCATGACGACAGTTGCCTAGCAACCATCACCATGGCAACCAGTTGCTTAGCACCCATCGCCATGACAATGGTCGCCATGGTAACCATCACCATGACAACGGTTGCCATGTCAAACAGTTGCCTAGCATCCACCACCATGGCAACCATCGCCATGACGACAGTTGCCTAGCAACCATCACCATGGCAACCAGTTGCCTAGCACCCATCGCCATGACAATGGTCGCCATGGTAACCATCGCCATGTCAACAGTTGCCATGGCAAACAGTTGCCTAGCAACCACCACCATGGCAACCATCGCCACGACAATGGTCGCCATAGTAACCATCTCCATGGCAACCAATTGCCTAGCACCCATCGCCATGTCAATGGTCGCCATGACAACGGTTGCCATGGCAGGCAGTTGCCTAGCAAACATCACAATGGTAACCAGTTGCCTAGCAACTATCGCCATGAACACGGTCGCCATGATAATGGTCACCACAGTAACCAGTTACATAGCACCCAAGACCATGCCAATTAACTGCCTGGCAATGGTCCCCATAGCCAACAGTTACACAATAAAGGCACATTATATCTAAAAAATACCATTTTTTTTTCAAGCTAAAGAAAACAAGAGTTTCTCTTTTTAAGACACAAGCACTTTAACTCCTCCCAAAAGGGAATAGCATCAACTGCTTAGATATAGAGCAGTCCAAAAGGATCAAACCCACAACCTGATATGAATAAAATTTCCAATACACAACATTGGGGGTAGTTTAAATCAAACACCAGTAGTGTTAGGGAGACCTATTTTTATTTTTTTTTATTTTTTTTGTGTGTGCATTTCCTCTTGTATATGCTTATGTTTCCTCTTGCTATGTGCTGATCCTTATTTTTTGGTTCCTGAGTATCATCAGCACAGTGCAGAGTGCAAAAATTGCATAAATTGTAACATTGCTGCATTGTGGGCAATTAATTTCCATATATGCAAATTACCTTGTCATTTGTCCAAAGTGATCATGATTGATATGGTGTTTGTGGTCTTTCGTGCATAGTTGACATATGGCAATCAGTGGATGTAATTGGCATGAGTTGGGTATTGCGGGGGAAGAGATATATTAGAGGGAAAAAAAATTACAAGCAAAATGAAAATGCTCTCCCTAATCTTAAATGCTCTTGGTATAAAGGGATATATAAGAAGGCTCAGATGTACTGGAAATTTGGTTGGGGAGAAAAGATTGCAATAAGCAGGCCAAGAGAGCCCCATTGCATAAAAGAAGTAGTCAGCTCATTAAATAAATGTGAAAACCAGGTATGTCATACATTTGTATACTGTCACACTTCAAGCTCTCTCTATATGTCATCATCATCATCATCATCATCATCCCAATACAGATCACATGAAAACAGTGTAAATAACTCCCAGTTGCCTAGCAACTATTTGCCTGACAACCATCAACAATAAAATAATTGCCTGGCCATGGCACCCAGTTACCTAGCATCCATCCCCATGGCAACTAATTACCTGGCAATCAGTTGCATAGAAACCGTCGCCTTAGCAACCAGTTGCCTAACAACAGTCTCCAGAGCAACCATCGCCATGACAACGGTCCAGATGGCAACTAATTACCTGTTAATCAGTTGCATAGAAACCATCGCCATAGCAACCAGTTGCCATGGAAAACAGTTGCCTAGCAACTATCGCCATGAAAATGGTCACCATGGTAACGGTTGCGACGGCAAACAGTTGCCTAGCAACCATCGCCACGACAATGGTCACCATGGTATCCATCGCCATGATGACAGTTGCCTAGCAACCATCACCATGGCAACCAGTTGCTTAGCACCCATCGCCATGACAATGGTCGCCATGGTAACCATCGCCATAACAACGGTTGCCATGGCAAACAGTTGCCTAGCATCCACCACCATGGCAACCATCGCCATGACGACAGTTGCCTAGCAACCATCACCATGGCAACCAGTTGCCTAGCACCCATCGCCATGACAATGGTCGCCATGGTAACCATCGCCATGACAACAGTTGCCATGGCAAACAGTTGCCTAGCAACCACCACCATGGCAACCATCGCCACGACAATGGTCGCCATAGTAACCATCGCCATGATGACAGTTGCCTAGCAACCATCACCATGGCAACCAATTGCCTAGCACCCATCGCCATGTCAATGGTCACCATGGTAACCATCGCCATGACAACGGTTGCCATGGCAGGCAGTTGCCTAGCAAACATCACCATGGTAACCAGTTGCCTAGCAACTATCACCATGGCAACCAATTGCCTAGCACCCATCGCCATGTCAATGGTCACCATGGTAACCATCGCCATGACAACGGTTGCCATGGCAGGCAGTTGCCTAGCAAACATCACCATGGTAACCAGTTGCCTAGCAACTATCGCCATGAACACGGTCACCATGACAATGGTCACCACAGCAACCAGTTACATAGCACCCAAGACCATGCCAATTAACTGCCTGGCAATGGTCCCCATAGCCAACAGTTACACAATAAAGGCACATTATATCTAAAAAATACCATTTTTTTTACAAACTAAAGAAAACAAGAGTTTCTCTTTTTAAGACACAAGCACTTTAACTCCTCCCAAAACGGAATAGCATCAACTGCTTAGATATAGAGCAGTCCAAAAGAATCAAACCCACAACCTGATATGAATAAAACTTCCAATACACAACATTGGGGGTAGTTTAAATCAAAAACCAGTAGTGTTAGGGAGACCTATTTTTATTTTTTTTTTATTTTTTTTGTGTGTGCATTTCCTCTTGTATATGCTTATGTTTCCTCTTGCTATGTGCTGATCCTTATTTTTTGGTTCCTGAGTATCATCAGCACAGTGCAGAGTGCAAAAATTGCATAAATTGTAACATTGCTGCATTGTGGGCAATTAATTTCCATATATGCAAATTACCTTGTCATTTCTCCAAAGTGATCATGATTGATATGGTGTTTGTGGTCTTTCGTGCATAGTTGACATATGGCAATCAGTGGATGTAATTGGCATGAGTTGGGTATTGCGGGGGAAGAGATATATTAGAGGGAAAAAAAATTACAAGCAAAATGAAAATGCTCTCCCTAATTTTAAATGCTCTTGGTATAAAGGGATATATAAGAAGGCTCAGATGTACTGGAAATTTGGTTGGGGAGAAAAGATTGCAATAAGCAGGCCAAGAGAGCCCCATTGCATAAAAGGAGAAGTCAGCTCATTAAATAAAGTGAAAACCAGGTATGTCATACATTTGTATACTGTCACACTTCAAGCTTTCTCTATATGTCATCATCATCATCATCATCCCAATACAGATCACATGAAAACAGTGTAAATAACTCCCAGTTGCCTAGCAACTATTTGCCTGACAACCATCAACAATAAAATAATTGCCTGGCCATGGCACCCAGTTACCTAGCATCCATCCCCATGGCAACTAATTACCTGGCAATCAGTTGCATAGAAACCGTCGCCTTAGCAACCAGTTGCCTAACAACAGTCTCCAGAGCAACCATCGCCATGACAACGGTCCAGATGGCAACTAATTACCTGTTAATCAGTTGAATAGAAACCATCGCCATGGTAACCAGTTGCCTAACAAGTCACCTTAGCAACCAATGCCATGACAACCAGTTGCCATGGCAAACAGTTACCTAGCAACCATCCCCATGGCAATCAGATGCATAGAAACCATCGCCATAGCAACCAGTTGCCATGGAAAACAGTTGCCTAGCAACTATCGCCATGAAAATGGTCACCATGGTAACGGTTGCGACGGCAAACAGTTGCCTAGCAACCATCGCCACGACAATGGTCACCATGGTATCCATCACCATGATGACAGTTGCCTAGCAACCATCACCATGGCAACCAGTTGCTTAGCAAACATCGCCATGACAATGGTCGCCATGGTAACCATCGCCATGACAACGGTTGCCATGGCAAACAGTTGCCTAGCATCCACCACCATGGCAACCATCGCCATGACGACAGTTGCCTAGCAACCATCACCATGGCAACCAGTTGCCTAGCACCCATCGCCATGACAATGGTCGCCATGGTAACCATCGCCATGACAACAGTTGCCATGGCAAACAGTTGCCTAGCAACCACCACCATGGCAACCATCGCCACGACAATGGTCGCCATAGTAACCATCGCCATGATGACAGTTGCCTAGCAACCATCACCATGGCAACCAATTGCCTAGCACCCATCGCCATGTCAATGGTCACCATGGTAACCATCGCCATGACAACGGTTGCCATGGCAGGCAGTTGCCTAGCAAACATCACCATGGTAACCAGTTGCCTAGCAACTATCGCCATGAACACGGTCGCCATGACAATGGTCACCACAGCAACCAGTTACATAGCACCCAAGACCATGCCAATTAACTGCCGGGCAATGGTCCCCATAGCCAACAGTTACACAATAAAGGCACATTATATCTAAAAAATACCATTTTTTTTACAAACTAAAGATAACAAGAGTTTCTCTTTTTAAGACACAAGCACTTTAACTCCTCCCAAAACGGAATAGCATCAACTGCTTAGGTATGGAGCAGTCCAAAACAATCAAACCCACAACCTGATATGTATAAAAATTCCAATACACAACATTGGGGGTAGTTTAAATCAAAAACCAGTAGTGTTAGGGAGACCTATTTTTATTTTTTTTTTATTTTTTTTGTGTGTGCATTTCCTCTTGTATATGCTTATGTTTCCTCTTGCTATGTGCTGATCCTTATTTTTTGGTTCCTGAGTATCATCAGCACAGTGCAGAGTGCAAAAATTGCATAAATTGTAACATTGCTGCATTGTGGGCAATTAATTTCCATATATGCAAATTACCTTGTCATTTGTCCAAAGTGATCATGATTGATATGGTGTTTGTGGTCTTTCGTGCATAGTTGACATATGGCAATCAGTGGATGTAATTGGCATGAGTTGGGTATTGCGGGGGAAGAGATATATTAGAGGGAAAAAAAATTACAAGCAAAATGAAAATGCTCTCCCTAATTTTAAATGCTCTTGGTATAAAGGGATATATAAGAAGGCTCAGATGTACTGGAAATTTGGTTGGGGAGAAAAGATTGCAATAAGCAGGCCAAGAGAGCCCCATTGCATAAAAGGAGAAGTCAGCTCATTAAATAAAGTGAAAACCAGGTATGTCATACATTTGTATACTGTCACACTTCAAGCTTTCTCTATATGTCATCATCATCATCATCATCCCAATACAGATCACATGAAAACAGTGTAAATAACTCCCAGTTGCCTAGCAACTATTTGCCTGACAACCATCAACAATAAAATAATTGCCTGGCCATGGCACCCAGTTACCTAGCATCCATCCCCATGGCAACTAATTACCTGGCAATCAGTTGCATAGAAACCGTCGCCTTAGCAACCAGTTGCCTAACAACAGTCTCCAGAGCAACCATCGCCATGACAATGGTCCAGATGGCAACTAATTACCTGTTAATCAGTTGCATAGAAACCATCGCCATAGCAACCAGTTGCCATGGAAAACAGTTGCCTAGCAACTATCGCCATGAAAATGGTCACCATGGTAACGGTTGCGACGGCAAACAGTTGCCTAGCAACCATCGCCACGACAATGGTCACCATGGTATCCATCGCCATGACGACAGTTGCCTAGCAACCATCACCATGGCAACCAGTTGCTTAGCACCCATCGCCATGACAATGGTTGCCATGGTAACCATCGCCATGACAACGGTTGCCATGGCAAACAGTTGCCTAGCATCCACCACCATGGCAACCATCGCCATGACGACAGTTGCCTAGCAACCATCACCATGGCAACCAGTTGCCTAGCACCCATCGCCATGACAATGGTCGCCATGGTAACCATCGCCATGACAACAGTTGCCATGGCAAACAGTTGCCTAGCAACCACCACCATGGCAACCATCGCCACGACAATGGTCGCCATAGTAACCATCGCCATGATGACAGTTGCCTAGCAACCATCACCATGGCAACCAATTGCCTAGCACCCATCGCCATGTCAATGGTCACCATGGTAACCATCGCCATGACAACGGTTGCCATGGCAGGCAGTTGCCTAGCAAACATCACCATGGTAACCAGATGCCTAGCAACTATCGCCATGAACACGGTCACCATGACAATGGTCACCACAGCAACCAGTTACATAGCACCCAAGACCATGCCAATTAACTGCCTGGCAATGGTCCCCATAGCCAACAGTTACACAATAAAGGCACATTATATCTAAAAAATACCATTTTTTTTACAAATTAAGAAAACAAGAGTTTCTCTTTTTAAGACACAAGCACTTTAACTCCTCCCAAAACGGAATAGCATCAACTGCTTAGGTATAGAGCAGTCCAAAAGAATCAAACCCACAACCTGATATGAATAAAAATTCCAATACACAACATTGGGGGTAGTTTAAATCAAAAACCAGTAGTGTTAGGGAGACCTATTTTTATTTTTTTTTTATTTTTTTTGTGTGTGCATTTCCTCTTGTATATGCTTATGTTTCCTCTTGCTATGTGCTGATCCTTATTTTTTGGTTCCTGAGTATCATCAGCACAGTGCAGAGTGCAAAAATTGCATAAATTGTAACATTGCTGCATTGTGGGCAATTAATTTCCATATATGCAAATTACCTTGTCATTTCTCCAAAGTGATCATGATTGATATGGTGTTTGTGGTCTTTCGTGCATAGTTGACATATGGCAATCAGTGGATGTAATTGGCATGAGTTGGGTATTGCGGGGGAAGAGATATATTAGAGGGAAAAAAAATTACAAGCAAAATGAAAATGCTCTCCCTAATTTTAAATGCTCTTGGTATAAAGGGATATATAAGAAGGCTCAGATGTACTGGAAATTTGGTTGGGGAGAAAAGATTGCAATAAGCAGGCCAAGAGAGCCCCATTGCATAAAAGGAGAAGTCAGCTCATTAAATAAAGTGAAAACCAGGTATGTCATACATTTGTATACTGTCACACTTCAAGCTTTCTCTATATGTCATCATCATCATCATCATCCCAATACAGATCACATGAAAACAGTGTAAATAACTCCCAGTTGCCTAGCAACTATTTGCCTGACAACCATCAACAATAAAATAATTGCCTGGCCATGGCACCCAGTTACCTAGCATCCATCCCCATGGCAACTAATTACCTGGCAATCAGTTGCATAGAAACCGTCGCCTTAGCAACCAGTTGCCTAACAACAGTCTCCAGAGCAACCATCGCCATGACAACGGTCCAGATGGCAACTAATTACCTGTTAATCAGTTGAATAGAAAATATCGCCATGGTAACCAGTTGCCTAACAAGTCACCTTAGCAACCAATGCCATGACAACCAGTTGCCATGGCAAACAGTTACCTAGCAACCATCCCCATGGCAATCAGATGCATAGAAACCATCGCCATAGCAACCAGTTGCCATGGAAAACAGTTGCCTAGCAACTATCGCCATGAAAATGGTCACCATGGTAACGGTTGCGACGGCAAACAGTTGCCTAGCAACCATCGCCACGACAATGGTCACCATGGTATCCATCGCCATGACGACAGTTGCCTAGCAACCATCACCATGGCAACCAGTTGCTTAGCACCCATCGCCATGACAATGGTCGCCATGGTAACCATCACCATGACAACGGTTGCCATGTCAAACAGTTCCTAGCATCCACCACCATGGCAACCATCGCCATGACGACAGTTGCCTAGCAACCATCACCATGGCAACCAGTTGCCTAGCACCCATCGCCATGACAATGGTCGCCATGGTAACCATCGCCATGTCAACAGTTGCCATGGCAAACAGTTGCCTAGCAACCACCACCATGGCAACCATCGCCACGACAATGGTCGCCATAGTAACCATCTCCATGGCAACCAATTGCCTAGCACCCATCGCCATGTCAATGGTCGCCATGACAACGGTTGCCATGGCAGGCAGTTGCCTACCAGACATCACAATGGTAACCAGTTGCCTAGCAACTATCGCCATGAACACGGTCGCCATGATAATGGTCACCACAGTAACCAGTTACATAGCACCCAAGACCATGCCAATTAACTGCCTGGCAATGGTCCCCATAGCCAACAGTTACACAATAAAGGCACATTATATCTAAAAAATAAAAAATTTTTTTCAAGCTAAAGAAATCAAGAGTTTCTCTTTTTAAGACACAAGCACTTTAACTCCTCCCAAAAGGGAATAGCATCAACTGCTTAGGTATAGAGCAGTCCAAAAGGATCAAAACCCACAACCTGATATGAATTAAAAATTCCAATACACAACATTGGGGGTAGTTTAAATCAAACACCAGTAGTGTTAGGGTGACCTATTTTTATTTTTTATTATTTTTTTTGTGTGTGCATTTCCTCTTGTATATGCTTATGTTTCCTCTTGCTATGTGCTGATCCTTATTTTTTGGTTCCTGAGTATCATCAGCACAGTGCAGAGTGCAAAAATTGCATAAATTGTAACATTGCTGCATTGTGGGCAATTAATTTCCATATATGCAAATTACCTTGTCATTTGTCCAAAGTGATCATGATTGATATGGTGTTTGTGGTCTTTCGTGCATAGTTGACATATGGCAATCAGTGGATGTAATTGGCATGAGTTGGGTATTGCGGGGGAAGAGATATATTAGAGGGAAAAAAAATTACAAGCAAAATGAAAATGCTCTCCCTAATCTTAAATGCTCTTGGTATAAAGGGATATATAAGAAGGCTCAGATGTACTGGAAATTTGGTTGGGGAGAAAAGATTGCAATAAGCAGGCCAAGAGAGCCCCATTGCATAAAAGAAGTAGTCAGCTCATTAAATAAATGTTAAAACCAGGTATGTCATACATTTGTATACTGTCACACTTCAAGCTCTCTCTATATGTCATCATCATCATCATCATCATCATCATCCCAATACAGATCACATGAAAACAGTGTAAATAACTCCCAGTTGCCTAGCAACTATTTGCCTGACAACCATCAACAATAAAATAATTGCCTGGCCATGGCACCCAGTTACCTAGCATCCATCCCCATGGCAACTAATTACCTGGCAATCAGTTGCATAGAAACCGTCGCCTTAGCAACCAGTTGCCTAACAACAGTCTCCAGAGCAACCATCGCCATGACAATGGTCCAGATGGCAACTAATTACCTGTTAATCAGTTGCATAGAAACCATCGCCATAGCAACCAGTTGCCATGGAAAACAGTTGCCTAGCAACTATCGCCATGAAAATGGTCACCATGGTAACGGTTGCGACGGCAAACAGTTGCCTAGCAACCATCGCCACGACAATGGTCACCATGGTATCCATCGCCATGACGACAGTTGCCTAGCAACCATCACCATGGCAACCAGTTGCTTAGCACCCATCGCCATGACAATGGTTGCCATGGTAACCATCGCCATGACAACGGTTGCCATGGCAAACAGTTGCCTAGCATCCACCACCATGGCAACCATCGACATGACGACAGTTGCCTAGCAACCATCACCATGGCAACCAGTTGCCTAGCACCCATCGCCATGTCAATGGTCGCCATGACAACGGTTGCCATGGCAGGCAGTTGCCTACCAGACATCACAATGGTAACCAGTTGCCTAGCAACTATCACTATGAACACGGTCGCCATGATAATGGTCACCACAGTAACCAGTTACATAGCACCCAAGACCATGCCAATTAACTGCCTGGCAATGGTCCCCATAGCCAACAATTACACAATAAAGGAACATTATATCTAAAAAATACCATTTTTTTTTCAAGCTAAAGAAAACAAGAGTTTCTCTTTTTAAGACACAAGCACTTTAACTCCTCCCAAAAGGGAATAGCATCAACTGCTTAGGTATGGAGCAGTCCAAAAGGATCAAACCCACAACCTGATATGAATAAAAATTCCAATACACAACATTGGGGGTAGTTTAAATCAAACACCAGTAGTGTTAGGGAGACCTATTTTTATTTTTTATTATTTTTTTTGTGTGTGCATTTCCTCTTGTACATGCTTATGTTTCCTCTTGCTATGTGCTGATCCTTATTTTTTGGTTCCTGAGTATCATCAGCACAGTGCAGAGTGCAAAAATTGCATAAATTGTAACATTGCTGCATTGTGGGCAATTAATTTCCATATATGCAAATTACCTTGTCATTTGTCCAAAGTGATCATGATTGACATGGTGTTTGTGGTCTTTCGTGCATAGTTGACATATGGCAATCAGTGGATGTAATTGGCATGAGTTGGGTATTGCGGGGGAAGACGTATATTAGAGGGAAAAAAAATTACAAGCAAAATGAAAATGCTCTCCCTAATCTTAAATGCTCTTGGTATAAAGGGATATATAAGAAGGCTCAGATGTACTAGAAATTTGGTTGGGGAGAAAAGATTGCAATAAGCAGGAAAAGAGAGCCCCATTGCATAAAAGGAGTAGTCAGCTCATTAAATAAAGTGAAAATCAGGTATGTCATATGTTTGTATACTGTCACACTTCAAGCTTTCTCTATATGTCATCATCATCATCATCATCCCAATACAGATCACATGAAAACAGTGTAAATAACTGCCAGTTGCCTAGCAACTATTTGCCTGACAACCATCAACAATAAAATAATTGCCTGGCCATGGCACCCAGTTACCTAGCATCCATCCCCATGGCAACTAATTACCTGGCAATCAGTTGCATAGAAACCGTCGCCTTAGCAACCAGTTGCCTAACAACAGTCTCCAGAGCAACCATCGCCATGACAACGGTCCAGATGGCAACTAATTACCTGTTAATCAGTTGCATAGAAACCATCGCCATGGTAACCAGTTGCCTAACAAGTCACCTTAGCAACCAATGCCATGACAACCAGTTGCCATGGCAAACAGTTACCTAGCAACCATCCCCATGGCAATCAGATGCATAGAAACCATCGCCATAGCAACCAGTTGCCATGGAAAACAGTTGCCTAGCAACTATCGCCATGAAAATGGTCACCATGGTAACGGTTGCGACGGCAAACAGTTGCCTAGCAACCATCGCCACGACAGTGGTCACCATGGTATCCATCGCCATGACGACAGTTGCCTAGCAACCATCACCATGGCAACCAGTTGCTTAGCACCCATCGCCATGACAATGGTCGCCATGGTAACCATCACCATGACAACGGTTGCCATGTCAAACAGTTGCCTAGCATCCACCACCATGGCAACCATCGCCATGACGACAGTTGCCTAGCAACCATCACCATGGCAACCAGTTGCCTAGCACCCATCGCCATGACAATGGTCGCCATGGTAACCATCGCCATGTCAACAGTTGCCATGGCAAACAGTTGCCTAGCAACCACCACCATGGCAACCATCGCCACGACAATGGTCGCCATAGTAACCATCTCCATGGCAACCCATCGCCATGTCAATGGTCGCCATGACAACGGTTGCCATGGCAGGCAGTTGCCTACCAGACATCACAATGGTAACCAGTTGCCTAGCAACTATCGCCATGAACACGGTCGCCATGATAATGGTCACCACAGTAACCAGTTACATAGCACCCAAGACCATGCCAATTAACTGCCTGGCAATGGTCCCCATAGCCAACAGTTACACAATAAAGGCACATTATATCTAAAAAATACAATTTTTTTTTCAAGCTAAAGAAAACAAGAGTTTCTCTTTTTAAGACACAAGCACTTTAACTCCTCCCAAAAGGGAATAGCATCAACTGCTTAGATTTAGAGCAGTCCAAAAGGATCAAAACCCACAACCTGATATGAATAAAAATTCCAATACACAACATTGGGGGTAGTTTAAATCAAACACCAGTAGTGTTAGGGAGACCTATTTTTATTTTTTATTATTTTTTTTGTGTGTGCATTTCCTCTTGTATATGCTTATGTTTCCTCTTGCTATGTGCTGATCCTTATTTTTTGGTTCCTGAGTATCATCAGCACAGTGCAGAGTGCAAAAATTGCATAAATTGTAACATTGCTGCATTGTGGGCAATTAATTTCCATATATGCAAATTACCTTGTCATTTGTCCAAAGTGATCATGATTGATATGGTGTTTGTGGTCTTTCGTGCATAGTTGACATATGGCAATCAGTGGATGTAATTGGCATGAGTTGGATATTGCGGGGGAAGACGTATATTAGAGGGAAAAAAAATTACAAGCAAAATGAAAATGCTCTCCCTAATCTTAAATGCTCTTGGTATAAAGGGATATATAAGAAGGCTCAGATGTACTGGAAATTTGGTTGGGGAGAAAAGATTGCAATAAGCAGGCCAAGAGAGCCCCATTGCATAAAAGGAGTAGTCAGCTCATTAAATAAAGTGAAAATCAGGTATGTCATACATTTGTATACTGTCACACTTCAAGCTCTCTCTATATGTCATCATCATCATCATCATCATCATCATCCCAATACAGATCACATGAAAACAGTGTAAATAACTCCCAGTTGCCTAGCAACTATTTGCCTGACAACCATCAACAATAAAATAATTGCCTGGCCATGGCACCCAGTTACCTAGCATCCATCCCCATGGCAACTAATTACCTGGCAATCAGTTGCATAGAAACCGTCGCCTTAGCAACCAGTTGCCTAACAACAGTCTCCAGAGCAACCATCGCCATGACAACGGTCCAGATGGCAACTAATTACCTGTTAATCAGTTGCATAGAAACCATCGCCATGGTAACCAGTTGCCTAACAAGTCACCTTAGCAACCAATGCCATGACAACCAGTTGCCATGGCAAACAGTTACCTAGCAACCATCCCCATGGCAATCAGATGCATAGAAACCATCGCCATAGCAACCAGTTGCCATGGAAAACAGTTGCCTAGCAACTATCGCCATGAAAATGGTCACCATGGTAACGGTTGCGACGGCAAACAGTTGCCTAGCAACCATCGCCACGACAATGGTCACCATGGTATCCATCGCCATGACGACAGTTGCCTAGCAACCATCACCATGGCAACCAGTTGCTTAGCACCCATCGCCATGACAATGGTTGCCATGGTAACCATCGCCATGACAACGGTTGCCATGGCAAACAGTTGCCTAGCATCCACCACCATGGCAACCATCGCCATGACGACAGTTGCCTAGCAACCATCACCATGGC
Organism: Taudactylus pleione; assembly: GCA_031769625.1. Taxonomy (NCBI): domain Eukaryota; kingdom Metazoa; phylum Chordata; class Amphibia; order Anura; family Myobatrachidae; genus Taudactylus; species Taudactylus pleione. The sequence goes on from JAUIMM010000094.1 coordinate 4,013,444, forward strand.
AACCAGTTGCCTAGCACCCATCGCCATGACAATGGTCGCCATGGTAACCATCGCCATGACAACAGTTGCCATGGCAAACAGTTGCCTAGCAACCACCACATGGCAACCATCGCCACGACAATGGTCGCCATAGTAACCATCGCCATGATGACAGTTGCCTAGCAACCATCACCATGGCAACCAATTGCCTAGCACCCATCGCCATGTCAATGGTCACCATGGTAACCATCGCCATGACAACGGTTGCCATGGCAGGCAGTTGCCTAGCAAACATCACCATGGTAACCAGTTGCCTAGCAACTATCGCCATGAACACGGTCACCATGACAATGGTCACCACAGCAACCAGTTTCATAGCACCCAAGACCATGCCAATTAACTGCCTGGCAATGGTCCCCATAGCCAACAGTTACACAATAAAGGCACATTATATCTAAAAAATACCATTTTTTTTACAAACTAAAGAAAACAAGAGTTTCTCTTTTTAAGACACAAGCACTTTAACTCCTCCCAAAACGGAATAGCATCAACTGCTTAGATATAGAGCAGTCCAAAAGAATCAAACCCACAACCTGATATGAATAAAACTTCCAATACACAACATTGGGGGTAGTTTAAATCAAAAACCAGTAGTGTTAGGGAGACCTATTTTTATTTTTTTTTTATTTTTTTTGTGTGTGCATTTCCTCTTGTATATGCTTATGTTTCCTCTTGCTATGTGCTGATCCTTATTTTTTGGTTCCTGAGTATCATCAGCACAGTGCAGAGTGCAAAAATTGCATAAATTGTAACATTGCTGCATTGTGGGCAATTAATTTCCATATATGCAAATAACCTTGTCATTTCTCCAAAGTGATCATGATTGATATGGTGTTTGTGGTCTTTCGTGCATAGTTGACATATGGCAATCAGTGGATGTAATTGGCATGAGTTGGGTATTGCGGGGGAAGAGATATATTAGAGGGAAAAAAAATTACAAGCAAAATGAAAATGCTCTCCCTAATTTTAAATGCTCTTGGTATAAAGGGATATATAAGAAGGCTCAGATGTACTGGAAATTTGGTTGGGGAGAAAAGATTGCAATAAGCAGGCCAAGAGAGCCCCATTGCATAAAAGGAGAAGTCAGCTCATTAAATAAAGTGAAAACCAGGTATGTCATACATTTGTATACTGTCACACTTCAAGCTTTCTCTATATGTCATCATCATCATCATCATCATCCCAATACAGATCACATGAAAACAGTGTAAATAACTCCCAGTTGCCTAGCAACTATTTGCCTGACAACCATCAACAATAAAATAATTGCCTGGCCATGGCACCCAGTTACCTAGCATCCATCCCCATGGCAACTAATTACCTGGCAATCAGTTGCATAGAAACCGTCGCCTTAGCAACCAGTTGCCTAACAACAGTCTCCAGAGCAACCATCGCCATGACAACGGTCCAGATGGCAACTAATTACCTGTTAATCAGTTGAATAGAAACCATCGCCATGGTAACCAGTTGCCTAACAAGTCACCTTAGCAACCAATGCCATGACAACCAGTTGCCATGGCAAACAGTTACCTAGCAACCATCCCCATGGCAATCAGATGCATAGAAACCATCGCCATAGCAACCAGTTGCCATGGAAAACAGTTGCCTAGCAACTATCGCCATGAAAATGGTCACCATGGTAACGGTTGCGACGGCAAACAGTTGCCTAGCAACCATCGCCACGACAATGGTCACCATGGTATCCATCGCCATGACGACAGTTGCCTAGCAACCATCACCATGGCAACCAGTTGCTTAGCACCCATCGCCATGACAATGGTCGCCATGGTAACCATCACCATGACAACGGTTGCCATGTCAAACAGTTGCCTAGCATCCACCACCATGGCAACCATCGCCATGACGACAGTTGCCTAGCAACCATCACCAGGGCAACCAGTTGCCTAGCACCCATCGCCATGACAATGGTCGCCATGGTAACCATCGCCATGTCAACAGTTGCCATGGCAAACAGTTGCCTAGCAACCTCCACCATGGCAACCATCGCCACGACAATGGTCGCCATAGTAACCATCTCCATGGCAACCAATTGCCTAGCACCCATCACCATGTCAATGGTCGCCATGACAACGGTTGCCATGGCAGGCAGTTGCCTACCAGACATCACAATGGTAACCAGTTGCCTAGCAACTATCGCCATGAACACGGTCGCCATGATAATGGTCTCCACAGTAACCAGTTACATAGCACCCAAGACCATGCCAATTAACTGCCTGGCAATGGTCCCCATAGCCAACAGTTACACAATAAAGGCACATTATATCTAAAAAATACAATTTTTTTTTCAAGCTAAAGAAAACAAGAGTTTCTCTTTTTAAGACACAAGCACTTTAACTCCTCCCAAAAGGGAATAGCATCAACTGCTTAGGTATAGAGCAGTCCAAAAGGATCAAAACCCACAACCTGATATGAATAAAAATTCCAATACACAACATTGGGGGTAGTTTAAATCAAACACCAGTAGTGTTAGGGAGACCTATTTTTATTTTTTATTATTTTTTTTGTGTGTGCATTTCCTCTTGTATATGCTTATGTTTCCTCTTGCTATGTGCTGATCCTTATTTTTTGGTTCCTGAGTATCATCAGCACAGTGCAGAGTGCAAAAATTGCATAAATTGTAACATTGCTGCATTGTGGGCAATTAATTTCCATATATGCAAATTACCTTGTCATTTCTCCAAAGTGATCATGATTGATATGGTGTTTGTGGTCTTTCGTGCATAGTTGACATATGGCAATCAGTGGATGTAATTGGCATGAGTTGGGTATTGCGGGGGCAGAGATATATTAGAGGGAAAAAAAATTACAAGCAAAATGAAAGTGCTCTCCCTAATTTTAAATGCTCTTGGTATAAAGGGATATATAAGAAGGCTCAGATGTACTGGAAATTTGGTTGGGGAGAAAAGATTGCAATAAGCAGGCCAAGAGAGCCCCATTGCATAAAAGAAGTAGTCAGCTCATTAAATAAATGTGAAAACCAGGTATGTCATACATTTGTATACTGTCACACTTCAAGCTCTCTCTATATGTCATCATCATCATCATCATCATCCCAATACAGATCACATGAAAACAGTGTAAATAACTCCCAGTTGCCTAGCAACTATTTGCCTGACAACCATCAACAATAAAATAATTGCCTGGCCATGGCACCCAGTTACCTAGCATCCATCCCCATGGCAACTAATTACCTGGCAATCAGTTGCATAGAAACCGTCGCCTTAGCAACCAGTTGCCTAACAACAGTCTCCAGAGCAACCATCGCCATGACAACGGTCCAGATGGCAACTAATTACCTGTTAATCAGTTGCATAGAAACCATCGCCATAGCAACCAGTTGCCATGGAAAACAGTTGCCTAGCAACTATCGCCATGAAAATGGTCACCATGGTAACGGTTGCGACGGCAAACAGTTGCCTAGCAACCATCGCCACGACAATGGTCACCATGGTATCCATCGCCATGACGACAGTTGCCTAGCAACCATCACCATGGCAACCAGTTGCTTAGCACCCATCGCCATGACAATGGTTGCCATGGTAACCATCGCCATGACAACGGTTGCCATGGCAAACAGTTGCCTAGCATCCACCACCATGGCAACCATCGCCATGACGACAGTTGCCTAGCAACCATCACCATGGCAACCAGTTGCCTAGCACCCATCGCCATGACAATGGTCGCCATGGTAACCATCGCCATGACAACAGTTGCCATGGCAAACAGTTGCCTAGCAACCACCACCATGGCAACCATCGCCACGACAATGGTCGCCATAGTAACCATCGCCATGATGACAGTTGCCTAGCAACCATCACCATGGCAACCAATTGCCTAGCACCCATCGCCATGTCAATGGTCACCATGGTAACCATCGCCATGACAACGGTTGCCATGGCAGGCAGTTGCCTAGCAAACATCACCATGGTAACCAGTTGCCTAGCAACTATCGCCATGAACACGGTCACCATGACAATGGTCACCACAGCAACCAGTTACATAGCACCCAAGACCATGCCAATTAACTGCCTGGCAATGGTCCCCATAGCCAACAGTTACACATTAAAGGCACATTATATCTAAAAAATAACATTTTTTTTACAAACTAAAGAAAACAAGAGTTTCTCTTTTTAAGACACAAGCACTTTAACTCCTCCCAAAACGGAATAGCATCAACTGCTTAGATATAGAGCAGTCCAAAAGAATCAAACCCACAACCTGATATGAATAAAACTTCCAATACACAACATTGGGGGTAGTTTAAATCAAAAACCAGTAGTGTTAGGGAGACCTATTTTTATTTTTTTTTTATTTTTTTTGTGTGTGCATTTCCTCTTGTATATGCTTATGTTTCCTCTTGCTATGTGCTGATCCTTATTTTTTGGTTCCTGAGTATCATCAGCACAGTGCAGAGTGCAAAAATTGCATAAATTGTAACATTGGTGCATTGTGGGCAATTAATTTCCATATATGCAAATTACCTTGTCATTTGTCCAAAGTGATCATGATTGATATGGTGTTTGTGGTCTTTCGTGCATAGTTGACATATGGCAATCAGTGGATGTAATTGGCATGAGTTGGGTATTGCGGGGGAAGAGATATATTAGAGGGAAAAAAAATTACAAGCAAAATGAAAATGCTCTCCCTAATCTTAAATGCTCTTGGTATAAAGGGATATATAAGAAGGCTCAGATGTACTGGAAATTTGGTTGGGGAGAAAAGATTGCAATAAGCAGGCCAAGAGAGCCCCATTGCATAAAAGAAGTAGTCAGCTCATTAAATAAATGTGAAAACCAGGTATGTCATACATTTGTATACTGTCACACTTCAAGCTCTCTCTATATGTCATCATCATCATCATCATCATCATCATCCCAATACAGATCACATGAAAACAGTGTAAATAACTCCCAGTTGCCTAGCAACTATTTGCCTGACAACCATCAACAATAAAATAATTGCCTGGCCATGGCACCCAGTTACCTAGCATCCATCCCCATGGCAACTAATTACCTGGCAATCAGTTGCATAGAAACCGTCGCCTTAGCAACCAGTTGCCTAACAACAGTCTCCAGAGCAACCATCGCCATGACAACGGTCCAGATGGCAACTAATTACCTGTTAATCAGTTGCATAGAAACCATCGCCATAGCAACCAGTTGCCATGGAAAACAGTTGCCTAGCAACTATCGCCATGAAAATGGTCACCATGGTAACGGTTGCGACGGCAAACAGTTGCCTAGCAACCATCGCCACGACAATGGTCACCATGGTATCCATCGCCATGACGACAGTTGCCTAGCAACCATCACCATGGCAACCAGTTGCTTAGCACCCATCGCCATGACAATGGTTGCCATGGTAACCATCGCCATGACAACGGTTGCCATGGCAAACAGTTGCCTAGCATCCACCACCATGGCAACCATCGCCATGATGACAGTTGCCTAGCAACCATCACCATGGCAACCAGTTGCCTAGCACCCATCGCCATGACAATGGTCGCCATGGTAACCATCGCCATGACAACAGTTGCCATGGCAAACAGTTGCCTAGCAACCACCACCATGGCAACCATCGCCACGACAATGGTCGCCATAGTAACCATCGCCATGATGACAGTTGCCTAGCAACCATCACCATGGCAACCAATTGCCTAGCACCCATCGCCATGTCAATGGTCACCATGGTAACCATCGCCATGACAACGGTTGCCATGGCAGGCAGTTGCCTAGCAAACATCACCATGGTAACCAGTTGCCTAGCAACTATCGCCATGAACACGGTCACCATGACAATGGTCACCACAGCAACCAGTTACATAGCACCCAAGACCATGCCAATTAACTGCCTGGCAATGGTCCCCATAGCCAACAGTTACACATTAAAGGCACATTATATCTAAAAAATAACATTTTTTTTACAAACTAAAGAAAACAAGAGTTTCTCTTTTTAAGACACAAGCACTTTAACTCCTCCCAAAACAGAATAGCATCAACCTCTTAGATTTAGAGCAGTCCAAAAGAATCAAACCCACAACCTGATATGAATAAAACTTCCAATACACAACATTGGGGGTAGTTTAAATCAAAAACCAGTAGTGTTAGGGAGACCTATTTTTATTTTTTTTTTATTTTTTTTGTGTGTGCATTTCCTCTTGTATATGCTTATGTTTCCTCTTGCTATGTGCTGATCCTTATTTTTTGGTTCCTGAGTATCATCAGCACAGTGCAGAGTGCAAAAATTGCATAAATTGTAACATTGCTGCATTGTGGGCAATTAATTTCCATATATGCAAATTACCTTGTCATTTCTCCAAAGTGATCATGATTGATATGGTGTTTGTGGTCTTTCGTGCATAGTTGACATATGGCAATCAGTGGATGTAATTGGCATGAGTTGGGTATTGCGGGGGAAGAGATATATTAGAGGGAAAAAAAATTACAAGCAAAATGAAAATGCTCTCCCTAATTTTAAATGCTCTTGGTATAAAGGGATATATAAGAAGGCTCAGATGTACTGGAAATTTGGTTGGGGAGAAAAGATTGCAATAAGCAGGCCAAGAGAGCCCCATTGCATAAAAGGAGAAGTCAGCTCATTAAATAAAGTGAAAACCAGGTATGTCATACATTTGTATACTGTCACACTTCAAGCTTTCTCTATATGTCATCATCATCATCATCATCATCCCAATACAGATCACATGAAAACAGTGTAAATAACTCCCAGTTGCCTAGCAACTATTTGCCTGACAACCATCAACAATAAAATGATTGCCTGGCCATGGCACCCAGTTACCTAGCATCCATCCCCATGGCAACTAATTACCTGGCAATCAGTTGCATAGAAACCGTCACCTTAGCAACCAGTTGCCTAACAACAGTCTCCAGAGCAACCATCGCCATGACAACGGTCCAGATGGCAACTAATTACCTGTTAATCAGTTGAATAGAAACCATCGCCATGGTAACCAGTTGCCTAACAAGTCACCTTAGCAACCAATGCCATGACAACCAGTTGCCATGGCAAACAGTTACCTAGCAACCATCCCCATGGCAATCAGATGCATAGAAACCATCGCCATAGCAACCAGTTGCCATGGAAAACAGTTGCCTAGCAACTATCGCCATGAAAATGGTCACCATGGTAACGGTTGCGACGGCAAACAGTTGCCTAGCAACCATCGCCACGACAATGGTCACCATGGTATCCATCGCCATGACGACAGTTGCCTAGCAACCATCACCATGGCAACCAGTTGCTTAGCACCCATCGCCATGACAATGGTCGCCATGGTAACCATCACCATGACAACGGTTGCCATGTCAAACAGTTGCCTAGCATCCACCACCATGGCAACCATCGCCATGACGACAGTTGCCTAGCAACCATCACCATGGCAACCAGTTGCCTAGCACCCATCGCCATGACAATGGTCGCCATGGTAACCATCACCATGTCAACAGTTGCCATGGCAAACAGTTGCCTAGCAACCACCACCATGGCAACCATCGCCACGACAATGGTCGCCATAGTAACCATCTCCATGGCAACCAATTGCCTAGCACCCATCGCCATGTCAATGGTCGCCATGACAACGGTTGCCATGGCAGGCAGTTGCCTAGCAAACATCATAATGGTAACCAGTTGCCTAGCAACTATCGCCATGAACACGGTCGCCATGATAATGGTCACCACAGTAACCAGTTACATAGCACCCAAGACCATGCCAATTAACTGCCTGGTAATGGTCCCCATAGCCAACAGTTACACAATAAAGGCACATTATATCTAAAAAATACAATTTTTTTTTCAAGCTAAAGAAAACAAGAGTTTCTCTTTTTAAGACACAAGCACTTTAACTCCTCCCATAAGGGAATAGCATCAACTGCTTAGGTATAGAGCAGTCCAAAAGGATCAAACCCACAACCTGATATGAATAAAAATTCCAAAACACAACATTGGGGGTAGTTTAAATCAAACACCAGTAGTGTTAGGGAGACCTATTTTTATTTTTTTTTATTTTTTTTGTGTGTGCATTTCCTCTTGTATATGCTTATGTTTCCTCTTGCTATGTGCTGATCCTTATTTTTTGGTTTCTGAGTATCATCAGCACAGTGCAGAGTGCAAAAATTGCATAAATTGTAACATTGCTGCATTGTGGGCAATTAATTTCCATATATGCAAATTACCTTGTCATTTGTCCAAAGTGATCATGATTGATATGGTGTTTGTGGTCTTTCGTGCATAGTTGACATATGGCAATCAGTGGATGTAATTGGCATGAGTTGGGTATTGCGGGGGAAGAGATATATTAGAGGGAAAAAAAATTACAAGCAAAATGAAAATGCTCTCCCTAATCTTAAATGCTCTTGGTATAAAGGGATATATAAGAAGGCTCAGATGTACTGGAAATTTGGTTGGGGAGAAAAGATTGCAATAAGCAGGCCAAGAGAGCCCCATTGCATAAAAGAAGTAGTCAGCTCATTAAATAAATGTGAAAACCAGGTATGTCATACATTTGTATACTGTCACACTTCAAGCTCTCTCTATATGTCATCATCATCATCATCATCATCCCAATACAGATCACATGAAAACAGTGTAAATAACTCCCAGTTGCCTAGCAACTATTTGCCTGACAACCATCAACAATAAAATAATTGCCTGGCCATGGCACCCAGTTACCTAGCATCCATCCCCATGGCAACTAATTACCTGGCAATCAGTTGCATAGAAACCGTCGCCTTAGCAACCAGTTGCCTAACAACAGTCTCCAGAGCAACCATCGCCATGACAACGGTCCAGATGGCAACTAATTACCTGTTAATCAGTTGCATAGAAACCATCGCCATAGCAACCAGATGCCATGGAAAACAGTTGCCTAGCAACTATCGCCATGAAAATGGTCACCATGGTAACGGTTGCGACGGCAAACAGTTGCCTAGCAACCATCGCCACGACAATGGTCACCATGGTATCCATCGCCATGACGACAGTTGCCTAGCAACCATCACCATGGCAACCAGTTGCTTAGCACCCATCGCCATGACAATGGTCGCCATGGTAACCATCGCCATAACAACGGTTGCCATGGCAAACAGTTGCCTAGCATCCACCACCATGGCAACCATCGCCATGATGACAGTTGCCTAGCAACCATCACCATGGCAACCAGTTGCCTAGCACCCATCGCCATGACAATGGTCGCCATGGTAACCATCGCCATGACAACAGTTGCCATGGCAAACAGTTGCCTAGCAACCACCACCATGGCAACCATCGCCACGACAATGGTCGCCATAGTAACCATCGCCATGATGACAGTTGCCTAGCAACCATCACCATGGCAACCAATTGCCTAGCACCCATCGCCATGTCAATGGTCACCATGGTAACCATCGCCATGACAACGGTTGCCATGGCAGGCAGTTGCCTAGCAAACATCACCATGGTAACCAGTTGCCTAGCAACTATCACCATGGCAACCAATTGCCTAGCACCCATCGCCATGTCAATGGTCACCATGGTAACCATCGCCATGACAACGGTTGCCATGGCAGGCAGTTGCCTAGCAAACATCACCATGGTAACCAGTTGCCTAGCAACTATCGCCATGAACACGGTCACCATGACAATGGTCACCACAGCAACCAGTTACATAGCACCCAAGACCATGCCAATTAACTGCCTGGCAATGGTCCCCATAGCCAACAGTTACACAATAAAGGCACATTATATCTAAAAAATACCATTTTTTTTACAAACTAAAGAAAACAAGAGTTTCTCTTTTTAAGACACAAGCACTTTAACTCCTCCCAAAACGGAATAGCATCAACTGCTTAGATATAGAGCAGTCCAAAAGAATCAAACCCACAACCTGATATGAATAAAACTTCCAATACACAACATTGGGGGTAGTTTAAATCAAAAACCAGTAGTGTTAGGGAGACCTATTTTTATTTTTTTTTTATTTTTTTTGTGTGTGCATTTCCTCTTGTATATGCTTATGTTTCCTCTTGCTATGTGCTGATCCTTATTTTTTGGTTCCTGAGTATCATCAGCACAGTGCAGAGTGCAAAAATTGCATAAATTGTAACATTGCTGCATTGTGGGCAATTAATTTCCATATATGCAAATTACCTTGTCATTTGTCCAAAGTGATCATGATTGATATGGTGTTTGTGGTCTTTCGTGCATAGTTGACATATGGCAATCAGTGGATGTAATTGGCATGAGTTGGGTATTGCGGGGGAAGAGATATATTAGAGGGAAAAAAAATTACAAGCAAAATGAAAATGCTCTCCCTAATCTTAAATGCTCTTGGTATAAAGGGATATATAAGAAGGCTCAGATGTACTGGAAATTTGGTTGGGGAGAAAAGATTGCAATAAGCAGGCCAAGAGAGCCCCATTGCATAAAAGAAGTAGTCAGCTCATTAAATAAATGTGAAAACCAGGTATGTCATACATTTGTATACTGTCACACTTCAAGCTCTCTCTATATGTCATCATCATCATCATCATCATCATCCCAATACAGATCACATGAAAACAGTGTAAATAACTCCCAGTTGCCTAGCAACTATTTGCCTGACAACCATCAACAATAAAATAATTGCCTGGCCATGGCACCCAGTTACCTAGCATCCATCCCCATGGCAACTAATTACCTGGCAATCAGTTGCATAGAAACCGTCGCCTTAGCAACCAGTTGCCTAACAACAGTCTCCAGAGCAACCATCGCCATGACAACGGTCCAGATGGCAACTAATTACCTGTTAATCAGTTGCATAGAAACCATCGCCATAGCAACCAGATGCCATGGAAAACAGTTGCCTAGCAACTATCGCCATGAAAATGGTCACCATGGTAACGGTTGCGACGGCAAACAGTTGCCTAGCAACCATCGCCACGACAATGGTCACCATGGTATCCATCGCCATGACGACAGTTGCCTAGCAACCATCACCATGGCAACCAGTTGCTTAGCACCCATCGCCATGACAATGGTCGCCATGGTAACCATCGCCATAACAACGGTTGCCATGGCAAACAGTTGCCTAGCATCCACCACCATGGCAACCATCGCCATGACGACAGTTGCCTAGCAACCATCACCATGGCAACCAGTTGCCTAGCACCCATCGCCATGACAATGGTCGCCATGGTAACCATCGCCATGACAACAGTTGCCATGGCAAACAGTTGCCTAGCAACCACCACCATGGCAACCATCGCCACGACAATGGTCGCCATAGTAACCATCGCCATGATGACAGTTGCCTAGCAACCATCACCATGGCAACCAATTGCCTAGCACCCATCGCCATGTCAATGGTCACCATGGTAACCATCGCCATTTCAACGGTTGCCATGGCAGGCAGTTGCCTAGCAAACATCACCATGGTAACCAGTTGCCTAGCAACTATCACCATGGCAACCAATTGCCTAGCACCCATCGCCATGTCAATGGTCACCATGGTAACCATCACCATGACAACGGTTGCCATGGCAGGCAGTTGCCTAGCAAACATCACCATGGTAACCAGTTGCCTAGCAACTATCGCCATGAACACGGTCACCATGACAATGGTCACCACAGCAACCAGTTACATAGCACCCAAGACCATGCCAACTAACTGCCTGGCAATGGTCCCCATAGCCAACAGTTACACAATAAAGGCACATTATATCTAAAAAATACCATTTTTTTTACAAACTAAAGAAAACAAGAGTTTCTCTTTTTAAGACACAAGCACTTTAACTCCTCCCAAAACGGAATAGCATCAACTGCTTAGATATAGAGCAGTCCAAAAGAATCAAACCCACAACCTGATATGAATAAAACTTCCAATACACAACATTGGGGGTAGTTTAAATCAAAAACCAGTAGTGTTAGGGAGACCTATTTTTATTTTTTTTTTATTTTTTTTGTGTGTGCATTTCCTCTTGTATATGCTTATGTTTCCTCTTGCTATGTGCTGATCCTTATTTTTTGGTTCCTGAGTATCATCAGCACAGTGCAGAGTGCAAAAATTGCATAAATTGTAACATTGCTGCATTGTGGGCAATTAATTTCCATATATGCAAATTACCTTGTCATTTCTCCAAAGTGATCATGATTGATATGGTGTTTGTGGTCTTTCGTGCATAGTTGACATATGGCAATCAGTGGATGTAATTGGCATGAGTTGGGTATTGCGGGGGAAGAGATATATTAGAGGGAAAAAAAATTACAAGCAAAATGAAAATGCTCTCCCTAATTTTAAATGCTCTTGGTATAAAGGGATATATAAGAAGGCTCAGATGTACTGGAAATTTGGTTGGGGAGAAAAGATTGCAATAAGCAGGCCAAGAGAGCCCCATTGCATAAAAGAAGTAGTCAGCTCATTAAATAAATGTGAAAACCAGGTATGTCATACATTTGTATACTGTCACACTTCAAGCTCTCTCTATATGTCATCATCATCATCATCATCATCATCCCAATACAGATCACATGAAAACAGTGTAAATAACTCCCAGTTGCCTAGCAACTATTTGCCTGACAACCATCAACAATAAAATAATTGCCTGGCCATGGCACCCAGTTACCTAGCATCCATCCCCATGGCAACTAATTACCTGGCAATCAGTTGCATAGAAACCGTCGCCTTAGCAACCAGTTGCCTAACAACAGTCTCCAGAGCAACCATCGCCATGACAACGGTCCAGATGGCAACTAATTACCTGGCAATCAGTTGCATAGAAACTGTCGCCTTAGCAACCAGTTGCCTAACAACAGTCTCCAGAGCAACCATCGCCATGACAACGGTCCAGATGGCAACTAATTACCTGTTAATCAGTTGCATAGAAACCATCGCCATAGCAACCAGTTGCCATGGAAAACAGTTGCCTAGCAACTATCGCCATGAAAATGGTCACCATGGTAACGGTTGCGACGGCAAACAGTTGCCTAGCAACCATCGCCACGACAATGGTCACCATGGTATCCATCACCATGACGACAGTTGCCTAGCAACCATCACCATGGCAACCAGTTGCCTAGCACCCATCGCCATGACAATGGTCGCCATGGTAACCATCGCCATGACAACAGTTGCCATGGCAAACAGTTGCCTAGCAACCACCACCCTGGCAACCATCGCCACGACAATGGTCGCCATAGTAACCATCGCCATGATGACAGTTGCCTAGCAACCATCACCATGGCAACCAATTGCCTAGCACCCATCGCCATGTCAATGGTCACCATGGTAACCATCACCATGACAATGGTTGCCATGGCAGGCAGTTGCCTACCAGACATCACAATGGTAACCAGTTGCCTAGCAACTATCGCCATGAACACGGTCGCCATGATAATGGTCACCACAGTAACCAGTTACATAGCACCCAAGACCATGCCAATTAACTGCCTGGCAATGGTCCCCATAGCCAACAGTTACACAATAAAGGCACATTATATCTAAAAAATAAAAATTTTTTTTCAAGCTAAAGAAAACAAGTTTCTCTTTTTAAGACACAAGCACTTTAACTTCTCCCAAAAGGGAATAGCATCAACTGCTTAGGTATAGAGCAGTCCAAAAGGATCAAACCCACAACCTGATATGAATAAAAATTCCAATACACAACATTGGGGGTAGTTTAAATCAAACAGCAGTAGTGTTAGGGAGACCTATTTTTATTTTTTTTTTATTTTTTTTGTGTGTGCATTTCCTCTTGTATATGCTTATGTTTCCTCTTGCTATGTGCTGATCCTTATTTTTTGGTTCCTGAGTATCATCAGCACAGTGCAGAGTGCAAAAATTGCATAAATTGTAACATTGCTGCATTGTGGGCAATTAATTTCCATATATGCAAATTACCTTGTCATTTGTCCAAAGTGATCATGATTGATATGGTGTTTGTGGTCTTTCGTGCATAGTTGACATATGGCAATCAGTGGATGTAATTGGCATGAGTTGGGTATTGCGGGGGAAGAGATATATTAGAGGGAAAAAAAATTACAAGCAAAATGAAAATGCTCTCCCTAATCTTAAATGCTCTTGGTATAAAGGGATATATAAGAAGGCTCAGATGTACTGGAAATTTGGTTGGGGAGAAAAGATTGCAATAAGCAGGCCAAGAGAGCCCCATTGCATAAAAGAAGTAGTCAGCTCATTAAATAAATGTGAAAACCAGGTATGTCATACATTTGTATACTGTCACACTTCAAGCTCTCTCTATATGTCATCATCATCATCATCATCATCATCCCAATACAGATCACATGAAAACAGTGTAAATAACTCCCAGTTGCCTAGCAACTATTTGCCTGACAACCATCAACAATAAAATAATTGCCTGGCCATGGCACCCAGTTACCTAGCATCCATCCCCATGGCAACTAATTACCTGGCAATCAGTTGCCTAACAACAGTCTCCAGAGCAACCATCGCCATGACAATGGTCCAGATGGCAACTAATTACCTGTTAATCAGTTGCATAGAAACCATCGCCATAGCAACCAGTTGCCATGGAAAACAGTTGCCTAGCAACTATCGCCATGAAAATGGTCACCATGGTAACGGTTGCGACGGCAAACAGTTGCCTAGCAACCATCGCCACGACAATGGTCACCATGGTATCCATCGCCATGACGACAGTTGCCTAGCAACCATCACCATGGCAACCAGTTGCTTAGCACCCATCGCCATGACAATGGTTGCCATGGTAACCATCGCCATGACAACGGTTGCCATGGCAAACAGTTGCCTAGCATCCACCACCATGGCAACCATCGCCATGACGACAGTTGCCTAGCAACCATCACCATGGCAACCAGTTGCCTAGCACCCATCGCCATGACAATGGTCGCCATGGTAACCATCGCCATGACAACAGTTGCCATGGCAAACAGTTGCCTAGCAACCACCACCATGGCAACCATCGCCACGACAATGGTCGCCATAGTAACCATCGCCATGATGACAGTTGCCTAGCAACCATCACCATGGCAACCAATTGCCTAGCACCCATCGCCATGTCAATGGTCACCATGGTAACCATCGCCATGACAACGGTTGCCATGGCAGGCAGTTGCCTAGCAAACATCACCATGGTAACCAGTTGCCTAGCAACTATCGCCATGAACACGGTCACCATGACAATGGTCACCACAGCAACCAGTTACATAGCACCCAAGACCATGCCAATTAACTGCCTGGCAATGGTCCCCATAGCCAACAGTTACACAATAAAGGCACATTATATCTAAAAAATACCATTTTTTTTACAAACTAAAGAAAACAAGAGTTTCTCTTTTTAAGACACAAGCACTTTAACTCCTCCCAAAATGGAATAGCATCAACTGCTTAGATATAGAGCAGTCCAAAAGAATCAAACCCACCACCTGATATGAATAAAACTTCCAATACACAACATTGGGGGTAGTTTAAATCAAAAACCAGTAGTGTTAGGGAGACCTATTTTTATTTTTTTTTTATTTTTTTTGTGTGTGCATTTCCTCTTGTATATGCTTATGTTTCCTCTTGCTATGTGCTGATCCTTATTTTTTGGTTCCTGAGTATCATCAGCACAGTGCAGAGTGCAAAAATTGCATAAATTGTAACATTGCTGCATTGTGGGCAATTAATTTCCATATATGCAAATTACCTTGTCATTTCTCCAAAGTGATCATGATTGATATGGTGTTTGTGGTCTTTCGTGCATAGTTGACATATGGCAATCAGTGGATGTAATTGGCATGAGTTGGGTATTGCGGGGGAAGAGATATATTAGAGGGAAAAAAAATTACAAGCAAAATGAAAATGCTCTCCCTAATTTTAAATGCTCTTGGTATAAAGGGATATATAAGAAGGCTCAGATGTACTGGAAATTTGGTTGGGGAGAAAAGATTGCAATAAGCAGGCCAAGAGAGCCCCATTGCATAAAAGGAGAAGTCAGCTCATTAAATAAAGTGAAAACCAGGTATGTCATACATTTGTATACTGTCACACTTCAAGCTTTCTCTATATGTCATCATCATCATCATCATCATCATCCCAATACAGATCACATGAAAACAGTGTAAATAACTCCCAGTTGCCTAGCAACTATTTGCCTGACAACCATCAACATTAAAATGATTGCCTGGCCATGGCACCCAGTTACCTAGCATCCATCCCCATGGCAACTAATTACCTGGCAATCAGTTGCATAGAAACCGTCGCCTTAGCAACCAGTTGCCTAACAACAGTCTCCAGAGCAACCATCGCCATGACAACGGTCCAGATGGCAACTAATTACCTGTTAATCAGTTGAATAGAAACCATCGCCATGGTAACCAGTTGCCTAACAAGTCACCTTAGCAACCAATGCCATGACAACCAGTTGCCATGGCAAACAGTTACCTAGCAACCATCCCCATGGCAATCAGATGCATAGAAACCATCGCCATAGCAACCAGTTGCCATGGAAAACAGTTGCCTAGCAACTATCGCCATGAAAATGGTCACCATGGTAACGGTTGCGACGGCAAACAGTTGCCTAGCAACCATCGCCACGACAATGGTCACCATGGTATCCATCGCCATGACGACAGTTGCCTAGCAACCATCACCATGGCAACCAGTTGCTTAGCACCCATCGCCATGACAATGGTCGCCATGGTAACCATCACCATGACAACGGTTGCCATGTCAAACAGTTGCCTAGCATCCACCACCATGGCAACCATCGCCATGACGACAGTTGCCTAGCAACTATCACCATGGCAACCAGTTGCCTAGCACCCATCGCCATGACAATGGTCGCCATGGTAACCATCGCCATGTCAACAGTTGCCATGGCAAACAGTTGCCTAGCAACCACCACCATGGCAACCATCGCCACGACAATGGTCGCCATAGTAACCATCTCCATGGCAACCAATTGCCTAGCACCCATCGCCATGTCAATGGTCGCCATGACAACGGTTGCCATGGCAGGCAGTTGCCTAGCAAACATCACAATGGTAACCAGTTGCCTAGCAACTATCGCCATGAACACGGTCGCCATGATAATGGTCACCACAGTAACCAGTTACATAGCACCCAAGACCATGCCAATTAACTGCCTGGCAATGGTCCCCATAGCCAACAGTTACACAATAAAGGCACATTATATCTAAAAAATACCATTTTTTTTTCAAGCTAAAGAAAACAAGAGTTTCTCTTTTTAAGACACAAGCACTTTAACTCCTCCCAAAAGGGAATAGCATCAACTGCTTAGATATAGAGCAGTCCAAAAGGATCAAACCCACAACCTGATATGAATAAAAATTCCAATACACAACATTGGGGGTAGTTTAAATCAAACACCAGTAGTGTTAGGGAGACCTATTTTTATTTTTTTTTATTTTTTTTGTGTGTGCATTTCCTCTTGTATATGCTTATGTTTCCTCTTGCTATGTGCTGATCCTTATTTTTTGGTTCCTGAGTATCATCAGCACAGTGCAGAGTGCAAAAATTGCATAAATTGTAACATTGCTGCATTGTGGGCAATTAATTTCCATATATGCAAATTACCTTGTCATTTGTCCAAAGTGATCATGATTGATATGGTGTTTGTGGTCTTTCGTGCATAGTTGACATATGGCAATCAGTGGATGTAATTGGCATGAGTTGGGTATTGCGGGGGAAGAGATATATTAGAGGGAAAAAAAATTACAAGCAAAATGAAAATGCTCTCCCTAATCTTAAATGCTCTTGGTATAAAGGGATATATAAGAAGGCTCAGATGTACTGGAAATTTGGTTGGGGAGAAAAGATTGCAATAAGCAGGCCAAGAGAGCCCCATTGCATAAAAGAAGTAGTCAGCTCATTAAATAAATGTGAAAACCAGGTATGTCATACATTTGTATACTGTCACACTTCAAGCTCTCTCTATATGTCATCATCATCATCATCATCATCCCAATACAGATCACATGAAAACAGTGTAAATAACTCCCAGTTGCCTAGCAACTATTTGCCTGACAACCATCAACAATAAAATAATTGCCTGGCCATGGCACCCAGTTACCTAGCATCCATCCCCATGGCAACTAATTACCTGGCAATCAGTTGCATAGAAACCGTCGCCTTAGCAACCAGTTGCCTAACAACAGTCTCCAGAGCAACCATCGCCATGACAACGGTCCAGATGGCAACTAATTACCTGTTAATCAGTTGCATAGAAACCATCGCCATAGCAACCAGTTGCCATGGAAAACAGTTGCCTAGCAACTATCGCCATGAAAATGGTCACCATGGTAACGGTTGCGACGGCAAACAGTTGCCTAGCAACCATCGCCACGACAATGGTCACCATGGTATCCATCGCCATGACGACAGTTGCCTAGCAACCATCACCATGGCAACCAGTTGCTTAGCACCCATCGCCATGACAATGGTTGCCATGGTAACCATCGCCATGACAACGGTTGCCATGGCAAACAGTTGCCTAGCATCCACCACCATGGCAACCATCGCCATGACGACAGTTGCCTAGCAACCATCACCATGGCAACCAGTTGCCTAGCACCCATCGCCATGACAATGGTCGCCATGGTAACCATCGCCATGACAACAGTTGCCATGGCAAACAGTTGCCTAGCAACCACCACCATGGCAACCATCGCCACGACAATGGTCGCCATAGTAACCATCGCCATGATGACAGTTGCCTAGCAACCATCACCATGGCAACCAATTGCCTAGCACCCATCGCCATGTCAATGGTCACCATGGTAACCATCGCCATGACAACGGTTGCCATGGCAGGCAGTTGCCTAGCAAACATCACCATGGTAACCAGTTGCCTAGCAACTATCGCCATGAACACGGTCACCATGACAATGGTCACCACAGCAACCAGTTACATAGCACCCAAGACCATGCCAATTAACTGCCTGGCAATGGTCCCCATAGCCAACAGTTACACAATAAAGGCACATTATATCTAAAAAATACCATTTTTTTTACAAACTAAAGAAAACAAGAGTTTCTCTTTTTAAGACACAAGCACTTTAACTTCTCCCAAAACGGAATAGCATCAATTGCTTAGATATAGAGGAGTCCAAAAGAATCAAACCCACAACCTGATATGAATAAAACTTCCAATACACAACATTGGGGGTAGTTTAAATCAAAAACCAGTAGTGTTAGGGAGACCTATTTTTATTTTTTTTTTATTTTTTTTGTGTGTGCATTTCCTCTTGTATATGCTTATGTTTCCTCTTGCTATGTGCTGATCCTTATTTTTTGGTTCCTGAGTATCATCAGCACAGTGCAGAGTGCAAAAATTGCATAAATTGTAACATTGCTGCATTGTGGGCAATTAATTTCCATATATGCAAATTACCTTGTCATTTCTCCAAAGTGATCATGATTGATATGGTGTTTGTGGTCTTTCGTGCATAGTTGACATATGGCAATCAGTGGATGTAATTGGCATGAGTTGGGTATTGCGGGGGAAGAGATATATTAGAGGGAAAAAAAATTACAAGCAAAATGAAAATGCTCTCCCTAATTTTAAATGCTCTTGGTATAAAGGGATATATAAGAAGGCTCAGATGTACTGGAAATTTGGTTGGGGAGAAAAGATTGCAATAAGCAGGCCAAGAGAGCCCCATTGCATAAAAGGAGAAGTCAGCTCATTAAATAAAGTGAAAACCAGGTATGTCATACATTTGTATACTGTCACACTTCAAGCTTTCTCTATATGTCATCATCATCATCATCATCATCCCAATACAGATCACATGAAAACAGTGTAAATAACTCCCAGTTGCCTAGCAACTATTTGCCTGACAACCATCAACAATAAAATGATTGCCTGGCCATGGCACCCAGTTACCTAGCATCCATCCCCATGGCAACTAATTACCTGGCAATCAGTTGCATAGAAACCGTCACCTTAGCAACCAGTTGCCTAACAACAGTCTCCAGAGCAACCATCGCCATGACAACGGTCCAGATGGCAACTAATTACCTGTTAATCAGTTGAATAGAAACCATCGCCATGGTAACCAGTTGCCTAACAAGTCACCTTAGCAACCAATGCCATGACAACCAGTTGCCATGGCAAACAGTTACCTAGCAACCATCCCCATGGCAATCAGATGCATAGAAACCATCGCCATAGCAACCAATTGCCATGGAAAACAGTTGCCTAGCAACTATCGCCATGAAAATGGTCACCATGGTAACGGTTGCGACGGCAAACAGTTGCCTAGCAACCATCGCCACGACAATGGTCACCATGGTATCCATCGCCATGACGACAGTTGCCTAGCAACCATCACCATGGCAACCAGTTGCTTAGCACCCATCGCCATGACAATGGTCGCCATGGTAACCATCACCATGACAACGGTTGCCATGTCAAACAGTTGCCTAGCATCCACCACCATGGCAACCATCGCCATGACGACAGTTGCCTAGCAACCATCACCATGGCAACCAGTTGCCTAGCACCCATCGCCATGACAATGGTCGCCATGGTAACCATCGCCATGTCAACAGTTGCCATGGCAAACAGTTGCCTAGCAACCACCACCATGGCAACCATCGCCACGACAATGGTCGCCATAGTAACAATCTCCATGGCAACCAATTGCCTAGCACCCATCGCCATGTCAATGGTCGCCATGACAACGGTTGCCATGGCAGGCAGTTGCCTAGCAAACATCACAATGGTAACCAGTTGCCTAGCAACTATCGCCATGAACACGGTCGCCATGATAATGGTCACCACAGTAACCAGTTACATAGCACCCAAGACCATGCCAATTAACTGCCTGCAATGGTCCCCATAGCCAACAGTTACACAATAAAGGCACATTATATCTAAAAAATACCATTTTTTTTTCAAGCTAAAGAAAACAAGAGTTTCTCTTTTTAAGACACAAGCACTTTAACTCCTCCCAAAAGGTAATAGCATCAACTGCTTAGGTATAGAGCAGTCCAAAAGGATCAAACCCACAACCTTATATGAATAAAAATTCCAATACACAACATTGGGGGTAGTTTAAATCAAACACCAGTAGTGTTAGGGAGACCTATTTTTATTTTTTTTTATTTTTTTTGTGTGTGCATTTCCTCTTGTATATGCTTATGTTTCCTCTTGCTATGTGCTGATCCTTATTTTTTGGTTCCTGAGTATCATCAGCACAGTGCAGAGTGCAAAAATTGCATAAATTGTAACATTGCTGCATTGTGGGCAATTAATTTCCATATATGCAAATTACCTTGTCAGTTGTCCAAAGTGATCATGATTGATATGGTGTTTGTGGTCTTTCGTGCATAGTTGACATATGGCAATCAGTGGATGTAATTGGCATGAGTTGGGTATTGCGGGGGAAGAGATATATTAGAGGGAAAAAAAATTACAAGCAAAATGAAAATGCTCTCCCTAATCTTAAATGCTCTTGGTATAAAGGGATATATAAGAAGGGTCAGATGTACTGGAAATTTGGTTGGGGAGAAAAGATTGCAATAAGCAGGCCAAGAGAGCCCCATTGCATAAAAGAAGTAGTCAGCTCATTAAATAAATGTGAAAACCAGGTATGTCATACATTTGTATACTGTCACACTTCAAGCTCTCTCTATATGTCATCATCATCATCATCATCATCCCAATACAGATCACATGAAAACAGTGTAAATAACTCCCAGTTGCCTAGCAACTATTTGCCTGACAACCATCAACAATAAAATAATTGCCTGGCCATGGCACCCAGTTACCTAGCATCCATCCCCATGGCAACTAATTACCTGGCAATCAGTTGCATAGAAACCGTCGCCTTAGCAACCAGTTGCCTAACAACAGTCTCCAGAGCAACCATCGCCATGACAACGGTCCAGATGGCAACTAATTACCTGTTAATCAGTTGCATAGAAACCATCGCCATAGCAACCAGTTGCCATGGAAAACAGTTGCCTAGCAACTATCGCCATGAAAATGGTCACCATGGTAACGGTTGCGACGGCAAACAGTTGCCTAGCAACCATCGCCACGACAATGGTCACCATGGTATCCATCGCCATGACGACAGTTGCCTAGCAACCATCACCATGGCAACCAGTTGCTTAGCACCCATCGCCATGACAATGGTTGCCATGGTAACCATCGCCATGACAACGGTTGCCATGGCAAACAGTTGCCTAGCATCCACCACCATGGCAACCATCGCCATGACGACAGTTGCCTAGCAACCATCACCATGGCAACCAGTTGCCTAGCACCCATCGCCATGACAATGGTCGCCATGGTAACCATCGCCATGACAACAGTTGCCATGGCAAACAGTTGCCTAGCAACCACCACCATGGCAACCATCGCCACGACAATGGTCGCCATAGTAACCATCGCCATGATGACAGTTGCCTAGCAACCATCACCATGGCAACCAATTGCCTAGCACCCATCGCCATGTCAATGGTCACCATGGTAACCATCGCCATGACAACGGTTGCCATGGCAGGCAGTTGCCTAGCAAACATCACCATGGTAACCAGTTGCCTAGCAACTATCGCCATGAACACGGTCACCATGACAATGGTCACCACAGCAACCAGTTACATAGCACCCAAGACCATGCCAATTAACTGCCTGGCAATGGTCCCCATAGCCAACAGTTACACAATAAAGGCACATTATATCTAAAAAATACCATTTTTTTTACAAACTAAAGAAAACAAGAGTTTCTCTTTTTAAGACACAAGCACTTTAACTTCTCCCAAAACGGAATAGCATCAACTGCTTAGATATAGAGCAGTCCAAAAGAATCAAACCCACAACCTGATATGAATAAAACTTCCAATACACAACATTGGGGGTAGTTTAAATCAAAAACCAGTAGTGTTAGGGAGACCTATTTTTATTTTTTTTTTATTTTTTTTGTGTGTGCATTTCCTCTTGTATATGCTTATGTTTCCTCTTGCTATGTGCTGATCCTTATTTTTTGGTTCCTGAGTATCATCAGCACAGTGCAGAGTGCAAAAATTGCATAAATTGTAACATTGCTGCATTGTGGGCAATTAATTTCCATATATGCAAATTACCTTGTCATTTCTCCAAAGTGATCATGATTGATATGGTGTTTGTGGTCTTTCGTGCATAGTTGACATATGGCAATCAGTGGATGTAATTGGCATGAGTTGGGTATTGCGGGGGAAGAGATATATTAGAGGGAAAAAAAATTACAAGCAAAATGAAAATGCTCTCCCTAATTTTAAATGCTCTTGGTATAAAGGGATATATAAGAAGGCTCAGATGTACTGGAAATTTGGTTGGGGAGAAAAGATTGCAATAAGCAGGCCAAGAGAGCCCCATTGCATAAAAGGAGAAGTCAGCTCATTAAATAAAGTGAAAACCAGGTATGTCATACATTTGTATACTGTCACACTTCAAGCTTTCTCTATATGTCATCATCATCATCATCATCCCAATACAGATCACATGAAAACAGTGTAAATAACTCCCAGTTGCCTAGCAACTATTTGCCTGACAACCATCAACAATAAAATGATTGCCTGGCCATGGCACCCAGTTACCTAGCATCCATCCCCATGGCAACTAATTACCTGGCAATCAGTTGCATAGAAACCGTCACCTTAGCAACCAGTTGCCTAACAACAGTCTCCAGAGCAACCATCGCCATGACAACGGTCCAGATGGCAACTAATTACCTGTTAATCAGTTGAATAGAAACCATCGCCATGGTAACCAGTTGCCTAACAAGTCACCTTAGCAACCAATGCCATGACAACCAGTTGCCATGGCAAACAGTTACCTAGCAACCATCCCCATGGCAATCAGATGCATAGAAACCATCGCCATAGCAACCAGTTGCCATGGAAAACAGTTGCCTAGCAACTATCGCCATGAAAATGGTCACCATGGTAACGGTTGCGACGGCAAACAGTTGCCTAGCAACCATCGCCACGACAATGGTCACCATGGTATCCATCGCCATGACGACAGTTGCCTAGCAACCATCACCATGGCAACCAGTTGCTTAGCACCCATCGCCATGACAATGGTCGCCATGGTAACCATCACCATGACAACGGTTGCCATGTCAAACAGTTGCCTAGCATCCACCACCATGGCAACCATCGCCATGACGACAGTTGCCTAGCAACCATCACCATGGCAACCAGTTGCCTAGCACCCATCGCCATGACAATGGTCGCCATGGTAACCATCGCCATGTCAACAGTTGCCATGGCAAACAGTTGCCTAGCAACCACCACCATGGCAACCATCGCCACGACAATGGTCGCCATAGTAACCATCTCCATGGCAACCAATTGCCTAGCACCCATCGCCATGTCAATGGTCGCCATGACAACGGTTGCCATGGCAGGCAGTTGCCTAGCAAACATCACAATGGTAACCAGTTGCCTAGCAACTATCGCCATGAACACGGTCGCCATGATAATGGTCACCACAGTAACCAGTTACATAGCACCCAAGACCATGCCAATTAACTGCCTGGCAATGGTCCCCATAGCCAACAGTTACACAATAAAGGCACATTATATCTAAAAAATACCATTTTTTTTTCAAGCTAAAGAAAACAAGAGTTTCTCTTTTTAAGACACAAGCACTTTAACTCCTCCCAAAAGGGAATAGCATCAACTGCTTAGATATAGAGCAGTCCAAAAGGATCAAACCCACAACCTGATATGAATAAAAATTCCAATACACAAGATTGGGGGTAGTTTAAATCAAACACCAGTAGTGTTAGGGAGACCTATTTTTATTTTTTTTTATTTTTTTTGTGTGTGCATTTCCTCTTGTATATGCTTATGTTTCCTCTTGCTATGTGCTGATCCTTATTTTTTGGTTCCTGAGTATCATCAGCACAGTGCAGAGTGCAAAAATTGCATAAATTGTAACATTGCTGCATTGTGGGCAATTAATTTCCATATATGCAAATTACCTTGTCATTTGTCCAAAGTGATCATGATTGATATGGTGTTTGTGGTCTTTCGTGCATAGTTGACATATGGCAATCAGTGGATGTAATTGGCATGAGTTGGGTATTGCGGGGGAAGAGATATATTAGAGGGAAAAAAAATTACAAGCAAAATGAAAATGCTCTCCCTAATCTTAAATGCTCTTGGTATAAAGGGATATATAAGAAGGCTCAGATGTACTGGAAATTTGGTTGGGGAGAAAAGATTGCAATAAGCAGGCCAAGAGAGCCCCATTGCATAAAAGAAGTAGTCAGCTCATTAAATAAATGTGAAAACCAGGTATGTCATACATTTGTATACTGTCACACTTCAAGCTCTCTCTATATGTCATCATCATCATCATCATCATCCCAATACAGATCACATGAAAACAGTGTAAATAACTCCCAGTTGCCTAGCAACTATTTGCCTGACAACCATCAACAATAAAATAATTGCCTGGCCATGGCACCCAGTTACCTAGCATCCATCCCCATGGCAACTAATTACCTGGCAATCAGTTGCATAGAAACCGTCGCCTTAGCAACCAGTTGCCTAACAACAGTCTCCAGAGCAACCATCGCCATGACAACGGTCCAGATGGCAACTAATTACCTGTTAATCAGTTGCATAGAAACCATCGCCATAGCAACCAGTTGCCATGGAAAACAGTTGCCTAGCAACTATCGCCATGAAAATGGTCACCATGGTAACGGTTGCGACGGCAAACAGTTGCCTAGCAACCATCGCCACGACAATGGTCACCATGGTATCCATCGCCATGATGACAGTTGCCTAGCAACCATCACCATGGCAACCAGTTGCTTAGCACCCATCGCCATGACAATGGTCGCCATGGTAACCATCGCCATAACAACGGTTGCCATGGCAAACAGTTGCCTAGCATCCACCACCATGGCAACCATCGCCATGACGACAGTTGCCTAGCAACCATCACCATGGCAACCAGTTGCCTAGCACCCATCGCCATTACAATGGTCGCCATGGTAACCATCGCCATGACAACAGTTGCCATGGCAAACAGTTGCCTAGCAACCACCACCATGGCAACCATCGCCACGACAATGGTCGCCATAGTAACCATCGCCATGATGACAGTTGCCTAGCAACCATCACCATGGCAACCAATTGCCTAGCACCCATCGCCATGTCAATGGTCATCATGGTAACCATCGCCATGACAACGGTTGCCATGGCAGGCAGTTGCCTAGCAAACATCACCATGGTAACCAGTTGCCTAGCAACTATCACCATGGCAACCAATTGCCTAGCACCCATCGCCATGTCAATGGTCACCATGGTAACCATCGCCATGACAACGGTTGCCATGGCAGGCAGTTGCCTAGCAAACATCACCATGGTAACCAGTTGCCTAGCAACTATCGCCATGAACACGGTCACCATGACAATGGTCACCACAGCAACCAGTTACATAGCACCCAAGACCATGCCAATTAACTGCCTGGCAATGGTCCCCATAGCCAACAGTTACACAATAAAGGCACATTATATCTAAAAAATACCATTTTTTTTACAAACTAAAGAAAACAAGAGTTTCTCTTTTTAAGACACAAGCACTTTAACTCCTCCCAAAACGGAATAGCATCAACTGCTTAGATATAGAGCAGTCCAAATGGATCAAACCCACAACCTGATATGAATAAAACTTCCAATACACAACATTGGGGGTAGTTTAAATCAAAAACCAGTAGTGTTAGGGAGACCTATTTTTATTTTTTTTTTATTTTTTTTGTGTGTGCATTTCCTCTTGTATATGCTTATGTTTCCTCTTGCTATGTGCTGATCCTTATTTTTTGGTTCCTGAGTATCATCAGCACAGTGCAGAGTGCAAAAATTGCATAAATTGTAACATTGCTGCATTGTGGGCAATTAATTTCCATATATGCAAATTACCTTGTCATTTGTCCAAAGTGATCATGATTGATATGGTGTTTGTGGTCTTTCGTGCATAGTTGACATATGGCAATCAGTGGATGTAATTGGCATGAGTTGGGTATTGCGGGGGAAGAGATATATTAGAGGGAAAGAAAATTACAAGCAAAATGAAAATGCTCTCCCTAATTTTAAATGCTCTTGGTATAAAGGGATATATAAGAAGGCTCAGATGTACTGGAAATTTGGTTGGGGAGAAAAGATTGCAATAAGCAGGCCAAGAGAGCCCCATTGCATAAAAGAAGTCAGCTCATTAAATAAAGTGAAAACCAGGTATGTCATACATTTGTATACTGTCACACTTCAAGCTTTCTCTATATGTCATCATCATCATCATCATCATCCCAATACAGATCACATGAAAACAGTGTAAATAACTCCCAGTTGCCTAGCAACTATTTGCCTGACAACCATCAACAATAAAATGATTGCCTGGCCATGGCACCCAGTTACCTAGCATCCATCCCCATGGCAACTAATTACCTGGCAATCAGTTGCATAGAAACCGTCACCTTAGCAACCAGTTGCCTAACAACAGTCTCCAGAGCAACCATCGCCATGACAACGGTCCAGATGGCAACTAATTACCTGTTAATCAGTTGAATAGAAACCATCGCCATGGTAACCAGTTGCCTAACAAGTCACCTTAGCAACCAATGCCATGACAACCAGTTGCCATGGCAAACAGTTACCTAGCAACCATCCCCATGGCAATCAGATGCATAGAAACCATCGCCATAGCAACCAGTTGCCATGGAAAACAGTTGCCTAGCAACTATCGCCATGAAAATGGTCACCATGGTAACGGTTGCGACGGCAAACAGTTGCCTAGCAACCATCGCCACGACAATGGTCACCATGGTATCCATCGCCATGACGACAGTTGCCTAGCAACCATCACCATGGCAACCAGTTGCTTAGCACCCATCGCCATGACAATGGTCGCCATGGTAACCATCACCATGACAATGGTTGCCATGTCAAACAGTTGCCTAGCATCCACCACCATGGCAACCATCGCCATGACGACAGTTGCCTAGCAACCATCACCATGGCAACCAGTTGCCTAGCACCCATCGCCATGACAATGGTCGCCATGGTAACCATCGCCATGTCAACAGTTGCCATGGCAAACAGTTGCCTAGCAACCACCACCATGGCAACCATCGCCACGACAATGGTCGCCATAGTAACCATCTCCATGGCAACCAATTGCCTAGCACCCATCGCCATGTCAATGGTCGCCATGACAACGGTTGCCATGGCAGGCAGTTGCCTAGCAAACATCACAATGGTAACCAGTTGCCTAGCAACTATCGCCATGAACACGGTCGCCATGATAATGGTCACCACAGTAACCAGTTACATAGCACCCAAGACCATGCCAATTAACTGCCTGGCAATGGTCCCCATAGCCAACAGTTACACAATAAAGGCACATTATATCTAAAAAATACCATTTTTTTTTCAAGCTAAAGAAAACAAGAGTTTCTCTTTTTAAGACACAAGCACTTTAACTCCTCCCAAAAGGGAATAGCATCAACTGCTTAGGTATAGAGCAGTCCAAAAGGATCAAACCCACAACCTGATATGAATAAAAATTCCAATACACAACATTGGGGGTAGTTTAAATCAAACACCAGTAGTGTTAGGGAGACCTATTTTTATTTTTTATTATTTTTTTTGTGTGTGCATTTCCTCTTGTATATGCTTATGTTTCCTCTTGCTATGTGCTGATCCTTATTTTTTGCTTCCTGAGTATCATCAGCACAGTGCAGAGTGCAAAAATTGCATAAATTGTAACATTGCTGCATTGTGGGCAATTAATTTCCATATATGCAAATTACCTTGTCATTTGTCCAAAGTGATCATGATTGATATGGTGTTTGTGGTCTTTCGTGCATAGTTGACATATGGCAATCAGTGGATGTAATTGGCATGAGTTGGGTATTGCGGGGGAAGAGATATATTAGAGGGAAAAAAAATTACAAGCAAAATGAAAATGCTCTCCCTAATCTTAAATGCTCTTGGTATAAAGGGATATATAAGAAGGCTCAGATGTACTGGAAATTTGGTTGGGGAGAAAAGATTGCAATAAGCAGGCCAAGAGAGCCCCATTGCATAAAAGGAGAAGTCAGCTCATTAAATAAAGTGAAAACCAGGTATGTCATACATTTGTATACTGTCACACTTCAAGCTCTCTCTATATGTCATCATCATCATCATCATCATCATCCCAATACAGATCACATGAAAACAGTGTAAATAACTCCCAGTTGCCTAGCAACTATTTGCCTGACAACCATCAACAATAAAATAATTGCCTGGCCATGGCACCCAGTTACCTAGCATCCATCCCCATGGCAACTAATTACCTGGCAATCAGTTGCATAGAAACCGTCGCCTTAGCAACCAGTTGCCTAACAACAGTCTCCAGAGCAACCATCGCCATGACAATGGTCCAGATGGCAACTAATTACCTGTTAATCAGTTGCATAGAAACCATCGCCATAGCAACCAGTTGCCATGGAAAACAGTTGCCTAGCAACTATCGCCATGAAAATGGTCACCATGGTAACGGTTGCGACGGCAAACAGTTGCCTAGCAACCATCGCCACGACAATGGTCACCATGGTATCCATCGCCATGACGACAGTTGCCTAGCAACCATCACCATGGCAACCAGTTGCTTAGCACCCATCGCCATGACAATGGTTGCCATGGTAACCATCGCCATGACAACGGTTGCCATGGCAAACAGTTGCCTAGCATCCACCACCATGGCAACCATCGCCATGACGACAGTTGCCTAGCAACCATCACCATGGCAACCAGTTGCCTAGCACCCATCGCCATGACAATGGTCGCCATGGTAACCATCGCCATGACAACAGTTGCCATGGCAAACAGTTGCCTAGCAACCACCACCATGGCAACCATCGCCACGACAATGGTCGCCATAGTAACCATCGCCATGATGACAGTTGCCTAGCAACCATCACCATGGCAACCAATTGCCTAGCACCCATCGCCATGTCAATGGTCACCATGGTAACCATCGCCATGACAACGGTTGCCATGGCAGGCAGTTGCCTAGCAAACATCACCATGGTAACCAGTTGCCTAGCAACTATCGCCATGAACACGGTCACCATGACAATGGTCACCACAGCAACCAGTTACATAGCACCCAAGACCATGCCAATTAACTGCCTGGCAATGGTCCCCATAGCCAACAGTTACACAATAAAGGCACATTATATCTAAAAAATACCATTTTTTTTACAAACTAAAGAAAACAAGAGTTTCTCTTTTTAAGACACAAGCACTTTAACTCCTCCCAAAACGGAATAGCATCAACTGCTTAGGTATAGAGCAGTCCAAAAGAATCAAACCCACAACCTGATATGAATAAAAATTCCAATACACAACATTGGGGGTAGTTTAAATCAAAAACCAGTAGTGTTAGGGAGACCTATTTTTATTTTTTTTTTATTTTTTTTGTGTGTGCATTTCCTCTTGTATATGCTTATGTTTCCTCTTGCTATGTGCTGATCCTTATTTTTTGGTTCCTGAGTATCATCAGCACAGTGCAGAGTGCAAAAATTGCATAAATTGTAACATTGCTGCATTGTGGGCAATTAATTTCCATATATGCAAATTACCTTGTCATTTCTCCAAAGTGATCATGATTGATATGGTGTTTGTGGTCTTTCGTGCATAGTTGACATATGGCAATCAGTGGATGTAATTGGCATGAGTTGGGTATTGCGGGGGAAGAGATATATTAGAGGGAAAAAAAATTACAAGCAAAATGAAAATGCTCTCCCTAATTTTAAATGCTCTTGGTATAAAGGGATATATAAGAAGGCTCAGATGTACTGGAAATTTGGTTGGGGAGAAAAGATTGCAATAAGCAGGCCAAGAGAGCCCCATTGCATAAAAGGAGAAGTCAGCTCATTAAATAAAGTGAAAACCAGGTATGTCATACATTTGTATACTGTCACACTTCAAGCTTTCTCTATATGTCATCATCATCATCATCATCCCAATACAGATCACATGAAAACAGTGTAAATAACTCCCAGTTGCCTAGCAACTATTTGCCTGACAACCATCAACAATAAAATAATTGCCTGGCCATGGCACCCAGTTACCTAGCATCCATCCCCATGGCAACTAATTACCTGGCAATCAGTTGCATAGAAACCGTCGCCTTAGCAACCAGTTGCCTAACAACAGTCTCCAGAGCAACCATCGCCATGACAACGGTCCAGATGGCAACTAATTACCTGTTAATCAGTTGAATAGAAACCATCGCCATGGTAACCAGTTGCCTAACAAGTCACCTTAGCAACCAATGCCATGACAACCAGTTGCCATGGCAAACAGTTACCTAGCAACCATCCCCATGGCAATCAGATGCATAGAAACCATCGCCATAGCAACCAGTTGCCATGGAAAACAGTTGCCTAGCAACTATCGCCATGAAAATGGTCACCATGGTAACGGTTGCGACGGCAAACAGTTGCCTAGCAACCATCGCCACGACAATGGTCACCATGGTATCCATCGCCATGACGACAGTTGCCTAGCAACCATCACCATGGCAACCAGTTGCTTAGCACCCATCGCCATGACAATGGTCGCCATGGTAACCATCACCATGACAACGGTTGCCATGTCAAACAGTTGCCTAGCATCCACCACCATGGCAACCATCGCCATGACGACAGTTGCCTAGCAACCATCACCAGGGCAACCAGTTGCCTAGCACCCATCGCCATGACAATGGTCGCCATGGTAACCATCGCCATGTCAACAGTTGCCATGGCAAACAGTTGCCTAGCAACCACCACCATGGCAACCATCGCCACGACAATGGTCGCCATAGTAACCATCTCCATGGCAACCCATCGCCATGTCAATGGTCGCCATGACAACGGTTGCCATGGCAGGCAGTTGCCTACCAGACATCACAATGGTAACCAGTTGCCTAGCAACTATCGCCATGAACACGGTCGCCATGATAATGGTCACCACAGTAACCAGTTACATAGCACCCAAGACCATGCCAATTAACTGCCTGGCAATGGTCCCCATAGCCAACAGTTACACAGTAAAGGCACATTATATCTAAAAAATACAATTTTTTTTTCAAGCTAAAGAAAACAAGAGTTTCTCTTTTTAAGACACAAGCACTTTAACTCCTCCCAAAAGGGAATAGCATCAACTGCTTAGGTATAGAGCAGTCCAAAAGGATCAAAACCCACAACCTGATATGAATAAAAATTCCAATACACAACATTGGGGGTAGTTTAAATCAAACACCAGTAGTGTTAGGGAGACCTATTTTTATTTTTTATTATTTTTTTTGTGTGTGCATTTCCTCTTGTATATGCTTATGTTTCCTCTTGCTATGTGCTGATCCTTATTTTTTGGTTCCTGAGTATCATCAGCACAGTGCAGAGTGCAAAAATTGCATAAATTGTAACATTGCTGCATTGTGGGCAATTAATTTCCATATATGCAAATTACCTTGTCATTTCTCCAAAGTGATCATGATTGATATGGTGTTTGTGGTCTTTCGTGCATAGTTGACATATGGCAATCAGTGGATGCAATTGGCATGAGTTGGGTATTGCGGGGGAAGAGATATATTAGAGGGAAAAAAAATTACAAGCAAAATGAAAATGCTCTCCCTAATCTTAAATGCTCTTGGTATAAAGGGATATATAAGAAGGCTCAGATGTACTGGAAATTTGGTTGGGGAGAAAAGATTGCAATAAGCAGGCCAAGAGAGCCCCATTGCATAAAAGGAGTAGTCAGCTCATTAAATAAAGTGAAAATCAGGTATGTCATACATTTGTATACTGTCACACTTCAAGCTCTCTCTATATGTCATCATCATCATCATCATCATCATCATCCCAATACAGATCACATGAAAACAGTGTAAATAACTCCCAGTTGCCTAGCAACTATTTGCCTGACAACCATCAACAATAAAATAATTGCCTGGCCATGGCACCCAGTTACCTAGCATCCATCCCCATGGCAACTAATTACCTGGCAATCAGTTGCATAGAAACCGTCGCCTTAGCAACCAGTTGCCTAACAACAGTCTCCAGAGCAACCATCGCCATGACAACGGTCCAGATGGCAACTAATTACCTGTTAATCAGTTGCATAGAAACCATCGCCATGGTAACCAGTTGCATAACAAGTCACCTTAGCAACCAATGCCATGACAACCAGTTGCCATGGCAAACAGTTACCTAGCAACCATCCCCATGGCAATCAGATGCATAGAAACCATCGCCATAGCAACCAGTTGCCATGGAAAACAGTTGCCTAGCAACTATCGCCATGAAAATGGTCACCATGGTAACGGTTGCGACGGCAAACAGTTGCATAGCAACCATCGCCATGACAATGGTCACCATGGTATCCATCGCCATGACGACAGTTGCCTAGCAACCATCACCATGGCAACCAGTTGCTTAGCACCCATCGCCATGACAATGGTCGCCATGGTAACCATCACCATGACAACGGTTGCCATGGCAAACAGTTGCCTAGCATCCACCACCATGGCAACCATCGCCATCACGACAGTTGCCTAGCAACCATCACCATGGCAACCAGTTGCCTAGCACCCATCGCCATGTCAATGGTTGCCATGGCAGGCAGTTGCCTACCAGACATCACAATGGTAACCAGTTGCCTAGCAACTATCGCTATGAACACGGTCGCCATGATAATGGTCACCACAGTAACCAGTTACATAGCACCCAAGACCGTGCCAATTAACTGCCTGGCAATGGTCCCCATAGCCAACAGTTACACAATAAAGGCACAATATATCTAAAAAATACCATTTTTTTTTCAAGCTAAAGAAAACAAGTTTCTCTTTTTAAGACACAAGCACTTTAACTCCTCCCAAAAGGGAATAGCATCAACTGCTTAGGTATAGAGCAGTCCAAAAAGATCAAACCCACAACCTGATATGAATAAAAATTCCAATACACAACATTGGGGGTAGTTTAAATCAAACACCAGTAGTGTTAGGGAGACCTATTTTTATTTTTTATTATTTTTTTTGTGTGTGCATTTCCTCTTGTACATGCTTATGTTTCCTCTTGCTATGTGCTGATCCTTATTTTTTGGTTCCTGAGTATCATCAGCACAGTGCAGAGTGCAAAAATTGCATAAATTGTAACATTGCTGCATTGTGGGCAATTAATTTCCATATATGCAAATTACCTTGTCATTTGTCCAAAGTGATCATGATTGATATGGTGTTTGTGGTCTTTCGTGCATAGTTGACATATGGCAATCAGTGGATGTAATTGGCATGAGTTGGGTATTGCGGGGGAAGAGATATATTAGAGGGAAAAAAAATTACAAGCAAAATGAAAATGCTCTCCCTAATCTTAAATGCTCTTGGTATAAAGGGATATATAAGAAGGGTCAGATGTACTGGAAATTTGGTTGGGGAGAAAAGATTGCAATAAGCAGGCCAAGAGAGCCCCATTGCATAAAAGAAGTAGTCAGCTCATTAAATAAATGTGAAAACCAGGTATGTCATACATTTGTATACTGTCACACTTCAAGCTCTCTCTATATGTCATCATCATCATCATCATCATCCCAATACAGATCACATGAAAACAGTGTAAATAACTCCCAGTTGCCTAGCAACTATTTGCCTGACAACCATCAACAATAAAATAATTGCCTGGCCATGGCACCCAGTTACCTAGCATCCATCCCCATGGCAACTAATTACCTGGCAATCAGTTGCATAGAAACCGTCGCCTTAGCAACCAGTTGCCTAACAACAGTCTCCAGAGCAACCATCGCCATGACAACGGTCCAGATGGCAACTAATTACCTGTTAATCAGTTGCATAGAAACCATCGCCATAGCAACCAGTTGCCATGGAAAACAGTTGCCTAGCAACTATCGCCATGAAAATGGTCACCATGGTAACGGTTGCGACGGCAAACAGTTGCCTAGCAACCATCGCCACGACAATGGTCACCATGGTATCCATCGCCATGACGACAGTTGCCTAGCAACCATCACCATGGCAACCAGTTGCTTAGCACCCATCGCCATGACAATGGTTGCCATGGTAACCATCGCCATGACAACGGTTGCCATGGCAAACAGTTGCCTAGCATCCACCACCATGGCAACCATCGCCATGACGACAGTTGCCTAGCAACCATCACCATGGCAACCAGTTGCCTAGCACCCATCGCCATGACAATGGTCGCCATGGTAACCATCGCCATGACAACAGTTGCCATGGCAAACAGTTGCCTAGCAACCACCACCATGGCAACCATCGCCACGACAATGGTCGCCATAGTAACCATCGCCATGATGACAGTTGCCTAGCAACCATCACCATGGCAACCAATTGCCTAGCACCCATCGCCATGTCAATGGTCACCATGGTAACCATCGCCATGACAACGGTTGCCATGGCAGGCAGTTGCCTAGCAAACATCACCATGGTAACCAGTTGCCTAGCAACTATCGCCATGAACACGGTCACCATGACAATGGTCACCACAGCAACCAGTTACATAGCACCCAAGACCATGCCAATTAACTGCCTGGCAATGGTCCCCATAGCCAACAGTTACACAATAAAGGCACATTATATCTAAAAAATACCATTTTTTTTACAAACTAAAGAAAACAAGAGTTTCTCTTTTTAAGACACAAGCACTTTAACTTCTCCCAAAACGGAATAGCATCAACTGCTTAGATATAGAGCAGTCCAAAAGAATCAAACCCACAACCTGATATGAATAAAACTTCCAATACACAACATTGGGGGTAGTTTAAATCAAAAACCAGTAGTGTTAGGGAGACCTATTTTTATTTTTTTTTTATTTTTTTTGTGTGTGCATTTCCTCTTGTATATGCTTATGTTTCCTCTTGCTATGTGCTGATCCTTATTTTTTGGTTCCTGAGTATCATCAGCACAGTGCAGAGTGCAAAAATTGCATAAATTGTAACATTGCTGCATTGTGGGCAATTAATTTCCATATATGCAAATTACCTTGTCATTTCTCCAAAGTGATCATGATTGATATGGTGTTTGTGGTCTTTCGTGCATAGTTGACATATGGCAATCAGTGGATGTAATTGGCATGAGTTGGGTATTGCGGGGGAAGAGATATATTAGAGGGAAAAAAAATTACAAGCAAAATGAAAATGCTCTCCCTAATTTTAAATGCTCTTGGTATAAAGGGATATATAAGAAGGCTCAGATGTACTGGAAATTTGGTTGGGGAGAAAAGATTGCAATAAGCAGGCCAAGAGAGCCCCATTGCATAAAAGGAGAAGTCAGCTCATTAAATAAAGTGAAAACCAGGTATGTCATACATTTGTATACTGTCACACTTCAAGCTTTCTCTATATGTCATCATCATCATCATCATCCCAATACAGATCACATGAAAACAGTGTAAATAACTCCCAGTTGCCTAGCAACTATTTGCCTGACAACCATCAACAATAAAATGATTGCCTGGCCATGGCACCCAGTTACCTAGCATCCATCCCCATGGCAACTAATTACCTGGCAATCAGATGCATAGAAACCGTCACCTTAGCAACCAGTTGCCTAACAACAGTCTCCAGAGCAACCATCGCCATGACAACGGTCCAGATGGCAACTAATTACCTGTTAATCAGTTGAATAGAAACCATCGCCATGGTAACCAGTTGCCTAACAAGTCACCTTAGCAACCAATGCCATGACAACCAGTTGCCATGGCAAACAGTTACCTAGCAACCATCCCCATGGCAATCAGATGCATAGAAACCATCGCCATAGCAACCAGTTGCCATGGAAAACAGTTGCCTAGCAACTATCGCCATGAAAATGGTCACCATGGTAACGGTTGCGACGGCAAACAGTTGCCTAGCAACCATCGCCACGACAATGGTCACCATGGTATCCATCGCCATGACGACAGTTGCCTAGCAACCATCACCATGGCAACCAGTTGCTTAGCACCCATCGCCATGACAATGGTCGCCATGGTAACCATCACCATGACAACGGTTGCCATGTCAAACAGTTGCCTAGCATCCACCACCATGGCAACCATCGCCATGACGACAGTTGCCTAGCAACCATCACCATGGCAACCAGTTGCCTAGCACCCATCGCCATGACAATGGTCGCCATGGTAACCATCGCCATGTCAACAGTTGCCATGGCAAACAGTTGCCTAGCAACCACCACCATGGCAACCATCGCCACGACAATGGTCGCCATAGTAACCATCTCCATGGCAACCAATTGCCTAGCACCCATCGCCATGTCAATGGTCGCCATGACAACGGTTGCCATGGCAGGCAGTTGCCTAGCAAACATCACAATGGTAACCAGTTGCCTAGCAACTATCGCCATGAACACGGTCGCCATGATAATGGTCACCACAGTAACCAGTTACATAGCACCCAAGACCATGCCAATTAACTGCCTGGCAATGGTCCCCATAGCCAACAGTTACACAATAAAGGCACATTATATCTAAAAAATACCATTTTTTTTTCAAGCTAAAGAAAACAAGAGTTTCTCTTTTTAAGACACAAGCACTTTAACTCCTCCCAAAAGGGAATAGCATCAACTGCTTAGATATAGAGCAGTCCAAAAGGATCAAACCCACAACCTGATATGAATAAAAATTCCAATACACAACATTGGGGGTAGTTTAAATCAAACACCAGTAGTGTTAGGGAGACCTATTTTTATTTTTTTTTATTTTTTTTGTGTGTGCATTTCCTCTTGTATATGCTTATGTTTCCTCTTGCTATGTGCTGATCCTTATTTTTTGGTTCCTGAGTATCATCAGCACAGTGCAGAGTGCAAAAATTGCATAAATTGTAACATTGCTGCATTGTGGGCAATTAATTTCCATATATGCAAATTACCTTGTCATTTGTCCAAAGTGATCATGATTGATATGGTGTTTGTGGTCTTTCGTGCATAGTTGACATATGGCAATCAGTGGATGTAATTGGCATGAGTTGGGTATTGCGGGGGAAGAGATATATTAGAGGGAAAAAAAATTACAAGCAAAATGAAAATGCTCTCCCTAATCTTAAATGCTCTTGGTATAAAGGGATATATAAGAAGGCTCAGATGTACTGGAAATTTGGTTGGGGAGAAAAGATTGCAATAAGCAGGCCAAGAGAGCCCCATTGCATAAAAGAAGTAGTCAGCTCATTAAATAAATGTGAAAACCAGGTATGTCATACATTTGTATACTGTCACACTTCAAGCTCTCTCTATATGTCATCATCATCATCATCATCATCCCAATACAGATCACATGAAAACAGTGTAAATAACTCCCAGTTGCCTAGCAACTATTTGCCTGACAACCATCAACAATAAAATAATTGCCTGGCCATGGCACCCAGTTACCTAGCATCCATCCCCATGGCAACTAATTACCTGGCAATCAGTTGCATAGAAACCGTCGCCTTAGCAACCAGTTGCCTAACAACAGTCTCCAGAGCAACCATCGCCATGACAACGGTCCAGATGGCAACTAATTACCTGTTAATCAGTTGCATAGAAACCATCGCCATAGCAACCAGTTGCCATGGAAAACAGTTGCCTAGCAACTATCGCCATGAAAATGGTCACCATGGTAACGGTTGCGACGGCAAACAGTTGCCTAGCAACCATCGCCACGACAATGGTCACCATGGTATCCATCGCCATGATGACAGTTGCCTAGCAACCATCACCATGGCAACCAGTTGCTTAGCACCCATCGCCATGACAATGGTCGCCATGGTAACCATCGCCATAACAACGGTTGCCATGGCAAACAGTTGCCTAGCATCCACCACCATGGCAACCATCGCCATGACGACAGTTGCCTAGCAACCATCACCATGGCAACCAGTTGCCTAGCACCCATCGCCATTACAATGGTCGCCATGGTAACCATCGCCATGACAACAGTTGCCATGGCAAACAGTTGCCTAGCAACCACCACCATGGCAACCATCGCCACGAC
The DNA here is from genome assembly GCA_031769625.1 of Taudactylus pleione. NCBI lineage: Eukaryota > Metazoa > Chordata > Amphibia > Anura > Myobatrachidae > Taudactylus > Taudactylus pleione. Next base: position 4,052,519 of record JAUIMM010000094.1, read on the forward strand.
AATGGTCGCCATAGTAACCATCGCCATGATGACAGTTGCCTAGCAACCATCACCATGGCAACCAATTGCCTAGCACCCATCGCCATGTCAATGGTCACCATGGTAACCATCACCATGACAACGGTTGCCATGGCAGGCAGTTGCCTAGCAAACATCACCATGGTAACCAGTTGCCTAGCAACTATCACCATGGCAACCAATTGCCTAGCACCCATCGCCATGTCAATGGTCACCATGGTAACCATCGCCATGACAACGGTTGCCATGGCAGGCAGTTGCCTAGCAAACATCACCATGGTAACCAGTTGCCTAGCAACTATCGCCATGAACACGGTCACCATGACAATGGTCACCACAGCAACCAGTTACATAGCACCCAAGACCATGCCAATTAACTGCCTGGCAATGGTCCCCATAGCCAACAGTTACACAATAAAGGCACATTATATCTAAAAAATACCATTTTTTTTACAAACTAAAGAAAACAAGAGTTTCTCTTTTTAAGACACAAGCACTTTAACTCCTCCCAAAACGGAATAGCATCAACTGCTTAGATATAGAGCAGTCCAAATGGATCAAACCCACAACCTGATATGAATAAAACTTCCAATACACAACATTGGGGGTAGTTTAAATCAAAAACCAGTAGTGTTAGGGAGACCTATTTTTATTTTTTTTTTATTTTTTTTGTGTGTGCATTTCCTCTTGTATATGCTTATGTTTCCTCTTGCTATGTGCTGATCCTTATTTTTTGGTTCCTGAGTATCATCAGCACAGTGCAGAGTGCAAAAATTGCATAAATTGTAACATTGCTGCATTGTGGGCAATTAATTTCCATATATGCAAATTACCTTGTCATTTGTCCAAAGTGATCATGATTGATATGGTGTTTGTGGTCTTTCGTGCATAGTTGACATATGGCAATCAGTGGATGTAATTGGCATGAGTTGGGTATTGCGGGGGAAGAGATATATTAGAGGGAAAGAAAATTACAAGCAAAATGAAAATGCTCTCCCTAATTTTAAATGCTCTTGGTATAAAGGGATATATAAGAAGGCTCAGATGTACTGGAAATTTGGTTGGGGAGAAAAGATTGCAATAAGCAGGCCAAGAGAGCCCCATTGCATAAAAGAAGTCAGCTCATTAAATAAAGTGAAAACCAGGTATGTCATACATTTGTATACTGTCACACTTCAAGCTTTCTCTATATGTTATCATCATCATCATCATCATCCCAATACAGATCACATGAAAACAGTGTAAATAACTCCCAGTTGCCTAGCAACTATTTGCCTGACAACCATCAACAATAAAATGATTGCCTGGCCATGGCACCCAGTTACCTAGCATCCATCCCCATGGCAACTAATTACCTGGCAATCAGTTGCATAGAAACCGTCACCTTAGCAACCAGTTGCCTAACAACAGTCTCCAGAGCAACCATCGCCATGACAACGGTCCAGATGGCAACTAATTACCTGTTAATCAGTTGAATAGAAACCATCGCCATGGTAACCAGTTGCCTAACAAGTCACCTTAGCAACCAATGCCATGACAACCAGTTGCCATGGCAAACAGTTACCTAGCAACCATCCCCATGGCAATCAGATGCATAGAAACCATCGCCATAGCAACCAGTTGCCATGGAAAACAGTTGCCTAGCAACTATCGCCATGAAAATGGTCACCATGGTAACGGTTGCGACGGCAAACAGTTGCCTAGCAACCATCGCCACGACAATGGTCACCATGGTATCCATCGCCATGACGACAGTTGCCTAGCAACCATCACCATGGCAACCAGTTGCTTAGCACCCATCGCCATGACAATGGTCGCCATGGTAACCATCACCATGACAACGGTTGCCATGTCAAACAGTTGCCTAGCATCCACCACCATGGCAACCATCGCCATGACGACAGTTGCCTAGCAACCATCACCATGGCAACCAGTTGCCTAGCACCCATCGCCATGACAATGGTCGCCATGGTAACCATCGCCATGTCAACAGTTGCCATGGCAAACAGTTGCCTAGCAACCACCACCATGGCAACCATCGCCACGACAATGGTCGCCATAGTAACCATCTCCATGGCAACCAATTGCCTAGCACCCATCGCCATGTCAATGGTCGCCATGACAACGGTTGCCATGGCAGGCAGTTGCCTAGCAAACATCACAATGGTAACCAGTTGCCTAGCAACTATCGCCATGAACACGGTCGCCATGATAATGGTCACCACAGTAACCAGTTACATAGCACCCAAGACCATGCCAATTAACTGCCTGGCAATGGTCCCCATAGCCAACAGTTACACAATAAAGGCACATTATATCTAAAAAATACCATTTTTTTTTCAAGCTAAAGAAAACAAGAGTTTCTCTTTTTAAGACACAAGCACTTTAACTCCTCCCAAAAGGGAATAGCATCAACTGCTTAGGTATAGAGCAGTCCAAAAGGATCAAACCCACAACCTGATATGAATAAAAATTCCAATACACAACATTGGGGGTAGTTTAAATCAAACACCAGTAGTGTTAGGGAGACCTATTTTTATTTTTTATTATTTTTTTTGTGTGTGCATTTCCTCTTGTATATGCTTATGTTTCCTCTTGCTATGTGCTGATCCTTATTTTTTGGTTCCTGAGTATCATCAGCACAGTGCAGAGTGCAAAAATTGCATAAATTGTAACATTGCTGCATTGTGGGCAATTAATTTCCATATATGCAAATTACCTTGTCATTTGTCCAAAGTGATCATGATTGATATGGTGTTTGTGGTCTTTCGTGCATAGTTGACATATGGCAATCAGTGGATGTAATTGGCATGAGTTGGGTATTGCGGGGGAAGAGATATATTAGAGGGAAAAAAAATTACAAGCAAAATGAAAATGCTCTCCCTAATCTTAAATGCTCTTGGTATAAAGGGATATATAAGAAGGCTCAGATGTACTGGAAATTTGGTTGGGGAGAAAAGATTGCAATAAGCAGGCCAAGAGAGCCCCATTGCATAAAAGGAGAAGTCAGCTCATTAAATAAAGTGAAAACCAGGTATGTCATACATTTGTATACTGTCACACTTCAAGCTCTCTCTATATGTCATCATCATCATCATCATCATCATCCCAATACAGATCACATGAAAACAGTGTAAATAACTCCCAGTTGCCTAGCAACTATTTGCCTGACAACCATCAACAATAAAATAATTGCCTGGCCATGGCACCCAGTTACCTAGCATCCATCCCCATGGCAACTAATTACCTGGCAATCAGTTGCATAGAAACCGTCGCCTTAGCAACCAGTTGCCTAACAACAGTCTCCAGAGCAACCATCGCCATGACAATGGTCCAGATGGCAACTAATTACCTGTTAATCAGTTGCATAGAAACCATCGCCATAGCAACCAGTTGCCATGGAAAACAGTTGCCTAGCAACTATCGCCATGAAAATGGTCACCATGGTAACGGTTGCGACGGCAAACAGTTGCCTAGCAACCATCGCCACGACAATGGTCACCATGGTATCCATCGCCATGACGACAGTTGCCTAGCAACCATCACCATGGCAACCAGTTGCTTAGCACCCATCGCCATGACAATGGTCGCCATGGTAACCATCACCATGACAACGGTTGCCATGTCAAACAGTTGCCTAGCATCCACCACCATGGCAACCATCGCCATGACGACAGTTGCCTAGCAACCATCACCAGGGCAACCAGTTGCCTAGCACCCATCGCCATGACAATGGTCGCCATGGTAACCATCGCCATGTCAACAGTTGCCATGGCAAACAGTTGCCTAGCAACCACCACCATGGCAACCATCGCCACGACAATGGTCGCCATAGTAACCATCTCCATGGCAACCCATCGCCATGTCAATGGTCGCCATGACAACGGTTGCCATGGCAGGCAGTTGCCTACCAGACATCACAATGGTAACCAGTTGCCTAGCAACTATCGCCATGAACACGGTCGCCATGATAATGGTCACCACAGTAACCAGTTACATAGCACCCAAGACCATGCCAATTAACTGCCTGGCAATGGTCCCCATAGCCAACAGTTACACAGTAAAGGCACATTATATCTAAAAAATACAATTTTTTTTTCAAGCTAAAGAAAACAAGAGTTTCTCTTTTTAAGACACAAGCACTTTAACTCCTCCCAAAAGGGAATAGCATCAACTGCTTAGGTATAGAGCAGTCCAAAAGGATCAAAACCCACAACCTGATATGAATAAAAATTCCAATACACAACATTGGGGGTAGTTTAAATCAAACACCAGTAGTGTTAGGGAGACCTATTTTTATTTTTTATTATTTTTTTTGTGTGTGCATTTCCTCTTGTATATGCTTATGTTTCCTCTTGCTATGTGCTGATCCTTATTTTTTGGTTCCTGAGTATCATCAGCACAGTGCAGAGTGCAAAAATTGCATAAATTGTAACATTGCTGCATTGTGGGCAATTAATTTCCATATATGCAAATTACCTTGTCATTTCTCCAAAGTGATCATGATTGATATGGTGTTTGTGGTCTTTCGTGCATAGTTGACATATGGCAATCAGTGGATGCAATTGGCATGAGTTGGGTATTGCGGGGGAAGAGATATATTAGAGGGAAAAAAAATTACAAGCAAAATGAAAATGCTCTCCCTAATCTTAAATGCTCTTGGTATAAAGGGATATATAAGAAGGCTCAGATGTACTGGAAATTTGGTTGGGGAGAAAAGATTGCAATAAGCAGGCCAAGAGAGCCCCATTGCATAAAAGGAGTAGTCAGCTCATTAAATAAAGTGAAAATCAGGTATGTCATACATTTGTATACTGTCACACTTCAAGCTCTCTCTATATGTCATCATCATCATCATCATCATCATCATCCCAATACAGATCACATGAAAACAGTGTAAATAACTCCCAGTTGCCTAGCAACTATTTGCCTGACAACCATCAACAATAAAATAATTGCCTGGCCATGGCACCCAGTTACCTAGCATCCATCCCCATGGCAACTAATTACCTGGCAATCAGTTGCATAGAAACCGTCGCCTTAGCAACCAGTTGCCTAACAACAGTCTCCAGAGCAACCATCGCCATGACAACGGTCCAGATGGCAACTAATTACCTGTTAATCAGTTGCATAGAAACCATCGCCATGGTAACCAGTTGCATAACAAGTCACCTTAGCAACCAATGCCATGACAACCAGTTGCCATGGCAAACAGTTACCTAGCAACCATCCCCATGGCAATCAGATGCATAGAAACCATCGCCATAGCAACCAGTTGCCATGGAAAACAGTTGCCTAGCAACTATCGCCATGAAAATGGTCACCATGGTAACGGTTGCGACGGCAAACAGTTGCATAGCAACCATCGCCATGACAATGGTCACCATGGTATCCATCGCCATGACGACAGTTGCCTAGCAACCATCACCATGGCAACCAGTTGCTTAGCACCCATCGCCATGACAATGGTCGCCATGGTAACCATCACCATGACAACGGTTGCCATGGCAAACAGTTGCCTAGCATCCACCACCATGGCAACCATCGCCATCACGACAGTTGCCTAGCAACCATCACCATGGCAACCAGTTGCCTAGCACCCATCGCCATGTCAATGGTTGCCATGGCAGGCAGTTGCCTACCAGACATCACAATGGTAACCAGTTGCCTAGCAACTATCGCTATGAACACGGTCGCCATGATAATGGTCACCACAGTAACCAGTTACATAGCACCCAAGACCGTGCCAATTAACTGCCTGGCAATGGTCCCCATAGCCAACAGTTACACAATAAAGGCACAATATATCTAAAAAATACCATTTTTTTTTCAAGCTAAAGAAAACAAGTTTCTCTTTTTAAGACACAAGCACTTTAACTCCTCCCAAAAGGGAATAGCATCAACTGCTTAGGTATAGAGCAGTCCAAAAGGATCAAACCCACAACCTGATATGAATAAAAATTCCAATACACAACATTGGGGGTAGTTTAAATCAAACACCAGTAGTGTTAGGGAGACCTATTTTTATTTTTTATTATTTTTTTTGTGTGTGCATTTCCTCTTGTACATGCTTATGTTTCCTCTTGCTATGTGCTGATCCTTATTTTTTGGTTCCTGAGTATCATCAGCACAGTGCAGAGTGCAAAAATTGCATAAATTGTAACATTGCTGCATTGTGGGCAATTAATTTCCATATATGCAAATTACCTTGTCATTTGTCCAAAGTGATCATGATTGATATGGTGTTTGTGGTCTTTCGTGCATAGTTGACATATGGCAATCAGTGGATGTAATTGGCATGAGTTGGGTATTGCGGGGGAAGACGTATATTAGAGGGAAAAAAAATTACAAGCAAAATGAAAATGCTCTCCCTAATCTTAAATGCTCTTCGTATAAAGGGATATATAAGAAGGCTCAGATGTACTAGAAATTTGGTTGGGGAGAAAAGATTGTAATAAGCAGGAAAAGAGAGCCCCATTGCATAAAAGGAGTAGTCAGCTCATTAAATAAAGTGAAAATCAGGTATGTCATATGTTTGTATACTGTCACACTTCAAGCTTTCTCTATATGTCATCATCATCATCATCATCCCAATACAGATCACATGAAAACAGTGTAAATAACTCAAAGTTGCCTAGCAACTATTTGCCTGACAACCATCAACAATAAAATAATTGCCTGGCCATGGCACCCAGTTACCTAGCATCCATCCCCATGGCAACTAATTACCTGGCAATCAGTTGCATAGAAACCGTCGCCTTAGCAACCAGTTGCCTAACAACAGTCTCCAGAGCAACCATCGCCATGACAACGGTCCAGATGGCAACTAATTACCTGTTAATCAGTTGCATAGAAACCATCGCCATGGTAGCCAGTTGCCTAACAAGTCACCTTAGCAACCAATGCCATGACAACCAGTTGCCATGGCAAACAGTTACCTAGCAACCATCCCCATGGCAATCAGATGCATAGAAACCATCGCCATAGCAACCAGTTGCCATGGAAAACAGTTGCCTAGCAACTATCGCCATGAAAATGGTCACCATGGTAACGGTTGCGACGGCAAACAGTTGCCTAGCAACCATCGCCACGACAGTGGTCACCATGGTATCCATCGCCATGACGACAGTTGCCTAGCAACCATCACCATGGCAACCAGTTGCTTAGCACCCATCGCCATGACAATGGTCGCCATGGTAACCATCACCATGACAACGGTTGCCATGTCAAACAGTTGCCTAGCATCCACCACCATGGCAACCATCGCCATGACGACAGTTGCCTAGCAACCATCACCATGGCAACCAGTTGCCTAGCACCCATCGCCATGACAATGGTCGCCATGGTAACCATCGCCATGTCAACAGTTGCCATGGCAAACAGTTGCCTAGCAACCACCACCATGGCAACCATCGCCACGACAATGGTCGCCATAGTAACCATCTCCATGGCAACCCATCGCCATGTCAATGGTCGCCATGACAACGGTTGCCATGGCAGGCAGTTGCCTACCAGACATCACAATGGTAACCAGTTGCCTAGCAACTATCGCCATGAACACGGTCGCCATGATAATGGTCACCACAGTAACCAGTTACATAGCACCCAAGACCATGCCAATTAACTGCCTGGCAATGGTCCCCATAGCCAACAGTTACACAATAAAGGCACATTATATCTAAAAAATACAATTTTTTTTTCAAGCTAAAGAAAACAAGAGTTTCTCTTTTTAAGACACAAGCACTTTAACTCCTCCCAAAAGGGAATAGCATCAACTGCTTAGGTATAGAGCAGTCCAAAAGGATCAAAACCCACAACCTGATATGAATAAAAATTCCAATACACAACATTGGGGGTAGTTTAAATCAAACACCAGTAGTGTTAGGGAGACCTATTTTTATTTTTTATTATTTTTTTTGTGTGTGCATTTCCTCTTGTATATGCTTATGTTTCCTCTTGCTATGTGCTGATCCTTATTTTTTGGTTCCTGAGTATCATCAGCACAGTGCAGAGTGCAAAAATTGCATAAATTGTAACATTGCTGCATTGTGGGCAATTAATTTCCATATATGCAAATTACCTTGTCATTTGTCCAAAGTGATCATGATTGATATGGTGTTTGTGGTCTTTCGTGCATAGTTGACATATGGCAATCAGTGGATGCAATTGGCATGAGTTGGGTATTGCGGGGGAAGAGATATATTAGAGGGAAAAAAAATTACAAGCAAAATGAAAATGCTCTCCCTAATCTTAAATGCTCTTGGTATAAAGGGATATATAAGAAGGCTCAGATGTACTGGAAATTTGGTTGGGGAGAAAAGATTGCAATAAGCAGGCCAAGAGAGCCCCATTGCATAAAAGGAGTAGTCAGCTCATTAAATAAAGTGAAAATCAGGTATGTCATACATTTGTATACTGTCACACTTCAAGCTCTCTCTATATGTCATCATCATCATCATCATCATCATCATCCCAATACAGATCACATGAAAACAGTGTAAATAACTCCCAGTTGCCTAGCAACTATTTGCCTGACAACCATCAACAATAAAATAATTGCCTGGCCATGGCACCCAGTTACCTAGCATCCATCCCCATGGCAACTAATTACCTGGCAATCAGTTGCATAGAAACCGTCGCCTTAGCAACCAGTTGCCTAACAACAGTCTCCAGAGCAACCATCGCCATGACAACGGTCCAGATGGCAACTAATTACCTGTTAATCAGTTGCATAGAAACCATCGCCATGGTAACCAGTTGCCTAACAAGTCACCTTAGCAACCAATGCCATGACAACCAGTTGCCATGGCAAACAGTTACCTAGCAACCATCCCCATGGCAATCAGATGCATAGAAACCATCGCCATAGCAACCAGTTGCCATGGAAAACAGTTGCCTAGCAACTATCGCCATGAAAATGGTCACCATGGTAACGGTTGCGACGGCAAACAGTTGCCTAGCAACCATCGCCACGACAGTGGTCACCATGGTATCCATCACCATGACAACGGTTGCCATGTCAAACAGTTGCCTAGCATCCACCACCATGGCAACCATCGCCATGACGACAGTTGCCTAGCAACCATCACCATGGCAACCAGTTGCCTAGCACCCATCGCCATGACAATGGTCGCCATGGTAACCATCGCCATGTCAACAGTTGCCATGGCAAACAGTTGCCTAGCAACCACCACCATGGCAACCATCGCCACGACAATGGTCGCCATAGTAACCATCTCCATGGCAACCCATCGCCATGTCAATGGTCGCCATGACAACGGTTGCCATGGCAGGCAGTTGCCTATCAGACATCACAATGGTAACCAGTTGCCTAGCAACTATCGCCATGAACACGGTCGCCATGATAATGGTCACCACAGTAACCAGTTACATAGCACCCAAGACCATGCCAATTAACTGCCTGGCAATGGTCCCCATAGCCAACAGTTACACAATAAAGGCACATTATATCTAAAAAATACAATTCTTTTTTCAAGCTAAAGAAAACAAGAGTTTCTCTTTTTAAGACACAAGCACTTTAACTCCTCCCAAAAGGGAATAGCATCAACTGCTTAGGTATAGAGCAGTCCAAAAGGATCAAAACCCACAACCTGATATGAATAAAAATTCCAATACACAACATTGGGGGTAGTTTAAATCAAACACCAGTAGTGTTAGGGAGACCTATTTTTATTTTTTATTATTTTGTTTGTGTGTGCATTTCCTCTTGTATATGCTTATGTTTCCTCTTGCTATGTGCTGATCCTTATTTTTTGGTTCCTGAGTATCATCAGCACAGTGCAGAGTGCAAAAATTGCATAAATTGTAACATTGCTGCATTGTGGGCAATTAATTTCCATATATGCAAATTACCTTGTCATTTGTCCAAAGTGATCATGATTGATATGGTGTTTGTGGTCTTTCGTGCATAGTTGACATATGGCAATCAGTGGATGCAATTGGCATGAGTTGGGTATTGCGGGGGAAGAGATATATTAGAGGGAAAAAAAATTACAAGCAAAATGAAAATGCTCTCCCTAATCTTAAATGCTCTTGGTATAAAGGGATATATAAGAAGGCTCAGATGTACTGGAAATTTGGTTGGGGAGAAAAGATTGCAATAAGCAGGCCAAGAGAGCCCCATTGCATAAAAGGAGTAGTCAGCTCATTAAATAAAGTGAAAATCAGGTATGTCATACATTTGTATACTGTCACACTTCAAGCTCTCTCTATATGTCATCATCATCATCATCCCAATACAGATCACATGAAAACAGTGTAAATAACTCCCAGTTGACTAGCAACTATTTGCCTGACAACCATCAACAATAAAATAATTGCCTGGCCATGGCACCCAGTTACCTAGCATCCATCCCCATGGCAACTAATTACCTGGCAATCAGTTGCATAGAAACCGTCGCCTTAGCAACCAGTTGCCTAACAACAGTCTCCAGAGCAACCATCGCCATGACAACGGTCCAGATGGCAACTAATTACCTGTTAATCAGTTGCATAGAAACCATCGCCATGGTAACCAGTTGCCTAACAAGTCACCTTAGCAACCAATGCCATGACAACCAGTTGCCATGGCAAACAGTTACCTAGCAACCATCCCCATGGCAATCAGATGCATAGAAACCATCGCCATAGCAACCAGTTGCCATGGAAAACAGTTGCCTAGCAACTATCGCCATGAAAATGGTCACCATGGTAACGGTTGCGACGGCAAACAGTTGCATAGCAACCATCGCCATGACAATGGTCACCATGGTATCCATCGCCATGACGACAGTTGCCTAGCAACCATCACCATGGCAACCAGTTGCTTAGCACCCATCGCCATGACAATGGTCGCCATGGTAACCATCACCATGACAACGGTTGCCATGGCAAACAGTTGCCTAGCATCCACCACCATGGCAACCATCGCCATCACGACAGTTGCCTAGCAACCATCACCATGGCAACCAGTTGCCTAGCACCCATCGCCATGTCAATGGTTGCCATGGCAGGCAGTTGCCTACCAGACATCACAATGGTAACCAGTTGCCTAGCAACTATCGCTATGAACACGGTCGCCATGATAATGGTCACCACAGTAACCAGTTACATAGCACCCAAGACCATGCCAATTAACTGCCTGGCAATGGTCCCCATAGCCAACAGTTACACAATAAAGGCACATTATATCTAAAAAATACCATTTTTTTTTCAAGCTAAAGAAAACAAGAGTTTCTCTTTTTAAGACACAAGCACTTTAACTCCTCCCAAAAGGGAATAGCATCAACTGCTTAGGTATAGAGCAGTCCAAAAGGATCAAACGCACAACCTGATAGGAATAAAAATTCCAATACACAACATTGGGGGTAGTTTAAATCAAACACCAGTAGTGTTAGGGAGACCTATTTTTATTTTTTATTATTTTTTTTGTGTGTGCATTTCCTCTTGTACATGCTTATGTTTCCTCTTGCTATGTGCTGATCCTTATTTTTTGGTTCCTGAGTATCATCAGCACAGTGCAGAGTGCAAAAATTGCATAAATTGTAACATTGCTGCATTGTGGGCAATTAATTTCCATATATGCAAATTACCTTGTCATTTGTCCAAAGTGATCATGATTGATATGGTGTTTGTGGTCTTTCGTGCATAGTTGACATATGGCAATCAGTGGATGTAATTGGCATGAGTTGGGTATTGCGGGGGAAGACGTATATTAGAGGGAAAAAAAATTACAAGCAAAATGAAAATGCTCTCCCTAATCTTAAATGCTCTTCGTATAAAGGGATATATAAGAAGGCTCAGATGTACTGGAAATTTGGTTGGGGAGAAAAGATTGCAATAAGCAGGAAAAGAGAGCCCCATTGCATAAAAGGAGTAGTCAGCTCATTAAATAAAGTGAAAATCAGGTATGTCATATGTTTGTATACTGTCACACTTCAAGCTTTCTCTATATGTCATCATCATCATCATCCCAATACAGATCACATGAAAACAGTGTAAATAACTCCCAGTTGCCTAGCAACTATTTGCCTGACAACCATCAACAATAAAATAATTGCCTGGCCATGGCACCCAGTTACCTAGCATCCATCCCCATGGCAACTAATTACCTGGCAATCAGTTGCATAGAAACCGTCGCCTTAGCAACCAGTTGCCTAACAACAGTCTCCAGAGCAACCATCGCCATGACAACGGTCCAGATGGCAACTAATTACCTGTTAATCAGTTGCATAGAAACCATCGCCATGGTAACCAGTTGCCTAACAAGTCACCTTAGCAACCAATGCCATGACAACCAGTTGCCATGGCAAACAGTTACCTAGCAACCATCCCCATGGCAATCAGATGCATAGAAACCATCGCCATAGCAACCAGTTGCCATGGAAAACAGTTGCCTAGCAACTATCGCCATGAAAATGGTCACCATGGTAACGGTTGCGACGGCAAACAGTTGCCTAGCAACCATCGCCACGACAGTGGTCACCATGGTATCCATCGCCATGACGACAGTTGCCTAGCAACCATCACCATGGCAACCAGTTGCTTAGCACCCATCGCCATGACAATGGTCGCCATGGTAACCATCACCATGACAACGGTTGCCATGTCAAACAGTTGCCTAGCATCCACCACCATGGCAACCATCGCCATGACGACAGTTGCCTAGCAACCATCACCATGGCAACCAGTTGCCTAGCACCCATCGCCATGACAATGGTCGCCATGGTAACCATCGCCATGTCAACAGTTGCCATGGCAAACAGTTGCCTAGCAACCACCACCATGGCAACCATCGCCACGACAATGGTCGCCATAGTAACCATCTCCATGGCAACCCATCGCCATGTCAATGGTCGCCATGACAACGGTTGCCATGGCAGGCAGTTGCCTACCAGACATCACAATGGTAACCAGTTGCCTAGCAACTATCGCCATGAACACGGTCGCCATGATAATGGTCACCACAGTAACCAGTTACATAGCACCCAAGACCATGCCAATTAACTGCCTGGCAATGGTCCCCATAGCCAACAGTTACACAATAAAGGCACATTATATCTAAAAAATACAATTTTTTTTTCAAGCTAAAGAAAACAAGAGTTTCTCTTTTTAAGACACAAGCACTTTAACTCCTCCCAAAAGGGAATAGCATCAACTGCTTAGGTATAGAGCAGTCCAAAAGGATCAAAACCCACAACCTGATATGAATAAAAATTCCAATACACAACATTGGGGGTAGTTTAAATCAAACACCAGTAGTGTTAGGGAGACCTATTTTTATTTTTTATTATTTTTTTTGTGTGTGCATTTCCTCTTGTATATGCTTATGTTTCCTCTTGCTATGTGCTGATCCTTATTTTTTGGTTCCTGAGTATCATCAGCACAGTGCAGAGTGCAAAAATTGCATAAATTGTAACATTGCTGCATTGTGGGCAATTAATTTCCATATATGCAAATTACCTTGTCATTTGTCCAAAGTGATCATGATTGATATGGTGTTTGTGGTCTTTCGTGCATAGTTGACATATGGCAATCAGTGGATGTAATTGGCATGAGTTGGGTATTGCGGGGGAAGACGTATATTAGAGGGAAAAAAAATTACAAGCAAAATGAAAATGCTCTCCCTAATCTTAAATGCTCTTCGTATAAAGGGATATATAAGAAGGCTCAGATGTACTAGAAATTTGGTTGGGGAGAAAAGATTGCAATAAGCAGGAAAAGAGAGCCCCATTGCATAAAAGGAGTAGTCAGCTCATTAAATAAAGTGAAAATCAGGTATGTCATATGTTTGTATACTGTCACACTTCAAGCTTTCTCTATATGTCATCATCATCATCATCATCCCAATACAGATCACATGAAAACAGTGTAAATAACTCCCAGTTGCCTAGCAACTATTTGCCTGACAACCATCAACAATAAAATAATTGCCTGGCCATGGCACCCAGTTACCTAGCATCCATCCCCATGGCAACTAATTACCTGGCAATCAGTTGCATAGAAACCGTCGCCTTAGCAACCAGTTGCCTAACAACAGTCTCCAGAGCAACCATCGCCATGACAACGGTCCAGATGGCAACTAATTACCTGTTAATCAGTTGCATAGAAACCATCGCCATGGTAACCAGTTGCCTAACAAGTCACCTTAGCAACCAATGCCATGACAACCAGTTGCCATGGCAAACAGTTACCTAGCAACCATCCCCATGGCAATCAGATGCATAGAAACCATCGCCATAGCAACCAGTTGCCATGGAAAACAGTTGCCTAGCAACTATCGCCATGAAAATGGTCACCATGGTAACGGTTGCGACGGCAAACAGTTGCCTAGCAACCATCGCCACGACAGTGGTCACCATGGTATCCATCGCCATGACGACAGTTGCCTAGCAACCATCACCATGGCAACCAGTTGCTTAGCACCCATCGCCATGACAATGGTCGCCATGGTAACCATCACCATGACAACGGTTGCCATGTCAAACAGTTGCCTAGCATCCACCACCATGGCAACCATCGCCATGACGACAGTTGCCTAGCAACCATCACCATGGCAACCAGTTGCCTAGCACCCATCGCCATGACAATGGTCGCCATGGTAACCATCGCCATGTCAACAGTTGCCATGGCAAACAGTTGCCTAGCAACCACCACCATGGCAACCATCGCCACGACAATGGTCGCCATAGTAACCATCTCCATGGCAACCCATCGCCATGTCAATGGTCGCCATGACAACGGTTGCCATGGCAGGCAGTTGCCTACCAGACATCACAATGGTAACCAGTTGCCTAGCAACTATCGCCATGAACACGGTCGCCATGATAATGGTCACCACAGTAACCAGTTACATAGCACCCAAGACCATGCCAATTAACTGCCTGGCAATGGTCCCCATAGCCAACAGTTACACAATAAAGGCACATTATATCTAAAAAATACAATTTTTTTTTCAAGCTAAAGAAAACAAGAGTTTCTCTTTTTAAGACACAAGCACTTTAACTCCTCCCAAAAGGGAATAGCATCAACTGCTTAGATATAGAGCAGTCCAAAAGGATCAAAACCCACAACCTGATATGAATAAAAATTCCAATACACAACATTGGGGGTAGTTTAAATCAAACACCAGTAGTGTTAGGGAGACCTATTTTTATTTTTTATTATTTTTTTTGTGTGTGCATTTCCTCTTGTATATGCTTATGTTTCCTCTTGCTATGTGCTGATCCTTATTTTTTGGTTCCTGAGTATCATCAGCACAGTGCAGAGTGCAAAAATTGCATAAATTGTAACATTGCTGCATTGTGGGCAATTAATTTCCATATATGCAAATTACCTTGTCATTTGTCCAAAGTGATCATGATTGATATGGTGTTTGTGGTCTTTCGTGCATAGTTGACATATGGCAATCAGTGGATGCAATTGGCATGAGTTGGGTATTGCGGGGGAAGAGATATATTAGAGGGAAAAAAAATTACAAGCAAAATGAAAATGCTCTCCCTAATCTTAAATGCTCTTGGTATAAAGGGATATATAAGAAGGCTCAGATGTACTGGAAATTTGGTTGGGGAGAAAAGATTGCAATAAGCAGGCCAAGAGAGCCCCATTGCATAAAAGGAGTAGTCAGCTCATTAAATAAAGTGAAAATCAGGTATGTCATACATTTGTATACTGTCACACTTCAAGCTCTCTCTATATGTCATCATCATCATCATCATCATCATCCCAATACAGATCACATGAAAACAGTGTAAATAACTCCCAGTTGCCTAGCAACTATTTGCCTGACAACCATCAACAATAAAATAATTGCCTGGCCATGGCACCCAGTTACCTAGCATCCATCCCCATGGCAACTAATTACCTGGCAATCAGTTGCATAGAAACCGTCGCCTTAGCAACCAGTTGCCTAACAACAGTCTCCAGAGCAACCATCGCCATGACAACGGTCCAGATGGCAACTAATTACCTGTTAATCAGTTGCATAGAAACCATCGCCATGGTAACCAGTTGCCTAACAAGTCACCTTAGCAACCAATGCCATGACAACCAGTTGCCATGGCAAACAGTTACCTAGCAACCATCCCCATGGCAATCAGATGCATAGAAACCATCGCCATAGCAACCAGTTGCCATGGAAAACAGTTGCCTAGCAACTATCGCCATGAAAATGGTCACCATGGTAACGGTTGCGACGGCAAACAGTTGCATAGCAACCATCGCCATGACAATGGTCACCATGGTATCCATCGCCATGACGACAGTTGCCTAGCAACCATCACCATGGCAACCAGTTGCTTAGCACCCATCGCCATGACAATGGTCGCCATGGTAACCATCACCATGACAACGGTTGCCATGGCAAACAGTTGCCTAGCATCCACCACCATGGCAACCATCGCCATCACGACAGTTGCCTAGCAACCATCACCATGGCAACCAGTTGCCTAGCACCCATCGCCATGTCAATGGTTGCCATGGCAGGCAGTTGCCTACCAGACATCACAATGGTAACCAGTTGCCTAGCAACTATCGCTATGAACACGGTCGCCATGATAATGGTCACCACAGTAACCAGTTACATAGCACCCAAGACCATGCCAATTAACTGCCTGGCAATGGTCCCCATAGCCAACAGTTACACAATAAAGGCACATTATATCTAAAAAATACCATTTTTTTTTCAAGCTAAAGAAAACAAGAGTTTCTCTTTTTAAGACACAAGCACTTTAACTCCTCCCAAAAGGGAATAGCATCAACTGCTTAGGTATAGAGCAGTCCAAAAGGATCAAACGCACAACCTGATAGGAATAAAAATTCCAATACACAACATTGGGGGTAGTTTAAATCAAACACCAGTAGTGTTAGGGAGACCTATTTTTATTTTTTATTATTTTTTTTGTGTGTGCATTTCCTCTTGTACATGCTTATGTTTCCTCTTGCTATGTGCTGATCCTTATTTTTTGGTTCCTGAGTATCATCAGCACAGTGCAGAGTGCAAAAATTGCATAAATTGTAACATTGCTGCATTGTGGGCAATTAATTTCCATATATGCAAATTACCTTGTCATTTGTCCAAAGTGATCATGATTGATATGGTGTTTGTGGTCTTTCGTGCATAGTTGACATATGGCAATCAGTGGATGTAATTGGCATGAGTTGGGTATTGCGGGGGAAGACGTATATTAGAGGGAAAAAAAATTACAAGCAAAATGAAAATGCTCTCCCTAATCTTAAATGCTCTTCGTATAAAGGGATATATAAGAAGGCTCAGATGTACTAGAAATTTGGTTGGGGAGAAAAGATTGCAATAAGCAGGAAAAGAGAGCCCCATTGCATAAAAGGAGTAGTCAGCTCATTAAATAAAGTGAAAATCAGGTATGTCATATGTTTGTATACTGTCACACTTCAAGCTTTCTCTATATGTCATCATCATCCCAATACAGATCACATGAAAACAGTGTAAATAACTCCCAGTTGCCTAGCAACTATTTGCCTGACAACCATCAACAATAAAATAATTGCCTGGCCATGGCACCCAGTTACCTAGCATCCATCCCCATGGCAACTAATTACCTGGCAATCAGTTGCATAGAAACCGTCGCCTTAGCAACCAGTTGCCTAACAACAGTCTCCAGAGCAACCATCGCCATGACAACGGTCCAGATGGCAACTAATTACCTGTTAATCAGTTGCATAGAAACCATCGCCATGGTAACCAGTTGCCTAACAAGTCACCTTAGCAACCAATGCCATGACAACCAGTTGCCATGGCAAACAGTTACCTAGCAACCATCCCCATGGCAATCAGATGCATAGAAACCATCGCCATAGCAACCAGTTGCCATGGAAAACAGTTGCCTAGCAACTATCGCCATGAAAATGGTCACCATGGTAACGGTTGCGACGGCAAACAGTTGCCTAGCAACCATCGCCACGACAGTGGTCACCATGGTATCCATCGCCATGACGACAGTTGCCTAGCAACCATCACCATGGCAACCAGTTGCTTAGCACCCATCGCCATGACAATGGTCGCCATGGTAACCATCACCATGACAACGGTTGCCATGTCAAACAGTTGCCTAGCATCCACCACCATGGCAACCATCGCCATGACGACAGTTGCCTAGCAACCATCACCATGGCAACCAGTTGCCTAGCACCCATCGCCATGACAATGGTCGCCATGGTAACCATCGCCATGTCAACAGTTGCCATGGCAAACAGTTGCCTAGCAACCACCACCATGGCAACCATCGCCACGACAATGGTCGCCATAGTAACCATCTCCATGGCAACCCATCGCCATGTCAATGGTCGCCATGACAACGGTTGCCATGGCAGGCAGTTGCCTACCAGACATCACAATGGTAACCAGTTGCCTAGCAACTATCGCCATGAACACGGTCGCCATGATAATGGTCACCACAGTAACCAGTTACATAGCACCCAAGACCATGCCAATTAACTGCCTGGCAATGGTCCCCATAGCCAACAGTTACACAATAAAGGCACATTATATCTAAAAAATACAATTTTTTTTTCAAGCTAAAGAAAACAAGAGTTTCTCTTTTTAAGACACAAGCACTTTAACTCCTCCCAAAAGGGAATAGCATCAACTGCTTAGGTATAGAGCAGTCCAAAAGGATCAAAACCCACAACCTGATATGAATCAAAATTCCAATACACAACATTGGGGGTAGTTTAAATCAAACACCAGTAGTGTTAGGGAGACCTATTTTTATTTTTTATTATTTTTTTTGTGTGTGCATTTCCTCTTGTATATGCTTATGTTTCCTCTTGCTATGTGCTGATCCTTATTTTTTGGTTCCTGAGTATCATCAGCACAGTGCAGAGTGCAAAAATTGCATAAATTGTAACATTGCTGCATTGTGGGCAATTAATTTCCATATATGCAAATTACCTTGTCATTTGTCCAAAGTGATCATGATTGATATGGTGTTTGTGGTCTTTCGTGCATAGTTGACATATGGCAATCAGTGGATGCAATTGGCATGAGTTGGGTATTGCGGGGGAAGAGATATATTAGAGGGAAAAAAAATTACAAGCAAAATGAAAATGCTCTCCCTAATCTTAAATGCTCTTGGTATAAAGGGATATATAAGAAGGCTCAGATGTACTGGAAATTTGGTTGGGGAGAAAAGATTGCAATAAGCAGGCCAAGAGAGCCCCATTGCATAAAAGGAGTAGTCAGCTCATTAAATAAAGTGAAAATCAGGTATGTCATACATTTGTATACTGTCACACTTCAAGCTCTCTCTATATGTCATCATCATCATCATCATCATCATCCCAATACAGATCACATGAAAACAGTGTAAATAACTCCCAGTTGCCTAGCAACTATTTGCCTGACAACCATCAACAATAAAATAATTGCCTGGCCATGGCACCCAGTTACCTAGCATCCATCCCCATGGCAACTAATTACCTGGCAATCAGTTGCATAGAAACCGTCGCCTTAGCAACCAGTTGCCTAACAACAGTCTCCAGAGCAACCATCGCCATGACAACGGTCCAGATGGCAACTAATTACCTGTTAATCAGTTGCATAGAAACCATCGCCATGGTAACCAGTTGCCTAACAAGTCACCTTAGCAACCAATGCCATGACAACCAGTTGCCATGGCAAACAGTTACCTAGCAACCATCCCCATGGCAATCAGATGCATAGAAACCATCGCCATAGCAACCAGTTGCCATGGAAAACAGTTGCCTAGCAACTATCGCCATGAAAATGGTCACCATGGTAACGGTTGCGACGGCAAACAGTTGCATAGCAACCATCGCCATGACAATGGTCACCATGGTATCCATCGCCATGACGACAGTTGCCTAGCAACCATCACCATGGCAACCAGTTGCTTAGCACCCATCGCCATGACAATGGTCGCCATGGTAACCATCACCATGACAACGGTTGCCATGGCAAACAGTTGCCTAGCATCCACCACCATGGCAACCATCGCCATCACGACAGTTGCCTAGCAACCATCACCATGGCAACCAGTTGCCTAGCACCCATCGCCATGTCAATGGTTGCCATGGCAGGCAGTTGCCTACCAGACATCACAATGGTAACCAGTTGCCCAGCAACTATCGCTATGAACACGGTCGCCATGATAATGGTCACCACAGTAACCAGTTACATAGCACCCAAGACCATGCCAATTAACTGCCTGGCAATGGTCCCCATAGCCAACAGTTACACAATAAAGGCACATTATATCTAAAAAATACCATTTTTTTTTCAAGCTAAAGAAAACAAGAGTTTCTCTTTTTAAGACACAAGCACTTTAACTCCTCCCAAAAGGGAATAGCATCAACTGCTTAGATATAGAGCAGTCCAAAAGGATCAAACGCACAACCTGATAGGAATAAAAATTCCAATACACAACATTGGGGGTAGTTTAAATCAAACACCAGTAGTGTTAGGGAGACCTATTTTTATTTTTTATTATTTTTTTTGTGTGTGCATTTCCTCTTGTACATGCTTATGTTTCCTCTTGCTATGTGCTGATCCTTATTTTTTGGTTCCTGAGTATCATCAGCACAGTGCAGAGTGCAAAAATTGCATAAATTGTAACATTGCTGCATTGTGGGCAATTAATTTCCATATATGCAAATTACCTTGTCATTTGTCCAAAGTGATCATGATTGATATGGTGTTTGTGGTCTTTCGTGCATAGTTGACATATGGCAATCAGTGGATGTAATTGGCATGAGTTGGGTATTGCGGGGGAAGACGTATATTAGAGGGAAAAAAAATTACAAGCAAAATGAAAATGCTCTCCCTAATCTTAAATGCTCTTCGTATAAAGGGATATATAAGAAGGCTCAGATGTACTAGAAATTTGGTTGGGGAGAAAAGATTGCAATAAGCAGGAAAAGAGAGCCCCATTGCATAAAAGGAGTAGTCAGCTCATTAAATAAAGTGAAAATCAGGTATGTCATACATTTGTATACTGTCACACTTCAAGCTTTCTCTATATGTCATCATCATCATCATCATCCCAATACAGATCACATGAAAACAGTGTAAATAACTCCCAGTTGCCTAGCAACTATTTGCCTGACAACCATCAACAATAAAATAATTGCCTGGCCATGGCACCCAGTTACCTAGCATCCATCCCCATGGCAACTAATTACCTGGCAATCAGTTGCATAGAAACCGTCGCCTTAGCAACCAGTTGCCTAACAACAGTCTCCAGAGCAACCATCGCCATGACAACGGTCCAGATGGCAACTAATTACCTGTTAATCAGTTGCATAGAAACCATCGCCATGGTAACCAGTTGCCTAACAAGTCACCTTAGCAACCAATGCCATGACAACCAGTTGCCATGGCAAACAGTTACCTAGCAACCATCCCCATGGCAATCAGATGCATAGAAACCATCGCCATAGCAACCAGTTGCCATGGAAAACAGTTGCCTAGCAACTATCGCCATGAAAATGGTCACCATGGTAACGGTTGCGACGGCAAACAGTTGCCTAGCAACCATCGCCACGACAGTGGTCACCATGGTATCCATCGCCATGACGACAGTTGCCTAGCAACCATCACCATGGCAACCAGTTGCTTAGCACCCATCGCCATGACAATGGTCGCCATGGTAACCATCACCATGACAACGGTTGCCATGTCAAACAGTTGCCTAGCATCCACCACCATGGCAACCATCGCCATGACGACAGTTGCCTAGCAACCATCACCATGGCAACCAGTTGCCTAGCACCCATCGCCATGACAATGGTCGCCATGGTAACCATCGCCATGTCAACAGTTGCCATGGCAAACAGTTGCCTAGCAACCACCACCATGGCAACCATCGCCACGACAATGGTCGCCATAGTAACCATCTCCATGGCAACCCATCGCCATGTCAATGGTCGCCATGACAACGGTTGCCATGGCAGGCAGTTGCCTACCAGACATCACAATGGTAACCAGTTGCCTAGCAACTATCGCCATGAACACGGTCGCCATGATAATGGTCACCACAGTAACCAGTTACATAGCACCCAAGACCATGCCAATTAACTGCCTGGCAATGGTCCCCATAGCCAACAGTTACACAATAAAGGCACATTATATCTAAAAAATACAATTTTTTTTTCAAGCTAAAGAAAACAAGAGTTTCTCTTTTTAAGACACAAGCACTTTAACTCCTCCCAAAAGGGAATAGCATCAACTGCTTAGGTATAGAGCAGTCCAAAAGGATCAAAACCCACAACCTGATATGAATCAAAATTCCAATACACAACATTGGGGGTAGTTTAAATCAAACACCAGTAGTGTTAGGGAGACCTATTTTTATTTTTTATTATTTTTTTTGTGTGTGCATTTCCTCTTGTATATGCTTATGTTTCCTCTTGCTATGTGCTGATCCTTATTTTTTGGTTCCTGAGTATCATCAGCACAGTGCAGAGTGCAAAAATTGCATAAATTGTAACATTGCTGCATTGTGGGCAATTAATTTCCATATATGCAAATTACCTTGTCATTTGTCCAAAGTGATCATGATTGATATGGTGTTTGTGGTCTTTCGTGCATAGTTGACATATGGCAATCAGTGGATGCAATTGGCATGAGTTGGGTATTGCGGGGGAAGAGATATATTAGAGGGAAAAAAAATTACAAGCAAAATGAAAATGCTCTCCCTAATCTTAAATGCTCTTGGTATAAAGGGATATATAAGAAGGCTCAGATGTACTGGAAATTTGGTTGGGGAGAAAAGATTGCAATAAGCAGGCCAAGAGAGCCCCATTGCATAAAAGGAGTAGTCAGCTCATTAAATAAAGTGAAAATCAGGTATGTCATACATTTGTATACTGTCACACTTCAAGCTCTCTCTATATGTCATCATCATCATCATCATCATCATCCCAATACAGATCACATGAAAACAGTGTAAATAACTCCCAGTTGCCTAGCAACTATTTGCCTGACAACCATCAACAATAAAATAATTGCCTGGCCATGGCACCCAGTTACCTAGCATCCATCCCCATGGCAACTAATTACCTGGCAATCAGTTGCATAGAAACCGTCGCCTTAGCAACCAGTTGCCTAACAACAGTCTCCAGAGCAACCATCGCCATGACAACGGTCCAGATGGCAACTAATTACCTGTTAATCAGTTGCATAGAAACCATCGCCATGGTAACCAGTTGCCTAACAAGTCACCTTAGCAACCAATGCCATGACAACCAGTTGCCATGGCAAACAGTTACCTAGCAACCATCCCCATGGCAATCAGATGCATAGAAACCATCGCCATAGCAACCAGTTGCCATGGAAAACAGTTGCCTAGCAACTATCGCCATGAAAATGGTCACCATGGTAACGGTTGCGACGGCAAACAGTTGCCTAGCAACCATCGCCACGACAGTGGTCACCATGGTATCCATCACCATGACAACGGTTGCCATGTCAAACAGTTGCCTAGCATCCACCACCATGGCAACCATCGCCATGACGACAGTTGCCTAGCAACCATCACCATGGCAACCAGTTGCCTAGCACCCATCGCCATGACAATGGTCGCCATGGTAACCATCGCCATGTCAACAGTTGCCATGGCAAACAGTTGCCTAGCAACCACCACCATGGCAACCATCGCCACGACAATGGTCGCCATAGTAACCATCTCCATGGCAACCCATCGCCATGTCAATGGTCACCATGACAACGGTTGCCATGGCAGGCAGTTGCCTACCAGACATCACAATGGTAACCAGTTGCCTAGCAACTATCGCCATGAACACGGTCGCCATGATAATGGTCACCACAGTAACCAGTTACATAGCACCCAAGACCATGCCAATTAACTGCCTGGCAATGGTCCCCATAGCCAACAGTTACACAATAAAGGCACATTATATCTAAAAAATACCATTTTTTTTTCAAGCTAAAGAAAACAAGAGTTTCTCTTTTTAAGACACAAGCACTTTAACTCCTCCCAAAAGGGAATAGCATCAACTGCTTAGATATAGAGCAGTCCAAAAGGATCAAAACCCACAACCTGATATGAATAAAAATTCCAATACACAACATTGGGGGTAGTTTAAATCAAACACCAGTAGTGTTAGGGAGACCTATTTTTATTTTTTATTATTTTTTTTGTGTGTGCATTTCCTCTTGTATATGCTTATGTTTCCTCTTGCTATGTGCTGATCCTTATTTTTTGGTTCCTGAGTATCATCAGCACAGTGCAGAGTGCAAAAATTGCATAAATTGTAACATTGCTGCATTGTGGGCAATTAATTTCCATATATGCAAATTACCTTGTCATTTGTCCAAAGTGATCATGATTGATATGGTGTTTGTGGTCTTTCGTGCATAGTTGACATATGGCAATCAGTGGATGCAATTGGCATGAGTTGGGTATTGCGGGGGAA
Organism: Taudactylus pleione; assembly: GCA_031769625.1. Taxonomy (NCBI): domain Eukaryota; kingdom Metazoa; phylum Chordata; class Amphibia; order Anura; family Myobatrachidae; genus Taudactylus; species Taudactylus pleione. The sequence goes on from JAUIMM010000094.1 coordinate 4,076,966, forward strand.
GAGATATATTAGAGGGAAAAAAAATTACAAGCAAAATGAAAATGCTCTCCCTAATCTTAAATGCTCTTGGTATAAAGGGATATATAAGAAGGCTCAGATGTACTGGAAATTTGGTTGGGGAGAAAAGATTGCAATAAGCAGGCCAAGAGAGCCCCATTGCATAAAAGGAGTAGTCAGCTCATTAAATAAAGTGAAAATCAGGTATGTCATACATTTGTATACTGTCACACTTCAAGCTCTCTCTATATGTCATCATCATCATCATCATCATCCCAATACAGATCACATGAAAACAGTGTAAATAACTCCCAGTTGCCTAGCAACTATTTGCCTGACAACCATCAACAATAAAATAATTGCCTGGCCATGGCACCCAGTTACCTAGCATCCATCCCCATGGCAACTAATTACCTGGCAATCAGTTGCATAGAAACCGTCGCCTTAGCAACCAGTTGCCTAACAACAGTCTCCAGAGCAACCATCGCCATGACAATGGTCACCATGGTAACGGTTGCGACGGCAAACAGTTGCCTAGCAACCATCGCCACGACAATGGTCACCATGGTATCCATCGCCATGACGACAGTTGCCTAGCAACCATCACCATGGCAACCAGTTGCTTAGCACCCATCGCCATGACAATGGTTGCCATGGTAACCATCGCCATGACAACGGTTGCCATGGCAAACAGTTGCCTAGCATCCACCACCATGGCAACCATCGCCATGACGACAGTTGCCTAGCAACCATCACCATGGCAACCAGTTGCCTAGCACCCATCGCCATGACAATGGTCGCCATGGTAACCATCGCCATGACAACAGTTGCCATGGCAAACAGTTGCCTAGCAACCACCACCATGGCAACCATCGCCACGACAATGGTCGCCATAGTAACCATCGCCATGATGACAGTTGCCTAGCAACCATCACCATGGCAACCAATTGCCTAGCACCCATCGCCATGTCAATGGTCACCATGGTAACCATCGCCATGACAACGGTTGCCATGGCAGGCAGTTGCCTAGCAAACATCACCATGGTAACCAGTTGCCTAGCAACTATCGCCATGAACACGGTCACCATGACAATGGTCACCACAGCAACCAGTTACATAGCACCCAAGACCATGCCAATTAACTGCCTGGCAATGGTCCCCATAGCCAACAGTTACACAATAAAGGCACATTATATCTAAAAAATACCATTTTTTTTACAAACTAAAGAAAACAAGAGTTTCTCTTTTTAAGACACAAGCACTTTAACTCCTCCCAAAACGGAATAGCATCAACTGCTTAGGTATAGAGCAGTCGAAAAGAATCAAACCCACAACCTGATATGAATAAAAATTCCAATACACAACATTGGGGGTAGTTTAAATCAAAAACCAGTAGTGTTAGGGAGACCTATTTTTATTTTTTTTTTATTTTTTTTGTGTGTGCATTTCCTCTTGTATATGCTTATGTTTCCTCTTGCTATGTGCTGATCCTTATTTTTTGGTTCCTGAGTATCATCAGCACAGTGCAGAGTGCAAAAATTGCATAAATTGTAACATTGCTGCATTGTGGGCAATTAATTTCCATATATGCAAATTACCTTGTCATTTCTCCAAAGTGATCATGATTGATATGGTGTTTGTGGTCTTTCGTGCATAGTTGACATATGGCAATCAGTGGATGTAATTGGCATGAGTTGGGTATTGCGGGGGAAGAGATATATTAGAGGGGAAAAAAATTACAAGCAAAATGAAAATGCTCTCCCTAATTTTAAATGCTCTTGGTATAAAGGGATATATAAGAAGGCTCAGATGTACTGGAAATTTGGTTGGGGAGAAAAGATTGCAATAAGCAGGCCAAGAGAGCCCCATTGCATAAAAGGAGAAGTCAGCTCATTAAATAAAGTGAAAACCAGGTATGTCATACATTTGTATACTGTCACACTTCAAGCTTTCTCTATATGTCATCATCATCATCATCATCCCAATACAGATCACATGAAAACAGTGTAAATAACTCCCAGTTGCCTAGCAACTATTTGCCTGACAACCATCAACAATAAAATAATTGCCTGGCCATGGCACCCAGTTACCTAGCATCCATCCCCATGGCAACTAATTACCTGGCAATCAGTTGCATAGAAACCGTCGCCTTAGCAACCAGTTGCCTAACAACAGTCTCCAGAGCAACCATCGCCATGACAACGGTCCAGATGGCAACTAATTACCTGTTAATCAGTTGAATAGAAACCATCGCCATGGTAACCAGTTGCCTAACAAGTCACCTTAGCAACCAATGCCATGACAACCAGTTGCCATGGCAAACAGTTACCTAGCAACCATCCCCATGGCAATCAGATGCATAGAAACCATCGCCATAGCAACCAGTTGCCATGGAAAACAGTTGCCTAGCAACTATCGCCATGAAAATGGTCACCATGGTAACGGTTGCGACGGCAAACAGTTGCCTAGCAACCATCGCCACGACAATGGTCACCATGGTATCCATCGCCATGACGACAGTTGCCTAGCAACCATCACCATGGCAACCAGTTGCTTAGCACCCATCGCCATGACAATGGTCGCCATGGTAACCATCACCATGACAACGGTTGCCATGTCAAACAGTTGCCTAGCATCCACCACCATGGCAACCATCGCCATGACGACAGTTGCCTAGCAACCATCACCAGGGCAACCAGTTGCCTAGCACCCATCGCCATGACAATGGTCGCCATGGTAACCATCGCCATGTCAACAGTTGCCATGGCAAACAGTTGCCTAGCAACCACCACCATGGCAACCATCGCCACGACAATGGTCGCCATAGTAACCATCTCCATGGCAACCAATTGCCTAGCACCCATCGCCATGTCAATGGTCGCCATGACAACGGTTGCCATGGCAGGCAGTTGCCTACCAGACATCACAATGGTAACCAGTTGCCTAGCAACTATCGCCATGAACACGGTCGCCATGATAATGGTCACCACAGTAACCAGTTACATAGCACCCAAGACCATGCCAATTAACTGCCTGGCAATGGTCCCCATAGCCAACAGTTACACAATAAAGGCACATTATATCTAAAAAATACAATTTTTTTTTCAAGCTAAAGAAAACAAGAGTTTCTCTTTTTAAGACACAAGCACTTTAACTCCTCCCAAAAGGGAATAGCATCAACTGCTTAGGTATAGTGCAGTCCAAAAGGATCAAAACCCACAACCTGATATGAATAAAAATTCCAATACACAACATTGGGGGTAGTTTAAATCAAACACCAGTAGTGTTAGGGAGACCTATTTTTATTTTTTATTATTTTTTTTGTGTGTGCATTTCCTCTTGTATATGCTTATGTTTCCTCTTGCTATGTGCTGATCCTTATTTTTTGGTTCCTGAGTATCATCAGCACAGTGCAGAGTGCAAAAATTGCATAAATTGTAACATTGCTGCATTGTGGGCAATTAATTTCCATATATGCAAATTACCTTGTCATTTGTCCAAAGTGATCATGATTGATATGGTGTTTGTGGTCTTTCGTGCATAGTTGACATATGGCAATCAGTGGATGCAATTGGCATGAGTTGGGTATTGCGGGGGAAGAGATATATTAGAGGGAAAAAAAATTACAAGCAAAATGAAAATGCTCTCCCTAATCTTAAATGCTCTTGGTATAAAGGGATATATAAGAAGGCTCAGATGTACTGGAAATTTGGTTGGGGAGAAAAGATTGCAATAAGCAGGCCAAGAGAGCCCCATTGCATAAAAGGAGTAGTCAGCTCATTAAATAAAGTGAAAATCAGGTATGTCATACATTTGTATACTGTCACACTTCAAGCTCTCTCTATATGTCATCATCATCATCATCATCATCATCCCAATACAGATCACATGAAAACAGTGTAAATAACTCCCAGTTGCCTAGCAACTATTTGCCTGACAACCATCAACAATAAAATAATTGCCTGGCCATGGCACCCAGTTACCTAGCATCCATCCCCATGGCAACTAATTACCTGGCAATCAGTTGCATAGAAACCGTCGCCTTAGCAACCAGTTGCCTAACAACAGTCTCCAGAGCAACCATCGCCATGACAACGGTCCAGATGGCAACTAATTACCTGTTAATCAGTTGCATAGAAACCATCGCCATGGTAACCAGTTGCCTAACAAGTCACCTTAGCAACCAATGCCATGACAACCAGTTGCCATGGCAAACAGTTACCTAGCAACCATCCCCATGGCAATCAGATGCATAGAAACCATCGCCATAGCAACCAGTTGCCATGGAAAACAGTTGCCTAGCAACTATCGCCATGAAAATGGTCACCATGGTAACGGTTGCGACGGCAAACAGTTGCATAGCAACCATCGCCATGACAATGGTCACCATGGTATCCATCGCCATGACGACAGTTGCCTAGCAACCATCACCATGGCAACCAGTTGCTTAGCACCCATCGCCATGACAATGGTCGCCATGGTAACCATCACCATGACAACGGTTGCCATGGCAAACAGTTGCCTAGCATCCACCACCATGGCAACCATCGCCATCACGACAGTTGCCTAGCAACCATCACCATGGCAACCAGTTGCCTAGCACCCATCGCCATGTCAATGGTTGCCATGGCAGGCAGTTGCCTACCAGACATCACAATGGTAACCAGTTGCCTAGCAACTATCGCTATGAACACGGTCGCCATGATAATGGTCACCACAGTAACCAGTTACATAGCACCCAAGACCATGCCAATTAACTGCCTGGCAATGGTCCCCATAGCCAACAGTTACACAATAAAGGCACATTATATCTAAAAAATACCATTTTTTTTTCAAGCTAAAGAAAACAAGAGTTTCTCTTTTTAAGACACAAGCACTTTAACTCCTCCCAAAAGGGAATAGCATCAACTGCTTAGGTATAGAGCAGTCCAAAAGGATCAAACGCACAACCTGATAGGAATAAAAATTCCAATACACAACATTGGGGGTAGTTTAAATCAAACACCAGTAGTGTTAGGGAGACCTATTTTTATTTTTTATTATTTTTTTTGTGTGTGCATTTCCTCTTGTACATGCTTATGTTTCCTCTTGCTATGTGCTGATCCTTATTTTTTGGTTCCTGAGTATCATCAGCACAGTGCAGAGTGCAAAAATTGCATAAATTGTAACATTGCTGCATTGTGGGCAATTAATTTCCATATATGCAAATTACCTTGTCATTTGTCCAAAGTGATCATGATTGATATGGTGTTTGTGGTCTTTCGTGCATAGTTGACATATGGCAATCAGTGGATGTAATTGGCATGAGTTGGGTATTGCGGGGGAAGACGTATATTAGAGGGAAAAAAATTACAAGCAAAATGAAAATGCTCTCCCTAATCTTAAATGCTCTTCGTATAAAGGGATATATAAGAAGGCTCAGATGTACTAGAAATTTGGTTGGGGAGAAAAGATTGCAATAAGCAGGAAAAGAGAGCCCCATTGCATAAAAGGAGTAGTCAGCTCATTAAATAAAGTGAAAATCAGGTATGTCATATGTTTGTATACTGTCACACTTCAAGCTTTCTCTATATGTCATCATCATCATCATCATCATCCCAATACAGATCACATGAAAACAGTGTAAATAACTCCCAGTTGCCTAGCAACTATTTGCCTGACAACCATCAACAATAAAATAATTGCCTGGCCATGGCACCCAGTTACCTAGCATCCATCCCCATGGCAACTAATTACCTGGCAATCAGTTGCATAGAAACCGTCGCCTTAGCAACCAGTTGCCTAACAACAGTCTCCAGAGCAACCATCGCCATGACAACGGTCCAGATGGCAACTAATTACCTGTTAATCAGTTGCATAGAAACCATCGCCATGGTAACCAGTTGCCTAACAAGTCACCTTAGCAGCCAATGCCATGACAACCAGTTGCCATGGCAAACAGTTACCTAGCAACCATCCCCATGGCAATCAGATGCATAGAAACCATCGCCATAGCAACCAGTTGCCATGGAAAACAGTTGCCTAGCAACTATCGCCATGAAAATGGTCACCATGGTAACGGTTGCGACGGCAAACAGTTGCCTAGCAACCATCGCCACGACAGTGGTCACCATGGTATCCATCGCCATGATGACAGTTGCCTAGCAACCATCACCATGGCAACCAGTTGCTTAGCACCCATCGCCATGACAATGGTCGCCATGGTAACCATCACCATGACAACGGTTGCCATGTCAAACAGTTGCCTAGCATCCACCACCATGGCAACCATCGCCATGACGACAGTTGCCTAGCAACCATCACCATGGCAACCAGTTGCCTAGCACCCATCGCCATGACAATGGTCGCCATGGTAACCATCGCCATGTCAACAGTTGCCATGGCAAACAGTTGCCTAGCAACCACCACCATGGCAACCATCGCCACGACAATGGTCGCCATAGTAACCATCTCCATGGCAACCCATCGCCATGTCAATGGTCGCCATGACAACGGTTGCCATGGCAGGCAGTTGCCTACCAGACATCACAATGGTAACCAGTTGCCTAGCAACTATCGCCATGAACACGGTCGCCATGATAATGGTCACCACAGTAACCAGTTACATAGCACCCAAGACCATGCCAATTAACTGCCTGGCAATGGTCCCCATAGCCAACAGTTACACAATAAAGGCACATTATATCTAAAAAATACAATTCTTTTTTCAAGCTAAAGAAAACAGGAGTTTCTCTTTTTAAGACACAAGCACTTTAACTCCTCCCAAAAGGGAATAGCATCAACTGCTTAGATATAGAGCAGTCCAAAAGGATCAAAACCCACAACCTGATATGAATAAAAATTCCAATACACAACATTGGGGGTAGTTTAAATCAAACACCAGTAGTGTTAGGGAGACCTATTTTTATTTTTTATTATTTTGTTTGTGTGTGCATTTCCTCTTGTATATGCTTGTTTCCTCTTGCTATGTGCTGATCCTTATTTTTTGGTTCCTGAGTATCATCAGCACAGTGCAGAGTGCAAAAATTGCATAAATTGTAACATTGCTGCATTGTGGGCAATTAATTTCCATATATGCAAATTACCTTGTCATTTGTCCAAAGTGATCATGATTGATATGGTGTTTGTGGTCTTTCGTGCATAGTTGACATATGGCAATCAGTGGATGTAATTGGCATGAGTTGGGTATTGCGGGGGAAGAGATATATTAGAGGGAAAAAAAATTACAAGCAAAATGAAAATGCTCTCCCTAATCTTAAATGCTCTTGGTATAAAGGGATATATAAGAAGGCTCAGATGTACTAGAAATTTGGTTGGGGAGAAAAGATTGCAATAAGCAGGAAAAGAGAGCCCCATTGCATAAAAGGAGTAGTCAGCTCATTAAATAAAGTGAAAATCAGGTATGTCATATGTTTGTATACTGTCACACTTCAAGCTTTCTCTATATGTCATCATCATCATCATCATCCCAATACAGATCACATGAAAACAGTGTAAATAACTCCCAGTTGCCTAGCAACTATTTGCCTGACAACCATCAACAATAAAATAATTGCCTGGCCATGGCACCCAGTTACCTAGCATCCATCCCCATGGCAACTAATTACCTGGCAATCAGTTGCATAGAAACCGTCGCCTTAGCAACCAGTTGCCTAACAACAGTCTCCAGAGCAACCATCGCCATGACAACGGTCCAGATGGCAACTAATTACCTGTTAATCAGTTGCATAGAAACCATCGCCATGGTAACCAGTTGCCTAACAAGTCACCTTAGCAACCAATGCCATGACAACCAGTTGCCATGGCAAACAGTTACCTAGCAACCATCCCCATGGCAATCAGATGCATAGAAACCATCGCCATAGCAACCAGTTGCCATGGAAAACAGTTGCCTAGCAACTATCGCCATGAAAATGGTCACCATGGTAACGGTTGCGACGGCAAACAGTTGCCTAGCAACCATCGCCACGACAGTGGTCACCATGGTATCCATCGCCATGACGACAGTTGCCTAGCAACCATCACCATGGCAACCAGTTGCTTAGCACCCATCGCCATGACAATGGTCGCCATGGTAACCATCACCATGACAACGGTTGCCATGTCAAACAGTTGCCTAGCATCCACCACCATGGCAACCATCGCCATGACGACAGTTGCCTAGCAACCATCACCATGGCAACCAGTTGCCTAGCACCCATCGCCATGACAATGGTCGCCATGGTAACCATCGCCATGTCAACAGTTGCCATGGCAAACAGTTGCCTAGCAACCACCACCATGGCAACCATCGCCACGACAATGGTCGCCATAGTAACCATCTCCATGGCAACCCATCGCCATGTCAATGGTCGCCATGACAACGGTTGCCATGGCAGGCAGTTGCCTACCAGACATCACAATGGTAACCAGTTGCCTAGCAACTATCGCCATGAACACGGTCGCCATGATAATGGTCACCACAGTAACCAGTTACATAGCACCCAAGACCATGCCAATTAACTGCCTGGCAATGGTCCCCATAGCCAACAGTTACACAATAAAGGCACATTATATCTAAAAAATACAATTCTTTTTTCAAGCTAAAGAAAACAGGAGTTTCTCTTTTTAAGACACAAGCACTTTAACTCCTCCCAAAAGGGAATAGCATCAACTGCTTAGGTATAGAGCAGTCCAAAAGGATCAAAACCCACAACCTGATATGAATAAAAATTCCAATACACAACATTGGGGGTAGTTTAAATCAAACACCAGTAGTGTTAGGGAGACCTATTTTTATTTTTTATTATTTTGTTTGTGTGTGCATTTCCTCTTGTATATGCTTATGTTTCCTCTTGCTATGTGCTGATCCTTATTTTTTGGTTCCTGAGTATCATCAGCACAGTGCAGAGTGCAAAAATTGCATAAATTGTAACATTGCTGCATTGTGGGCAATTAATTTCCATATATGCAAATTACCTTGTCATTTGTCCAAAGTGATCATGATTGATATGGTGTTTGTGGTCTTTCGTGCATAGTTGACATATGGCAATCAGTGGATGTAATTGGCATGAGTTGGGTATTGCGGGGGAAGAGATATATTAGAGGGAAAAAAAATTACAAGCAAAATGAAAATGCTCTCCCTAATCTTAAATGCTCTTGGTATAAAGGGATATATAAGAAGGCTCAGATGTACTGGAAATTTGGTTGGGGAGAAAAGATTGCAATAAGCAGGCCAAGAGAGCCCCATTGCATAAAAGAAGTAGTCAGCTCATTAAATAAATGTGAAAACCAGGTATGTCATACATTTGTATACTGTCACACTTCCAGCTCTCTCTATATGTCATCATCATCATCATCATCATCCCAATACAGATCACATGAAAACAGTGTAAATAACTCCCAGTTGCCTAGCAACTATTTGCCTGACAACCATCAACAATAAAATAATTGCCTGGCCATGGCACCCAGTTACCTAGCATCCATCCCCATGGCAACTAATTACCTGGCAATCAGTTGCATAGAAACCGTCGCCTTAGCAACCAGTTGCCTAACAACAGTCTCCAGAGCAACCATCGCCATGACAATGGTCCAGATGGCAACTAATTACCTGTTAATCAGTTGCATAGAAACCATCGCCATAGCAACCAGTTGCCATGGAAAACAGTTGCCTAGCAACTATCGCCATGAAAATGGTCACCATGGTAACAGTTGCGACGGCAAACAGTTGCCTAGCAACCATCGCCACGACAATGGTCACCATGGTATCCATCGCCATGACGACAGTTGCCTAGCAACCATCACCATGGCAACCAGTTGCCTAGCACCCATCGCCATGACAATGGTCGCCATGGTAACCATCGCCATGACAACAGTTGCCATGGCAAACAGTTGCCTAGCAACCACCACCATGGCAACCATCGCCACGACAATGGTCGCCATAGTAACCATCGCCATGATGACAGTTGCCTAGCAACCATCACCATGGCAACCAATTGCCTAGCACCCATCGCCATGTCAATGGTCACCATGGTAACCATCGCCATGACAATGGTTGCCATGGCAGGCAGTTGCCTAGCAAACATCACCATGGTAACCAGTTGCCTAGCAACTATCGCCATGAACACGGTCACCATGACAATGGTCACCACAGCAACCAGTTACATAGCACCCAAGACCATGCCAATTAACTGCCTGGCAATGGTCCCCATAGCCAACAGTTACACAATAAAGGCACATTATATCTAAAAAATACCATTTTTTTTACAAACTAAAGAAAACAAGAGTTTCTCTTTTTAAGACACAAGCACTTTAACTCCTCCCAAAACGGAATAGCATCAACTGCTTAGGTATAGAGCAGTCCAAAAGAATCAAACCCACAACCTGATATGAAAAAAAATTCCAATACACAACATTGGGGGTAGTTTAAATCAAAAACCAGTAGTGTTAGGGAGACCTATTTTTATTTTTTTTTTATTTTTTTTGTGTGTGCATTTCCTCTTGTATATGCTTATGTTTCCTCTTGCTATGTGCTGATCCTTATTTTTTGGTTCCTGAGTATCATCAGCACAGTGCAGAGTGCAAAAATTGCATAAATTGTAACATTGCTGCATTGTGGGCAATTAATTTCCATATATGCAAATTACCTTGTCATTTCTCCAAAGTGATCATGATTGATATGGTGTTTGTGGTCTTTCGTGCATAGTTGACATATGGCAATCAGTGGATGTAATTGGCATGAGTTGGGTATTGCGGGGGAAGAGATATATTAGAGGGAAAAAAAAATTACAAGCAAAATGAAAATGCTCTCCCTAATTTTAAATGCTCTTGGTATAAAGGGATATATAAGAAGGCTCAGATGTACTGGAAATTTGGTTGGGGAGAAAAGATTGCAATAAGCAGGCCAAGAGAGCCCCATTGCATAAAAGGAGAAGTCAGCTCATTAAATAAAGTGAAAACCAGGTATGTCATACATTTGTATACTGTCACACTTCAAGCTTTCTCTATATGTCATCATCATCATCATCATCATCATCCCAATACAGATCACATGAAAACAGTGTAAATAACTCCCAGTTGCCTAGCAACTATTTGCCTGACAACCATCAACAATAAAATAATTGCCTGGCCATGGCACCCAGTTACCTAGCATCCATCCCCATGGCAACTAATTACCTGGCAATCAGTTGCATAGAAACCGTCGCCTTAGCAACCAGTTGCCTAACAACAGTCTCCAGAGCAACCATCGCCATGACAACGGTCCAGATGGCAACTAATTACCTGTTAATCAGTTGCATAGAAACCATCGCCATGGTAACCAGTTGCCTAACAAGTCACCTTAGCAACCAATGCCATGACAACCAGTTGCCATGGCAAACAGTTACCTAGCAACCATCCCCATGGCAATCAGATGCATAGAAACCATCGCCATAGCAACCAGTTGCCATGGAAAACAGTTGCCTAGCAACTATCGCCATGAAAATGGTCACCATGGTAACGGTTGCGACGGCAAACAGTTGCCTAGCAACCATCGCCACGACAGTGGTCACCATGGTATCCATCGCCATGACGACAGTTGCCTAGCAACCATCACCATGGCAACCAGTTGCTTAGCACCCATCGCCATGACAATGGTCGCCATGGTAACCATCACCATGACAACGGTTGCCATGTCAAACAGTTGCCTAGCATCCACCACCATGGCAACCATCGCCATGACGACAGTTGCCTAGCAACCATCACCATGGCAACCAGTTGCCTAGCACCCATCGCCATGACAATGGTCGCCATGGTAACCATCGCCATGTCAACAGTTGCCATGGCAAACAGTTGCCTAGCAACCACCACCATGGCAACCATCGCCACGACAATGGTCGCCATAGTAACCATCTCCATGGCAACCCATCGCCATGTCAATGGTCGCCATGACAACGGTTGCCATGGCAGGCAGTTGCCTACCAGACATCACAATGGTAACCAGTTGCCTAGCAACTATCGCCATGAACACGGTCGCCATGATAATGGTCACCACAGTAACCAGTTACATAGCACCCAAGACCATGCCAATTAACTGCCTGGCAATGGTCCCCATAGCCAACAGTTACACAATAAAGGCACATTATATCTAAAAAATACAATTCTTTTTTCAAGCTAAAGAAAACAGGAGTTTCTCTTTTTAAGACACAAGCACTTTAACTCCTCCCAAAAGGGAATAGCATCAACTGCTTAGGTATAGAGCAGTCCAAAAGGATCAAAACCCACAACCTGATATGAATAAAAATTCCAATACACAACATTGGGGGTAGTTTAAATCAAACACCAGTAGTGTTAGGGAGACCTATTTTTATTTTTTATTATTTTGTTTGTGTGTGCATTTCCTCTTGTATATGCTTATGTTTCCTCTTGCTATGTGCTGATCCTTATTTTTTGGTTCCTGAGTATCATCAGCACAGTGCAGAGTGCAAAAATTGCATAAATTGTAACATTGCTGCATTGTGGGCAATTAATTTCCATATATGCAAATTACCTTGTCATTTGTCCAAAGTGATCATGATTGATATGGTGTTTGTGGTCTTTCGTGCATAGTTGACATATGGCAATCAGTGGATGTAATTGGCATGAGTTGGGTATTGCGGGGGAAGAGATATATTAGAGGGAAAAAAAATTACAAGCAAAATGAAAATGCTCTCCCTAATCTTAAATGCTCTTGGTATAAAGGGATATATAAGAAGGCTCAGATGTACTGGAAATTTGGTTGGGGAGAAAAGATTGCAATAAGCAGGCCAAGAGAGCCCCATTGCATAAAAGAAGTAGTCAGCTCATTAAATAAATGTGAAAACCAGGTATGTCATACATTTGTATACTGTCACACTTCCAGCTCTCTCTATATGTCATCATCATCATCATCATCATCCCAATACAGATCACATGAAAACAGTGTAAATAACTCCCAGTTGCCTAGCAACTATTTGCCTGACAACCATCAACAATAAAATAATTGCCTGGCCATGGCACCCAGTTACCTAGCATCCATCCCCATGGCAACTAATTACCTGGCAATCAGTTGCATAGAAACCGTCGCCTTAGCAACCAGTTGCCTAACAACAGTCTCCAGAGCAACCATCGCCATGACAATGGTCCAGATGGCAACTAATTACCTGTTAATCAGTTGCATAGAAACCATCGCCATAGCAACCAGTTGCCATGGAAAACAGTTGCCTAGCAACTATCGCCATGAAAATGGTCACCATGGTAACAGTTGCGACGGCAAACAGTTGCCTAGCAACCATCGCCACGACAATGGTCACCATGGTATCCATCGCCATGACGACAGTTGCCTAGCAACCATCACCATGGCAACCAGTTGCCTAGCACCCATCGCCATGACAATGGTCGCCATGGTAACCATCGCCATGACAACAGTTGCCATGGCAAACAGTTGCCTAGCAACCACCACCATGGCAACCATCGCCACGACAATGGTCGCCATAGTAACCATCGCCATGATGACAGTTGCCTAGCAACCATCACCATGGCAACCAATTGCCTAGCACCCATCGCCATGTCAATGGTCACCATGGTAACCATCGCCATGACAATGGTTGCCATGGCAGGCAGTTGCCTAGCAAACATCACCATGGTAACCAGTTGCCTAGCAACTATCGCCATGAACACGGTCACCATGACAATGGTCACCACAGCAACCAGTTACATAGCACCCAAGACCATGCCAATTAACTGCCTGGCAATGGTCCCCATAGCCAACAGTTACACAATAAAGGCACATTATATCTAAAAAATACCATTTTTTTTACACACTAAAGAAAACAAGAGTTTCTCTTTTTAAGACACAAGCACTTTAACTCCTCCCAAAACGGAATAGCATCAACTGCTTAGGTATAGAGCAGTCCAAAAGAATCAAACCCACAACCTGATATGAAAAAAAATTCCAATACACAACATTGGGGGTAGTTTAAATCAAAAACCAGTAGTGTTAGGGAGACCTATTTTTATTTTTTTTTTATTTTTTTTGTGTGTGCATTTCCTCTTGTATATGCTTATGTTTCCTCTTGCTATGTGCTGATCCTTATTTTTTGGTTCCTGAGTATCATCAGCACAGTGCAGAGTGCAAAAATTGCATAAATTGTAACATTGCTGCATTGTGGGCAATTAATTTCCATATATGCAAATTACCTTGTCATTTCTCCAAAGTGATCATGATTGATATGGTGTTTGTGGTCTTTCGTGCATAGTTGACATATGGCAATCAGTGGATGTAATTGGCATGAGTTGGGTATTGCGGGGGAAGAGATATATTAGAGGGAAAAAAAAATTACAAGCAAAATGAAAATGCTCTCCCTAATTTTAAATGCTCTTGGTATAAAGGGATATATAAGAAGGCTCAGATGTACTGGAAATTTGGTTGGGGAGAAAAGATTGCAATAAGCAGGCCAAGAGAGCCCCATTGCATAAAAGGAGAAGTCAGCTCATTAAATAAAGTGAAAACCAGGTATGTCATACATTTGTATACTGTCACACTTCAAGCTTTCTCTATATGTCATCATCATCATCATCATCATCCCAATACAGATCACATGAAAACAGTGTAAATAACTCCCAGTTGCCTAGCAACTATTTGCCTGACAACCATCAACAATAAAATAATTGCCTGGCCATGGCACCCAGTTACCTAGCATCCATCCCCATGGCAACTAATTACCTGGCAATCAGTTGCATAGAAACCGTCGCCTTAGCAACCAGTTGCCTAACAACAGTCTCCAGAGCAACCATCGCCATGACAACGGTCCAGATGGCAACTAATTACCTGTTAATCAGTTGAATAGAAACCATCGCCATGGTAACCAGTTGCCTAACAAGTCACCTTAGCAACCAATGCCATGACAACCAGTTGCCATGGCAAACAGTTACCTAGCAACCATCCCCATGGCAATCAGATGCATAGAAACCATCGCCATAGCAACCAGTTGCCATGGAAAACAGTTGCCTAGCAACCATCGCCACGACAATGGTCACCATGGTATCCATCGCCATGACGACAGTTGCCTAGCAACCATCACCATGGCAACCAGTTGCTTAGCACCCATCGCCATGACAATGGTCGCCATGGTAACCATCACCATGACAACGGTTGCCATGTCAAACAGTTGCCTAGCATCCACCACCATGGCAACCATCGCCATGACGACAGTTGCCTAGCAACCATCACCAGGGCAACCAGTTGCCTAGCACCCATCGCCATGACAATGGTCGCCATGGTAACCATCGCCATGTCAACAGTTGCCATGGCAAACAGTTGCCTAGCAACCTCCACCATGGCAACCATCGCCACGACAATGGTCGCCATAGTAACCATCTCCATGGCAACCAATTGCCTAGCACCCATCGCCATGTCAATGGTCGCCATGACAACGGTTGCCATGGCAGGCAGTTGCCTACCAGACATCACAATGGTAACCAGTTGCCTAGCAACTATCGCCATGAACACGGTCGCCATGATAATGGTCACCACAGTAACCAGTTACATAGCACCCAAGACCATGCCAATTAACTGCCTGGCAATGGTCCCCATAGTAACCATCGCCATGATGACAGTTGCCTAGCAACCATCACCATGGCAACCAATTGCCTAGCACCCATCGCCATGTCAATGGTCACCATGGTAACCATCGCCATGACAACGGTTGCCATGGCAGGCAGTTGCCTAGCAAACATCACCATGGTAACCAGTTGCCTAGCAACTATCGCCATGAACACGGTCACCATGACAATGGTCACCACAGCAACCAGTTACATAGCACCCAAGACCATGCCAATTAACTGCCTGGCAATGGTCCCCATAGCCAACAGTTACACATTAAAGGCACATTATATCTAAAAAATACCATTTTTTTTACAAACTAAAGAAAACAAGAGTTTCTCTTTTTAAGACACAAGCACTTTAACTCCTCCCAAAACAGAATAGCATCAACTGCTTAGATTTAGAGCAGTCCAAAAGAATCAAACCCACAACCTGATATGAATAAAACTTCCAATACACAACATTGGGGGTAGTTTAAATCAAAAACCAGTAGTGTTAGGGAGACCTATTTTTATTTTTTTTTATTTTTTTTTGTGTGTGCATTTCCTCTTGTATATGCTTATGTTTCCTCTTGCTATGTGCTGATCCTTATTTTTTGGTTCCTGAGTATCATCAGCACAGTACAGAGTGCAAAAATTGCATAAATTGTAACATTGCTGCATTGTGGGCAATTAATTTCCATATATGCAAATTACCTTGTCATTTCTCCAAAGTGATCATGATTGATATGGTGTTTGTGGTCTTTCGTGCATAGTTGACATATGGCAATCAGTGGATGTAATTGGCATGAGTTGGGTATTGCGGGGGAAGAGATATATTAGAGGGAAAAAAAATTACAAGCAAAATGAAAATGCTCTCCCTAATTTTAAATGCTCTTGGTATAAAGGGATATATAAGAAGGCTCAGATGTACTGGAAATTTGGTTGGGGAGAAAAGATTGCAATAAGCAGGCCAAGAGAGCCCCATTGCATAAAAGAAGTAGTCAGCTCATTAAATAAATGTGAAAACCAGGTATGTCATACATTTGTATACTGTCACACTTCAAGCTCTCTCTATATGTCATCATCATCATCATCATCATCCCAATACAGATCACATGAAAACAGTGTAAATAACTCCCAGTTGCCTAGCAACTATTTGCCTGACAACCATCAACAATAAAATAATTGCCTGGCCATGGCACCCAGTTACCTAGCATCCATCCCCATGGCAACTAATTACCTGGCAATCAGTTGCATAGAAACCGTCGCCTTAGCAACCAGTTGCCTAACAACAGTCTCCAGAGCAACCATCGCCATGACAACGGTCCAGATGGCAACTAATTACCTGTTAATCAGTTGCATAGAAACCATCGCCATAGCAACCAGTTGCCATGGAAAACAGTTGCCTAGCAACTATCGCCATGAAAATGGTCACCATGGTAACGGTTGCGACGGCAAACAGTTGCCTAGCAACCATCGCCACGACAATGGTCACCATGGTATCCATCGCCATGACGACAGTTGCCTAGCAACCATCACCATGGCAACCAGTTGCTTAGCACCCATCGCCATGACAATGGTTGCCATGGTAACCATCGCCATGACAACGGTTGCCATGGCAAACAGTTGCCTAGCATCCACCACCATGGCAACCATCGCCATGACGACAGTTGCCTAGCAACCATCACCATGGCAACCAGTTGCCTAGCACCCATCGCCATGACAATGGTCGCCATGGTAACCATCGCCATGACAACAGTTGCCATGGCAAACAGTTGCCTAGCAACCACCACCATGGCAACCATCGCCACGACAATGGTCGCCATAGTAACCATCGCCATGATGACAGTTGCCTAGCAACCATCACCATGGCAACCAATTGCCTAGCACCCATCGCCATGTCAATGGTCACCATGGTAACCATCGCCATGACAACGGTTGCCATGGCAGGCAGTTGCCTAGCAAACATCACCATGGTAACCAGTTGCCTAGCAACTATCGCCATGAACACGGTCACCATGACAATGGTCACCACAGCAACCAGTTACATAGCACCCAAGACCATGCCAATTAACTGCCTGGCAATGGTCCCCATAGCCAACAGTTACACAATAAAGGCACATTATATCTAAAAAATAACATTTTTTTTACAAACTAAAGAAAACAAGAGTTTCTCTTTTTAAGACACAAGCACTTTAACTCCTCCCAAAACGGAATAGCATCAACTGCTTAGATATAGAGCAGTCCAAAAGAATCAAACCCACAACCTGATATGAATAAAACTTCCAATACACAACATTGGGGGTAGTTTAAATCAAAAACCAGTAGTGTTAGGGAGACCTATTTTTATTTTTTTTTTATTTTTTTTGTGTGTGCATTTCCTCTTGTATATGCTTATGTTTCCTCTTGCTATGTGCTGATCCTTATTTTTTGGTTCCTGAGTATCATCAGCACAGTGCAGAGTGCAAAAATTGCATAAATTGTAACATTGCTGCATTGTGGGCAATTAATTTCCATATATGCAAATTACCTTGTCATTTCTCCAAAGTGATCATGATTGATATGGTGTTTGTGGTCTTTCGTGCATAGTTGACATATGGCAATCAGTGGATGTAATTGGCATGAGTTGGGTATTGCGGGGGAAGAGATATATTAGAGGGAAAAAAAATTACAAGCAAAATGAAAATGCTCTCCCTAATTTTAAATGCTCTTGGTATAAAGGGATATATAAGAAGGCTCAGATGTACTGGAAATTTGGTTGGGGAGAAAAGATTGCAATAAGCAGGCCAAGAGAGCCCCATTGCATAAAAGAAGTAGTCAGCTCATTAAATAAATGTGAAAACCAGGTATGTCATACATTTGTATACTGTCACACTTCAAGCTCTCTCTATATGTCATCATCATCATCATCATCATCATCCCAATACAGATCACATGAAAACAGTGTAAATAACTCCCAGTTGCCTAGCAACTATTTGCCTGACAACCATCAACAATAAAATAATTGCCTGGCCATGGCACCCAGTTACCTAGCATCCATCCCCATGGCAACTAATTACCTGGCAATCAGTTGCATAGAAACCGTCGCCTTAGCAACCAGTTGCCTAACAACAGTCTCCAGAGCAACCATCGCCATGACAACGGTCCAGATGGCAACTAATTACCTGTTAATCAGTTGCATAGAAACCATCGCCATAGCAACCAGTTGCCATGGAAAACAGTTGCCTAGCAACTATCGCCATGAAAATGGTCACCATGGTAACGGTTGCGACGGCAAACAGTTGCCTAGCAACCATCGCCACGACAATGGTCACCATGGTATCCATCGCCATGACGACAGTTGCCTAGCAACCATCACCATGGCAACCAGTTGCTTAGCACCCATCGCCATGACAATGGTTGCCATGGTAACCATCGCCATGACAACGGTTGCCATGGCAAACAGTTGCCTAGCATCCACCACCATGGCAACCATCGCCATGACGACAGTTGCCTAGCAACCATCACCATGGCAACCAGTTGCCTAGCACCCATCGCCATGACAATGGTCGCCATGGTAACCATCGCCATGACAACAGTTGCCATGGCAAACAGTTGCCTAGCAACCACCACCATGGCAACCATCGCCACGACAATGGTCGCCATAGTAACCATCGCCATGATGACAGTTGCCTAGCAACCATCACCATGGCAACCAATTGCCTAGCACCCATCGCCATGTCAATGGTCACCATGGTAACCATCGCCATGACAACGGTTGCCATGGCAGGCAGTTGCCTAGCAAACATCACCATGGTAACCAGTTGCCTAGCAACTATCGCCATGAACACGGTCACCATGACAATGGTCACCACAGCAACCAGTTACATAGCACCCAAGACCATGCCAATTAACTGCCTGGCAATGGTCCCCATAGCCAACAGTTACACATTAAAGGCACATTATATCTAAAAAATAACATTTTTTTTACAAACTAAAGAAAACAAGAGTTTCTCTTTTTAAGACACAAGCACTTTAACTCCTCCCAAAACAGAATAGCATCAACTGCTTAGATTTAGAGCAGTCCAAAAGAATCAAACCCACAACCTGATATGAAAAAAACTTCCAATACACAACATTGGGGGTAGTTTAAATCAAAAACCAGTAGTGTTAGGGAGACCTATTTTTATTTTTTTTTTATTTTTTTTGTGTGTGCATTTCCTCTTGTATATGCTTATGTTTCCTCTTGCTATGTGCTGATCCTTATTTTTTGGTTCCTGAGTATCATCAGCACAGTGCAGAGTGCAAAAATTGCATAAATTGTAACATTGCTGCATTGTGGGCAATTAATTTCCATATATGCAAATTACCTTGTCATTTCTCCAAAGTGATCATGATTGATATGGTGTTTGTGGTCTTTCGTGCATAGTTGACATATGGCAATCAGTGGATGTAATTGGCATGAGTTGGGTATTGCGGGGGAAGAGATATATTAGAGGGAAAAAAAATTACAAGCAAAATGAAAATGCTCTCCCTAATTTTAAATGCTCTTGGTATAAAGGGATATATAAGAAGGCTCAGATGTACTGGAAATTTGGTTGGGGAGAAAAGATTGCAATAAGCAGGCCAAGAGAGCCCCATTGCATAAAAGAAGTAGTCAGCTCATTAAATAAATGTGAAAACCAGGTATGTCATACATTTGTATACTGTCACACTTCAAGCTCTCTCTATATGTCATCATCATCATCATCATCATCATCCCAATACAGATCACATGAAAACAGTGTAAATAACTCCCAGTTGCCTAGCAACTATTTGCCTGACAACCATCAACAATAAAATAATTGCCTGGCCATGGCACCCAGTTACCTAGCATCCATCCCCATGGCAACTAATTACCTGGCAATCAGTTGCATAGAAACCGTCGCCTTAGCAACCAGTTGCCTAACAACAGTCTCCAGAGCAACCATCGCCATGACAACGGTCCAGATGGCAACTAATTACCTGTTAATCAGTTGCATAGAAACCATCGCCATAGCAACCAGTTGCCATGGAAAACAGTTGCCTAGCAACTATCGCCATGAAAATGGTCACCATGGTAACGGTTGCGACGGCAAACAGTTGCCTAGCAACCATCGCCACGACAATGGTCACCATGGTATCCATCGCCATGACGACAGTTGCCTAGCAACCATCACCATGGCAACCAGTTGCTTAGCACCCATCGCCATGACAATGGTTGCCATGGTAACCATCGCCATGACAACGGTTGCCATGGCAAACAGTTGCCTAGCATCCACCACCATGGCAACCATCGCCATGACGACAGTTGCCTAGCAACCATCACCATGGCAACCAGTTGCCTAGCACCCATCGCCATGACAATGGTCGCCATGGTAACCATCGCCATGACAACAGTTGCCATGGCAAACAGTTGCCTAGCAACCACCACCATGGCAACCATCGCCACGACAATGGTCGCCATAGTAACCATCGCCATGATGACAGTTGCCTAGCAACCATCACCATGGCAACCAATTGCCTAGCACCCATCGCCATGTCAATGGTCACCATGGTAACCATCGCCATGACAACGGTTGCCATGGCAGGCAGTTGCCTAGCAAACATCACCATGGTAACCAGTTGCCTAGCAACTATCGCCATGAACACGGTCACCATGACAATGGTCACCACAGCAACCAGTTACATAGCACCCAAGACCATGCCAATTAACTGCCTGGCAATGGTCCCCATAGCCAACAGTTACACATTAAAGGCACATTATATCTAAAAAATAACATTTTTTTTACAAACTAAAGAAAACAAGAGTTTCTCTTTTTAAGACACAAGCACTTTAACTCCTCCCAAAACAGAATAGCATCAACTGCTTAGATTTAGAGCAGTCCAAAAGAATCAAACCCACAACCTGATATGAATAAAACTTCCAATACACAACATTGGGGGTAGTTTAAATCAAAAACCAGTAGTGTTAGGGAGACCTATTTTTATTTATTTTTTATTTTTTTTGTGTGTGCATTTCCTCTTGTATATGCTTATGTTTCCTCTTGCTATGTGCTGATCCTTATTTTTTGGTTCCTGAGTATCATCAGCACAGTGCAGAGTGCAAAAATTGCATAAATTGTAACATTGCTGCATTGTGGGCAATTAATTTCCATATATGCAAATTACCTTGTCATTTCTCCAAAGTGATCATGATTGATATGGTGTTTGTGGTCTTTCGTGCATAGTTGACATATGGCAATCAGTGGATGTAATTGGCATGAGTTGGGTATTGCGGGGGAAGAGATATATTAGAGGGAAAAAAAATTACAAGCAAAATGAAAATGCTCTCCCTAATTTTAAATGCTCTTGGTATAAAGGGATATATAAGAAGGCTCAGATGTACTGGAAATTTGGTTGGGGAGAAAAGATTGCAATAAGCAGGCCAAGAGAGCCCCATTGCATAAAAGAAGTAGTCAGCTCATTAAATAAATGTGAAAACCAGGTATGTCATACATTTGTATACTGTCACACTTCAAGCTCTCTCTATATGTCATCATCATCATCATCATCCCAATACAGATCACATGAAAACAGTGTAAATAACTCCCAGTTGCCTAGCAACTATTTGCCTGACAACCATCAACAATAAAATAATTGCCTGGCCATGGCACCCAGTTACCTAGCATCCATCCCCATGGCAACTAATTACCTGGCAATCAGTTGCATAGAAACCGTCGCCTTAGCAACCAGTTGCCTAACAACAGTCTCCAGAGCAACCATCGCCATGACAACGGTCCAGATGGCAACTAATTACCTGTTAATCAGTTGCATAGAAACCATCGCCATGGTAACCAGTTGCCTAACAAGTCACCTTAGCAACCAATGCCATGACAACCAGTTGCCATGGCAAACAGTTACCTAGCAACCATCCCCATGGCAATCAGATGCATAGAAACCATCGCCATAGCAACCAGTTGCCATGGAAAACAGTTGCCTAGCAACTATCGCCATGAAAATGGTCACCATGGTAACGGTTGCGACGGCAAACAGTTGCATAGCAACCATCGCCATGACAATGGTCACCATGGTATCCATCGCCATGACGACAGTTGCCTAGCAACCATCACCATGGCAACCAGTTGCTTAGCACCCATCGCCATGACAATGGTCGCCATGGTAACCATCACCATGACAACGGTTGCCATGGCAAACAGTTGCCTAGCATCCACCACCATGGCAACCATCGCCATCACGACAGTTGCCTAGCAACCATCACCATGGCAACCAGTTGCCTAGCACCCATCGCCATGTCAATGGTTGCCATGGCAGGCAGTTGCCTACCAGACATCACAATGGTAACCAGTTGCCTAGCAACTATCGCTATGAACACGGTCGCCATGATAATGGTCACCACAGTAACCAGTTACATAGCACCCAAGACCATGCCAATTAACTGCCTGGCAATGGTCCCCATAGCCAACAGTTACACAATAAAGGCACATTATATCTAAAAAATACCATTTTTTTTTCAAGCTAAAGAAAACAAGAGTTTCTCTTTTTAAGACACAAGCACTTTAACTCCTCCCAAAAGGGAATAGCATCAACTGCTTAGGTATAGAGCAGTCCAAAAGGATCAAACGCACAACCTGATAGGAATAAAAATTCCAATACACAACATTGGGGGTAGTTTAAATCAAACACCAGTAGTGTTAGGGAGACCTATTTTTATTTTTTATTATTTTTTTTGTGTGTGCATTTCCTCTTGTACATGCTTATGTTTCCTCTTGCTATGTGCTGATCCTTATTTTTTGGTTCCTGAGTATCATCAGCACAGTGCAGAGTGCAAAAATTGCATAAATTGTAACATTGCTGCATTGTGGGCAATTAATTTCCATATATGCAAATTACCTTGTCATTTGTCCAAAGTGATCATGATTGATATGGTGTTTGTGGTCTTTCGTGCATAGTTGACATATGGCAATCAGTGGATGTAATTGGCATGAGTTGGGTATTGCGGGGGAAGACGTATATTAGAGGGAAAAAAATTACAAGCAAAATGAAAATGCTCTCCCTAATCTTAAATGCTCTTCGTATAAAGGGATATATAAGAAGGCTCAGATGTACTAGAAATTTGGTTGGGGAGAAAAGATTGCAATAAGCAGGAAAAGAGAGCCCCATTGCATAAAAGGAGTAGTCAGCTCATTAAATAAAGTGAAAATCAGGTATGTCATATGTTTGTATACTGTCACACTTCAAGCTTTCTCTATATGTCATCATCATCATCATCATCCCAATACAGATCACATGAAAACAGTGTAAATAACTCCCAGTTGCCTAGCAACTATTTGCCTGACAACCATCAACAATAAAATAATTGCCTGGCCATGGCACCCAGTTACCTAGCATCCATCCCCATGGCAACTAATTACCTGGCAATCAGTTGCATAGAAACCGTCGCCTTAGCAACCAGTTGCCTAACAACAGTCTCCAGAGCAACCATCGCCATGACAACGGTCCAGATGGCAACTAATTACCTGTTAATCAGTTGCATAGAAACCATCGCCATGGTAACCAGTTGCCTAACAAGTCACCTTAGCAACCAATGCCATGACAACCAGTTGCCATGGCAAACAGTTACCTAGCAACCATCCCCATGGCAATCAGATGCATAGAAACCATCGCCATAGCAACCAGTTGCCATGGAAAACAGTTGCCTAGCAACTATCGCCATGAAAATGGTCACCATGGTAACGGTTGCGACGGCAAACAGTTGCCTAGCAACCATCGCCACGACAGTGGTCACCATGGTATCCATCGCCATGACGACAGTTGCCTAGCAACCATCACCATGGCAACCAGTTGCTTAGCACCCATCGCCATGACAATGGTCGCCATGGTAACCATCACCATGACAACGGTTGCCATGTCAAACAGTTGCCTAGCATCCACCACCATGGCAACCATCGCCATGACGACAGTTGCCTAGCAACCATCACCATGGCAACCAGTTGCCTAGCACCCATCGCCATGACAATGGTCGCCATGGTAACCATCGCCATGTCAACAGTTGCCATGGCAAACAGTTGCCTAGCAACCACCACCATGGCAACCATCGCCACGACAATGGTCGCCATAGTAACCATCTCCATGGCAACCCATCGCCATGTCAATGGTCGCCATGACAACGGTTGCCATGGCAGGCAGTTGCCTACCAGACATCACAATGGTAACCAGTTGCCTAGCAACTATCGCCATGAACACGGTCGCCATGATAATGGTCACCACAGTAACCAGTTACATAGCACCCAAGACCATGCCAATTAACTGCCTGGCAATGGTCCCCATAGCCAACAGTTACACAATAAAGGCACATTATATCTAAAAAATACAATTCTTTTTTCAAGCTAAAGAAAACAGGAGTTTCTCTTTTTAAGACACAAGCACTTTAACTCCTCCCAAAAGGGAATAGCATCAACTGCTTAGGTATAGAGCAGTCCAAAAGGATCAAAACCCACAACCTGATATGAATAAAAATTCCAATACACAACATTGGGGGTAGTTTAAATCAAACACCAGTAGTGTTAGGGAGACCTATTTTTATTTTTTATTATTTTGTTTGTGTGTGCATTTCCTCTTGTATATGCTTATGTTTCCTCTTGCTATGTGCTGATCCTTATTTTTTGGTTCCTGAGTATCATCAGCACAGTGCAGAGTGCAAAAATTGCATAAATTGTAACATTGCTGCATTGTGGGCAATTAATTTCCATATATGCAAATTACCTTGTCATTTGTCCAAAGTGATCATGATTGATATGGTGTTTGTGGTCTTTCGTGCATAGTTGACATATGGCAATCAGTGGATGTAATTGGCATGAGTTGGGTATTGCGGGGGAAGAGATATATTAGAGGGAAAAAAAATTACAAGCAAAATGAAAATGCTCTCCCTAATCTTAAATGCTCTTGGTATAAAGGGATATATAAGAAGGCTCAGATGTACTAGAAATTTGGTTGGGGAGAAAAGATTGCAATAAGCAGGAAAAGAGAGCCCCATTGCATAAAAGGAGTAGTCAGCTCATTAAATAAAGTGAAAATCAGGTATGTCATATGTTTGTATACTGTCACACTTCAAGCTTTCTCTATATGTCATCATCATCATCATCCCAATACAGATCACATGAAAACAGTGTAAATAACTCCCAGTTGCCTAGCAACTATTTGCCTGACAACCATCAACAATAAAATAATTGCCTGGCCATGGCACCCAGTTACCTAGCATCCATCCCCATGGCAACTAATTACCTGGCAATCAGTTGCATAGAAACCGTCGCCTTAGCAACCAGTTGCCTAACAACAGTCTCCAGAGCAACCATCGCCATGACAACGGTCCAGATGGCAACTAATTACCTGTTAATCAGTTGCATAGAAACCATCGCCATGGTAACCAGTTGCCTAACAAGTCACCTTAGCAACCAATGCCATGACAACCAGTTGCCATGGCAAACAGTTACCTAGCAACCATCCCCATGGCAATCAGATGCATAGAAACCATCGCCATAGCAACCAGTTGCCATGGAAAACAGTTGCCTAGCAACTATCGCCATGAAAATGGTCACCATGGTAACGGTTGCGACGGCAAACAGTTGCCTAGCAACCATCGCCACGACAGTGGTCACCATGGTATCCATCGCCATGACGACAGTTGCCTAGCAACCATCACCATGGCAA
The DNA here is from genome assembly GCA_031769625.1 of Taudactylus pleione. Taxonomy (NCBI): domain Eukaryota; kingdom Metazoa; phylum Chordata; class Amphibia; order Anura; family Myobatrachidae; genus Taudactylus; species Taudactylus pleione. The sequence continues at coordinate 4,103,228 of JAUIMM010000094.1, forward strand.
CCAGTTGCTTAGCACCCATCGCCATGACAATGGTCGCCATGGTAACCATCACCATGACAACGGTTGCCATGTCAAACAGTTGCCTAGCATCCACCACCATGGCAACCATCGCCATGACGACAGTTGCCTAGCAACCATCACCATGGCAACCAGTTGCCTAGCACCCATCGCCATGACAATGGTCGCCATGGTAACCATCGCCATGTCAACAGTTGCCATGGCAAACAGTTGCCTAGCAACCACCACCATGGCAACCATCGCCACGACAATGGTCGCCATAGTAACCATCTCCATGGCAACCCATCGCCATGTCAATGGTCGCCATGACAACGGTTGCCATGGCAGGCAGTTGCCTACCAGACATCACAATGGTAACCAGTTGCCTAGCAACTATCGCCATGAACACGGTCGCCATGATAATGGTCACCACAGTAACCAGTTACATAGCACCCAAGACCATGCCAATTAACTGCCTGGCAATGGTCCCCATAGCCAACAGTTACACAATAAAGGCACATTATATCTAAAAAATACAATTCTTTTTTCAAGCTAAAGAAAACAGGAGTTTCTCTTTTTAAGACACAAGCACTTTAACTCCTCCCAAAAGGGAATAGCATCAACTGCTTAGGTATAGAGCAGTCCAAAAGGATCAAAACCCACAACCTGATATGAATAAAAATTCCAATACACAACATTGGGGGTAGTTTAAATCAAACACCAGTAGTGTTAGGGAGACCTATTTTTATTTTTTATTATTTTGTTTGTGTGTGCATTTCCTCTTGTATATGCTTATGTTTCCTCTTGCTATGTGCTGATCCTTATTTTTTGGTTCCTGAGTATCATCAGCACAGTGCAGAGTGCAAAAATTGCATAAATTGTAACATTGCTGCATTGTGGGCAATTAATTTCCATATATGCAAATTACCTTGTCATTTGTCCAAAGTGATCATGATTAATATGGTGTTTGTGGTCTTTCGTGCATAGTTGACATATGGCAATCAGTGGATGTAATTGGCATGAGTTGGGTATTGCGGGGGAAGAGATATATTAGAGGGAAAAAAAATTACAAGCAAAATGAAAATGCTCTCCCTAATCTTAAATGCTCTTGGTATAAAGGGATATATAAGAAGGCTCAGATGTACTGGAAATTTGGTTGGGGAGAAAAGATTGCAATAAGCAGGCCAAGAGAGCCCCATTGCATAAAAGAAGTAGTCAGCTCATTAAATAAATGTGAAAACCAGGTATGTCATACATTTGTATACTGTCACACTTCAAGCTCTCTCTATATGTCATCATCATCATCATCATCATCCCAATACAGATCACATGAAAACAGTGTAAATAACTCCCAGTTGCCTAGCAACTATTTGCCTGACAACCATCAACAATAAAATAATTGCCTGGCCATGGCACCCAGTTACCTAGCATCCATCCCCATGGCAACTAATTACCTGGCAATCAGTTGCATAGAAACCGTCGCCTTAGCAACCAGTTGCCTAACAACAGTCTCCAGAGCAACCATCGCCATGACAATGGTCCAGATGGCAACTAATTACCTGTTAATCAGTTGCATAGAAACCATCGCCATAGCAACCAGTTGCCATGGAAAACAGTTGCCTAGCAACTATCGCCATGAAAATGGTCACCATGGTAACAGTTGCGACGGCAAACAGTTGCCTAGCAACCATCGCCACGACAATGGTCACCATGGTATCCATCGCCATGACGACAGTTGCCTAGCAACCATCACCATGGCAACCAGTTGCCTAGCACCCATCGCCATGACAATGGTCGCCATGGTAACCATCGCCATGACAACAGTTGCCATGGCAAACAGTTGCCTAGCAACCACCACCATGGCAACCATCGCCACGACAATGGTCGCCATAGTAACCATCGCCATGATGACAGTTGCCTAGCAACCATCACCATGGCAACCAATTGCCTAGCACCCATCGCCATGTCAATGGTCACCATGGTAACCATCGCCATGACAACAGTTGCCATGGCAGGCAGTTGCCTAGCAAACATCACCATGGTAACCAGTTGCCTAGCAACTATCGCCATGAACACGGTCACCATGACAATGGTCACCACAGCAACCAGTTACATAGCACCCAAGACCATGCCAATTAACTGCCTGGCAATGGTCCCCATAGCCAACAGTTACACAATAAAGGCACATTATATCTAAAAAATACCATTTTTTTTACAAACTAAAGAAAACAAGAGTTTCTCTTTTTAAGACACAAGCACTTTAACTCCTCCCAAAACGGAATAGCATCAACTGCTTAGGTATAGAGCAGTCCAAAAGAATCAAACCCACAACCTGATATGAAAAAAAATTCCAATACACAACATTGGGGGTAGTTTAAATCAAAAACCAGTAGTGTTAGGGAGACCTATTTTTATTTTTTTTTTATTTTTTTTGTGTGTGCATTTCCTCTTGTATATGCTTATGTTTCCTCTTGCTATGTGCTGATCCTTATTTTTTGGTTCCTGAGTATCATCAGCACAGTGCAGAGTGCAAAAATTGCATAAATTGTAACATTGCTGCATTGTGGGCAATTAATTTCCATATATGCAAATTACCTTGTCATTTCTCCAAAGTGATCATGATTGATATGGTGTTTGTGGTCTTTCGTGCATAGTTGACATATGGCAATCAGTGGATGTAATTGGCATGAGTTGGGTATTGCGGGGGAAGAGATATATTAGAGGGAAAAAAAAATTACAAGCAAAATGAAAATGCTCTCCCTAATTTTAAATGCTCTTGGTATAAAGGGATATATAAGAAGGCTCAGATGTACTGGAAATTTGGTTGGGGAGAAAAGATTGCAATAAGCAGGCCAAGAGAGCCCCATTGCATAAAAGGAGAAGTCAGCTCATTAAATAAAGTGAAAACCAGGTATGTCATACATTTGTATACTGTCACACTTCAAGCTTTCTCTATATGTCATCATCATCATCATCATCATCATCCCAATACAGATCACATGAAAACAGTGTAAATAACTCCCAGTTGCCTAGCAACTATTTGCCTGACAACCATCAACAATAAAATAATTGCCTGGCCATGGCACCCAGTTACCTAGCATCCATCCCCATGGCAACTAATTACCTGGCAATCAGTTGCATAGAAACCGTCGCCTTAGCAACCAGTTGCCTAACAACAGTCTCCAGAGCAACCATCGCCATGACAACGGTCCAGATGGCAACTAATTACCTGTTAATCAGTTGCATAGAAACCATCGCCATGGTAACCAGTTGCCTAACAAGTCACCTTAGCAACCAATGCCATGACAACCAGTTGCCATGGCAAACAGTTACCTAGCAACCATCCCCATGGCAATCAGATGCATAGAAACCATCGCCATAGCAACCAGTTGCCATGGAAAACAGTTGCCTAGCAACTATCGCCATGAAAATGGTCACCATGGTAACGGTTGCGACGGCAAACAGTTGCCTAGCAACCATCGCCACGACAGTGGTCACCATGGTATCCATCGCCATGACGACAGTTGCCTAGCAACCATCACCATGGCAACCAGTTGCTTAGCACCCATCGCCATGACAATGGTCGCCATGGTAACCATCACCATGACAACGGTTGCCATGTCAAACAGTTGCCTAGCATCCACCACCATGGCAACCATCGCCATGACGACAGTTGCCTAGCAACCATCACCATGGCAACCAGTTGCCTAGCACCCATCGCCATGACAATGGTCGCCATGGTAACCATCGCCATGTCAACAGTTGCCATGGCAAACAGTTGCCTAGCAACCACCACCATGGCAACCATCGCCACGACAATGGTCGCCATAGTAACCATCTCCATGGCAACCCATCGCCATGTCAATGGTCGCCATGACAACGGTTGCCATGGCAGGCAGTTGCCTACCAGACATCACAATGGTAACCAGTTGCCTAGCAACTATCGCCATGAACACGGTCGCCATGATAATGGTCACCACAGTAACCAGTTACATAGCACCCAAGACCATGCCAATTAACTGCCTGGCAATGGTCCCCATAGCCAACAGTTACACAATAAAGGCACATTATATCTAAAAAATACAATTCTTTTTTCAAGCTAAAGAAAACAGGAGTTTCTCTTTTTAAGACACAAGCACTTTAACTCCTCCCAAAAGGGAATAGCATCAACTGCTTAGGTATAGAGCAGTCCAAAAGGATCAAAACCCACAACCTGATATGAATAAAAATTCCAATACACAACATTGGGGGTAGTTTAAATCAAACACCAGTAGTGTTAGGGAGACCTATTTTTATTTTTTATTATTTTGTTTGTGTGTGCATTTCCTCTTGTATATGCTTATGTTTCCTCTTGCTATGTGCTGATCCTTATTTTTTGGTTCCTGAGTATCATCAGCACAGTGCAGAGTGCAAAAATTGCATAAATTGTAACATTGCTGCATTGTGGGCAATTAATTTCCATATATGCAAATTACCTTGTCATTTGTCCAAAGTGATCATGATTAATATGGTGTTTGTGGTCTTTCGTGCATAGTTGACATATGGCAATCAGTGGATGTAATTGGCATGAGTTGGGTATTGCGGGGGAAGAGATATATTAGAGGGAAAAAAAATTACAAGCAAAATGAAAATGCTCTCCCTAATCTTAAATGCTCTTGGTATAAAGGGATATATAAGAAGGCTCAGATGTACTGGAAATTTGGTTGGGGAGAAAAGATTGCAATAAGCAGGCCAAGAGAGCCCCATTGCATAAAAGAAGTAGTCAGCTCATTAAATAAATGTGAAAACCAGGTATGTCATACATTTGTATACTGTCACACTTCAAGCTCTCTCTATATGTCATCATCATCATCATCATCATCCCAATACAGATCACATGAAAACAGTGTAAATAACTCCCAGTTGCCTAGCAACTATTTGCCTGACAACCATCAACAATAAAATAATTGCCTGGCCATGGCACCCAGTTACCTAGCATCCATCCCCATGGCAACTAATTACCTGGCAATCAGTTGCATAGAAACCGTCGCCTTAGCAACCAGTTGCCTAACAACAGTCTCCAGAGCAACCATCGCCATGACAATGGTCCAGATGGCAACTAATTACCTGTTAATCAGTTGCATAGAAACCATCGCCATAGCAACCAGTTGCCATGGAAAACAGTTGCCTAGCAACTATCGCCATGAAAATGGTCACCATGGTAACAGTTGCGACGGCAAACAGTTGCCTAGCAACCATCGCCACGACAATGGTCACCATGGTATCCATCGCCATGACGACAGTTGCCTAGCAACCATCACCATGGCAACCAGTTGCCTAGCACCCATCGCCATGACAATGGTCGCCATGGTAACCATCGCCATGACAACAGTTGCCATGGCAAACAGTTGCCTAGCAACCACCACCATGGCAACCATCGCCACGACAATGGTCGCCATAGTAACCATCGCCATGATGACAGTTGCCTAGCAACCATCACCATGGCAACCAATTGCCTAGCACCCATCGCCATGTCAATGGTCACCATGGTAACCATCGCCATGACAACGGTTGCCATGGCAGGCAGTTGCCTAGCAAACATCACCATGGTAACCAGTTGCCTAGCAACTATCGCCATGAACACGGTCACCATGACAATGGTCACCACAGCAACCAGTTACATAGCACCCAAGACCATGCCAATTAACTGCCTGGCAATGGTCCCCATAGCCAACAGTTACACAATAAAGGCACATTATATCTAAAAAATACCATTTTTTTTACAAACTAAAGAAAACAAGAGTTTCTCTTTTTAAGACACAAGCACTTTAACTCCTCCCAAAACGGAATAGCATCAACTGCTTAGGTATAGAGCAGTCCAAAAGAATCAAACCCACAACCTGATATGAAAAAAAATTCCAATACACAACATTGGGGGTAGTTTAAATCAAAAACCAGTAGTGTTAGGGAGACCTATTTTTATTTTTTTTTTATTTTTTTTGTGTGTGCATTTCCTCTTGTATATGCTTATGTTTCCTCTTGCTATGTGCTGATCCTTATTTTTTGGTTCCTGAGTATCATCAGCACAGTGCAGAGTGCAAAAATTGCATAAATTGTAACATTGCTGCATTGTGGGCAATTAATTTCCATATATGCAAATTACCTTGTCATTTCTCCAAAGTGATCATGATTGATATGGTGTTTGTGGTCTTTCGTGCATAGTTGACATATGGCAATCAGTGGATGTAATTGGCATGAGTTGGGTATTGCGGGGGAAGAGATATATTAGAGGGAAAAAAAAATTACAAGCAAAATGAAAATGCTCTCCCTAATTTTAAATGCTCTTGGTATAAAGGGATATATAAGAAGGCTCAGATGTACTGGAAATTTGGTTGGGGAGAAAAGATTGCAATAAGCAGGCCAAGAGAGCCCCATTGCATAAAAGGAGAAGTCAGCTCATTAAATAAAGTGAAAACCAGGTATGTCATACATTTGTATACTGTCACACTTCAAGCTTTCTCTATATGTCATCATCATCATCATCATCATCATCCCAATACAGATCACATGAAAACAGTGTAAATAACTCCCAGTTGCCTAGCAACTATTTGCCTGACAACCATCAACAATAAAATAATTGCCTGGCCATGGCACCCAGTTACCTAGCATCCATCCCCATGGCAACTAATTACCTGGCAATCAGTTGCATAGAAACCGTCGCCTTAGCAACCAGTTGCCTAACAACAGTCTCCAGAGCAACCATCGCCATGACAACGGTCCAGATGGCAACTAATTACCTGTTAATCAGTTGAATAGAAACCATCGCCATGGTAACCAGTTGCCTAACAAGTCACCTTAGCAACCAATGCCATGACAACCAGTTGCCATGGCAAACAGTTACCTAGCAACCATCCCCATGGCAATCAGATGCATAGAAACCATCGCCATAGCAACCAGTTGCCATGGAAAACAGTTGCCTAGCAACTATCGCCATGAAAATGGTCACCATGGTAACGGTTGTGACGGCAAACAGTTGCCTAGCAACCATCGCCACGACAATGGTCACCATGGTATCCATCGCCATGACGACAGTTGCCTAGCAACCATCACCATGGCAACCAGTTGCTTAGCACCCATCGCCATGACAATGGTCGCCATGGTAACCATCACCATGACAACGGTTGCCATGTCAAACAGTTGCCTAGCATCCACCACCATGGCAACCATCGCCATGACGACAGTTGCCTAGCAACCATCACCAGGGCAACCAGTTGCCTAGCACCCATCGCCATGACAATGGTCGCCATGGTAACCATCGCCATGTCAACAGTTGCCATGGCAAACAGTTGCCTAGCAACCTCCACCATGGCAACCATCGCCACGACAATGGTCGCCATAGTAACCATCTCCATGGCAACCAATTGCCTAGCACCCATCGCCATGTCAATGGTCGCCATGACAACGGTTGCCATGGCAGGCAGTTGCCTACCAGACATCACAATGGTAACCAGTTGCCTAGCAACTATCGCCATGAACACGGTCGCCATGATAATGGTCACCACAGTAACCAGTTACATAGCACCCAAGACCATGCCAATTAACTGCCTGGCAATGGTCCCCATAGCCAACAGTTACACAATAAAGGCACATTATATCTAAAAAATAACATTTTTTTTTCAAGCTAAAGAAAACAAGAGTTTCTCTTTTTAAGACACAAGCACTTTAACTCCTCCCAAAACAGAATAGCATCAACTGCTTAGATTTAGAGCAGTCCAAAAGAATCAAACCCACAACCTGATATGAATAAAACTTCCAATACACAACATTGGGGATAGTTTAAATCAAAAACCAGTAGTGTTAGGGAGACCTATTTTTATTTTTTTTTTATTTTTTTTGTGTGTGCATTTCCTCTTGTATATGCTTATGTTTCCTCTTGCTATGTGCTGATCCTTATTTTTTGGTTCCTGAGTATCATCAGCACAGTGCAGAGTGCAAAAATTGCATAAATTGTAACATTGCTGCATTGTGGGCAATTAATTTCCATATATGCAAATTACCTTGTCATTTGTCCAAAGTGATCATGATTGATATGGTGTTTGTGGTCTTTCGTGCATAGTTGACATATGGCAATCAGTGGATGTAATTGGCATGAGTTGGGTATTGCGGGGGAAGAGATATATTAGAGGGAAAAAAAATTACAAGCAAAATGAAAATGCTCTCCCTAATCTTAAATGCTCTTGGTATAAAGGGATATATAAGAAGGCTCAGATGTACTGGAAATTTGGTTGGGGAGAAAAGATTGCAATAAGCAGGCCAAGAGAGCCCCATTGCATAAAAGAAGTAGTCAGCTCATTAAATAAATGTGAAAACCAGGTATGTCATACATTTGTATACTGTCACACTTCAAGCTCTCTCTATATGTCATCATCATCATCATCATCATCCCAATACAGATCACATGAAAACAGTGTAAATAACTCCCAGTTGCCTAGCAACTATTTGCCTGACAACCATCAACAATAAAATAATTGCCTGGCCATGGCACCCAGTTACCTAGCATCCATCCCCATGGCAACTAATTACCTGGCAATCAGTTGCATAGAAACCGTCGCCTTAGCAACCAGTTGCCTAACAACAGTCTCCAGAGCAACCATCGCCATGACAACGGTCCAGATGGCAACTAATTACCTGTTAATCAGTTGCATAGAAACCATCGCCATAGCAACCAGTTGCCATGGAAAACAGTTGCCTAGCAACTATCGCCATGAAAATGGTCACCATGGTAACGGTTGCGACGGCAAACAGTTGCCTAGCAACCATCGCCACAACAATGGTCACCATGGTATCCATCGCCATGACGACAGTTGCCTAGCAACCATCACCATGGCAACCAGTTGCTTAGCACCCATCGCCATGACAATGGTTGCCATGGTAACCATCGCCATGACAACGGTTGCCATGGCAAACAGTTGCCTAGCATCCACCACCATGGCAACCATCGCCATGACGACAGTTGCCTAGCAACCATCACCATGGCAACCAGTTGCCTAGCACCCATCGCCATGACAATGGTCACCATGGTAACCATCGCCATGACAACAGTTGCCATGGCAAACAGTTGCCTAGCAACCACCACCATGGCAACCATCGCCACGACAATGGTCGCCATAGTAACCATCGCCATGATGACAGTTGCCTAGCAACCATCACCATGGCAACCAATTGCCTAGCACCCATCGCCATGTCAATGGTCACCATGGTAACCATCGCCATGACAACGGTTGCCATGGCAGGCAGTTGCCTAGCAAACATCACCATGGTAACCAGTTGCCTAGCAACTATCGCCATGAACACGGTCACCATGACAATGGTCACCACAGCAACCAGTTACATAGCACCCAAGACCATGCCAATTAACTGCCTGGCAATGGTCCCCATAGCCAACAGTTACACATTAAAGGCACATTATATCTAAAAAATACCATTTTTTTTACAAACTAAAGAAAACAAGAGTTTCTCTTTTTAAGACACAAGCACTTTAACTCCTCCCAAAACAGAATAGCATCAACTGCTTAGATTTAGAGCAGTCCAAAAGAATCAAACCCACAACCTGATATGAATAAAACTTCCAATACACAACATTGGGGGTAGTTTAAATCAAAAACCAGTAGTGTTAGGGAGACCTATTTTTATTTTTTTTTTATTTTTTTTGTGTGTGCATTTCCTCTTGTATATGCTTATGTTTCCTCTTGCTATGTGCTGATCCTTATTTTTTGGTTCCTGAGTATCATCAGCACAGTGCAGAGTGCAAAAATTGCATAAATTGTAACATTGCTGCATTGTGGGCAATTAATTTCCATATATGCAAATTACCTTGTCATTTCTCCAAAGTGATCATGATTGATATGGTGTTTGTGGTCTTTCGTGCATAGTTGACATATGGCAATCAGTGGATGTAATTGGCATGAGTTGGGTATTGCGGGGGAAGAGATATATTAGAGGGAAAAAAAATTACAAGCAAAATGAAAATGCTCTCCCTAATTTTAAATGCTCTTGGTATAAAGGGATATATAAGAAGGCTCAGATGTACTGGAAATTTGGTTGGGGAGAAAAGATTGCAATAAGCAGGCCAAGAGAGCCCCATTGCATAAAAGAAGTAGTCAGCTCATTAAATAAATGTGAAAACCAGGTATGTCATACATTTGTATACTGTCACACTTCAAGCTCTCTCTATATGTCATCATCATCATCATCATCATCCCAATACAGATCACATGAAAACAGTGTAAATAACTCCCAGTTGCCTAGCAACTATTTGCCTGACAACCATCAACAATAAAATAATTGCCTGGCCATGGCACCCAGTTACCTAGCATCCATCCCCATGGCAACTAATTACCTGGCAATCAGTTGCATAGAAACCGTCGCCTTAGCAACCAGTTGCCTAACAACAGTCTCCAGAGCAACCATCGCCATGACAACGGTCCAGATGGCAACTAATTACCTGTTAATCAGTTGCATAGAAACCATCGCCATAGCAACCAGTTGCCATGGAAAACAGTTGCCTAGCAACTATCGCCATGAAAATGGTCACCATGGTAACGGTTGCGACGGCAAACAGTTGCCTAGCAACCATCGCCACGACAATGGTCACCATGGTATCCATCGCCATGACGACAGTTGCCTAGCAACCATCACCATGGCAACCAGTTGCTTAGCACCCATCGCCATGACAATGGTTGCCATGGTAACCATCGCCATGACAACGGTTGCCATGGCAAACAGTTGCCTAGCATCCACCACCATGGCAACCATCGCCATGACGACAGTTGCCTAGCAACCATCACCATGGCAACCAGTTGCCTAGCACCCATCGCCATGACAATGGTCGCCATGGTAACCATCGCCATGACAACAGTTGCCATGGCAAACAGTTGCCTAGCAACCACCACCATGGCAACCATCGCCACGACAATGGTCGCCATAGTAACCATCGCCATGATGACAGTTGCCTAGCAACCATCACCATGGCAACCAATTGCCTAGCACCCATCGCCATGTCAATGGTCACCATGGTAACCATCGCCATGACAACGGTTGCCATGGCAGGCAGTTGCCTAGCAAACATCACCATGGTAACCAGTTGCCTAGCAACTATCGCCATGAACACGGTCACCATGACAATGGTCACCACAGCAACCAGTTACATAGCACCCAAGACCATGCCAATTAACTGCCTGGCAATGGTCCCCATAGCCAACAGTTACACAATAAAGGCACATTATATCTAAAAAATAACATTTTTTTTACAAACTAAAGAAAACAAGAGTTTCTCTTTTTAAGACACAAGCACTTTAACTCCTCCCAAAACGGAATAGCATCAACTGCTTAGATATAGAGCAGTCCAAAAGAATCAAACCCACAACCTGATATGAATAAAACTTCCAATACACAACATTGGGGGTAGTTTAAATCAAAAACCAGTAGTGTTAGGGAGACCTATTTTTATTTTTTTTTTATTTTTTTTGTGTGTGCATTTCCTCTTGTATATGCTTATGTTTCCTCTTGCTATGTGCTGATCCTTATTTTTTGGTTCCTGAGTATCATCAGCACAGTGCAGAGTGCAAAAATTGCATAAATTGTAACATTGCTGCATTGTGGGCAATTAATTTCCATATATGCAAATTACCTTGTCATTTGTCCAAAGTGATCATGATTGATATGGTGTTTGTGGTCTTTCGTGCATAGTTGACATATGGCAATCAGTGGATGTAATTGGCATGAGTTGGGTATTGCGGGGGAAGAGATATATTAGAGGGAAAAAAAATTACAAGCAAAATGAAAATGCTCTCCCTAATTTTAAATGCTCTTGGTATAAAGGGATATATAAGAAGGCTCAGATGTACTGGAAATTTGGTTGGGGAGAAAAGATTGCAATAAGCAGGCCAAGAGAGCCCCATTGCATAAAAGAAGTAGTCAGCTCATTAAATAAATGTGAAAACCAGGTATGTCATACATTTGTATACTGTCACACTTCAAGCTCTCTCTATATGTCATCATCATCATCATCATCATCATCATCATCCCAATACAGATCACATGAAAACAGTGTAAATAACTCCCAGTTGCCTAGCAACTATTTGCCTGACAACCATCAACAATAAAATAATTGCCTGGCCATGGCACCCAGTTACCTAGCATCCATCCCCATGGCAACTAATTACCTGGCAATCAGTTGCATAGAAACCGTCGCCTTAGCAACCAGTTGCCTAACAACAGTCTCCAGAGCAACCATCGCCATGACAACGGTCCAGATGGCAACTAATTACCTGTTAATCAGTTGCATAGAAACCATCGCCATAGCAACCAGTTGCCATGGAAAACAGTTGCCTAGCAACTATCGCCATGAAAATGGTCACCATGGTAACGGTTGCGACGGCAAACAGTTGCCTAGCAACCATCGCCACGACAATGGTCACCATGGTATCCATCGCCATGACGACAGTTGCCTAGCAACCATCACCATGGCAACCAGTTGCTTAGCACCCATCGCCATGACAATGGTTGCCATGGTAACCATCGCCATGACAACGGTTGCCATGGCAAACAGTTGCCTAGCATCCACCACCATGGCAACCATCGCCATGATGACAGTTGCCTAGCAACCATCACCATGGCAACCAGTTGCCTAGCACCCATCGCCATGACAATGGTCGCCATGGTAACCATCGCCATGACAACAGTTGCCATGGCAAACAGTTGCCTAGCAACCACCACCATGGCAACCATCGCCACGACAATGGTCGCCATAGTAACCATCGCCATGATGACAGTTGCCTAGCAACCATCACCATGGCAACCAATTGCCTAGCACCCATCGCCATGTCAATGGTCACCATGGTAACCATCGCCATGACAACGGTTGCCATGGCAGGCAGTTGCCTAGCAAACATCACCATGGTAACCAGTTGCCTAGCAACTATCGCCATGAACACGGTCACCATGACAATGGTCACCACAGCAACCAGTTACATAGCACCCAAGACCATGCCAATTAACTGCCTGGCAATGGTCCCCATAGCCAACAGTTACACATTAAAGGCACATTATATCTAAAAAATAACATTTTTTTTACAAACTAAAGAAAACAAGAGTTTCTCTTTTTAAGACACAAGCACTTTAACTCCTCCCAAAACAGAATAGCATCAACTGCTTAGATTTAGAGCAGTCCAAAAGAATCAAACCCACAACCTGATATGAATAAAACTTCCAATACACAACATTGGGGGTAGTTTAAATCAAAAACCAGTAGTGTTAGGGAGACCTATTTTTATTTTTTTTTTATTTTTTTTGTGTGTGCATTTCCTCTTGTATATGCTTATGTTTCCTCTTGCTATGTGCTGATCCTTATTTTTTGGTTCCTGAGTATCATCAGCACAGTGCAGAGTGCAAAAATTGCATAAATTGTAACATTGCTGCATTGTGGGCAATTAATTTCCATATATGCAAATTACCTTGTCATTTCTCCAAAGTGATCATGATTGATATGGTGTTTGTGGTCTTTCGTGCATAGTTGACATATGGCAATCAGTGGATGTAATTGGCATGAGTTGGGTATTGCGGGGGAAGAGATATATTAGAGGGAAAAAAAATTACAAGCAAAATGAAAATGCTCTCCCTAATTTTAAATGCTCTTGGTATAAAGGGATATATAAGAAGGCTCAGATGTACTGGAAATTTGGTTGGGGAGAAAAGATTGCAATAAGCAGGCCAAGAGAGCCCCATTGCATAAAAGAAGTAGTCAGCTCATTAAATAAATGTGAAAACCAGGTATGTCATACATTTGTATACTGTCACACTTCAAGCTCTCTCTATATGTCATCATCATCATCATCATCATCATCATCATCATCCCAATACAGATCACATGAAAACAGTGTAAATAACTCCCAGTTGCCTAGCAACTATTTGCCTGACAACCATCAACAATAAAATAATTGCCTGGCCATGGCACCCAGTTACCTAGCATCCATACCCATGGCAACTAATTACCTGGCAATCAGTTGCATAGAAACCGTCGCCTTAGCAACCAGTTGCCTAACAACAGTCTCCAGAGCAACCATCGCCATGACAACGGTCCAGATGGCAACTAATTACCTGTTAATCAGTTGCATAGAAACCATCGCCATAGCAACCAGTTGCCATGGAAAACAGTTGCCTAGCAACTATCGCCATGAAAATGGTCACCATGGTAACGGTTGCGACGGCAAACAGTTGCCTAGCAACCATCGCCACGACAATGGTCACCATGGTATCCATCGCCATGACGACAGTTGCCTAGCAACCATCACCATGGCAACCAGTTGCTTAGCACCCATCGCCATGACAATGGTTGCCATGGTAACCATCGCCATGACAACGGTTGCCATGGCAAACAGTTGCCTAGCATCCACCACCATGGCAACCATCGCCATGATGACAGTTGCCTAGCAACCATCACCCATGGCAACCAGTTGCCTAGCACCCATCGCCATGACAATGGTCGCCATGGTAACCATCGCCATGACAACAGTTGCCATGGCAAACAGTTGCCTAGCAACCACCACCATGGCAACCATCGCCACGACAATGGTCGCCATAGTAACCATCGCCATGATGACAGTTGCCTAGCAACCATCACCATGGCAACCAATTGCCTAGCACCCATCGCCATGTCAATGGTCACCATGGTAACCATCGCCATGACAACGGTTGCCATGGCAGGCAGTTGCCTAGCAAACATCACCATGGTAACCAGTTGCCTAGCAACTATCGCCATGAACACGGTCACCATGACAATGGTCACCACAGCAACCAGTTACATAGCACCCAAGACCATGCCAATTAACTGCCTGGCAATGGTCCCCATAGCCAACAGTTACACATTAAAGGCACATTATATCTAAAAAATAACATTTTTTTTACAAACTAAAGAAAACAAGAGTTTCTCTTTTTAAGACACAAGCACTTTAACTCCTCCCAAAACAGAATAGCATCAACTGCTTAGATTTAGAGCAGTCCAAAAGAATCAAACCCACAACCTGATATGAATAAAACTTCCAATACACAACATTGGGGGTAGTTTAAATCAAAAACCAGTAGTGTTAGGGAGACCTATTTTTATTTTTTTTTTATTTTTTTTGTGTGTGCATTTCCTCTTGTATATGCTTATGTTTCCTCTTGCTATGTGCTGATCCTTATTTTTTGGTTCCTGAGTATCATCAGCACAGTGCAGAGTGCAAAAATTGCATAAATTGTAACATTGCTGCATTGTGGGCAATTAATTTCCATATATGCAAATTACCTTGTCATTTCTCCAAAGTGATCATGATTGATATGGTGTTTGTGGTCTTTCGTGCATAGTTGACATATGGCAATCAGTGGATGTAATTGGCATGAGTTGGGTATTGCGGGGGAAGAGATATATTAGAGGGAAAAAAAATTACAAGCAAAATGAAAATGCTCTCCCTAATTTTAAATGCTCTTGGTATAAAGGGATATATAAGAAGGCTCAGATGTACTGGAAATTTGGTTGGGGAGAAAAGATTGCAATAAGCAGGCCAAGAGAGCCCCATTGCATAAAAGAAGTAGTCAGCTCATTAAATAAATGTGAAAACCAGGTATGTCATACATTTGTATACTGTCACACTTCAAGCTCTCTCTATATGTCATCATCATCATCATCATCCCAATACAGATCACATGAAAACAGTGTAAATAACTCCCAGTTGCCTAGCAACTATTTGCCTGACAACCATCAACAATAAAATAATTGCCTGGCCATGGCACCCAGTTACCTAGCATCCATCCCCATGGCAACTAATTACCTGGCAATCAGTTGCATAGAAACCGTTGCCTTAGCAACCAGTTGCCTAACAACAGTCTCCAGAGCAACCATCGCCATGACAACGGTCCAGATGGCAACTAATTACCTGTTAATCAGTTGCATAGAAACCATCGCCATAGCAACCAGTTGCCATGGAAAACAGTTGCCTAGCAACTATCGCCATGAAAATGGTCACCATGGTAACGGTTGCGACGGCAAACAGTTGCCTAGCAACCATCGCCACGACAATGGTCACCATGGTATCCATCGCCATGACGACAGTTGCCTAGCAACCATCACCATGGCAACCAGTTGCTTAGCACCCATCGCCATGACAATGGTTGCCATGGTAACCATCGCCATGACAACGGTTGCCATGGCAAACAGTTGCCTAGCATCCACCACCATGGCAACCATCGCCATGACGACAGTTGCCTAGCAACCATCACCATGGCAACCAGTTGCCTAGCACCCATCGCCATGACAATGGTCGCCATGGTAACCATCGCCATGACAACAGTTGCCATGGCAAACAGTTGCCTAGCAACCACCACCATGGCAACCATCGCCACGACAATGGTCGCCATAGTAACCATCGCCATGATGACAGTTGCCTAGCAACCATCACCATGGCAACCAATTGCCTAGCACCCATCGCCATGTCAATGGTCACCATGGTAACCATCGCCATGACAACGGTTGCCATGGCAGGCAGTTGCCTAGCAAACATCACCATGGTAACCAGTTGCCTAGCAACTATCGCCATGAACACGGTCACCATGACAATGGTCACCACAGCAACCAGTTACATAGCACCCAAGACCATGCCAATTAACTGCCTGGCAATGGTCCCCATAGCCAACAGTTACACAATAAAGGCACATTATATCTAAAAAATAACATTTTTTTTACAAACTAAAGAAAACAAGAGTTTCTCTTTTTAAGACACAAGCACTTTAACTCCTCCCAAAACGGAATAGCATCAACTGCTTAGATATAGAGCAGTCCAAAAGAATCAAACCCACAACCTGATATGAATAAAACTTCCAATACACAACATTGGGGGTAGTTTAAATCAAAAACCAGTAGTGTTAGGGAGACCTATTTTTATTTTTTTTTTATTTTTTTTGTGTGTGCATTTCCTCTTGTATATGCTTATGTTTCCTCTTGCTATGTGCTGATCCTTATTTTTTGGTTCCTGAGTATCATCAGCACAGTGCAGAGTGCAAAAATTGCATAAATTGTAACATTGCTGCATTGTGGGCAATTAATTTCCATATATGCAAATTACCTTGTCATTTGTCCAAAGTGATCATGATTGATATGGTGTTTGTGGTCTTTCGTGCATAGTTGACATATGGCAATCAGTGGATGTAATTGGCATGAGTTGGGTATTGCGGGGGAAGAGATATATTAGAGGGAAAAAAAATTACAAGCAAAATGAAAATGCTCTCCCTAATTTTAAATGCTCTTGGTATAAAGGGATATATAAGAAGGCTCAGATGTACTGGAAATTTGGTTGGGGAGAAAAGATTGCAATAAGCAGGCCAAGAGAGCCCCATTGCATAAAAGAAGTAGTCAGCTCATTAAATAAATGTGAAAACCAGGTATGTCATACATTTGTATACTGTCACACTTCAAGCTCTCTCTATATGTCATCATCATCATCATCATCATCATCATCATCATCATCATCATCCCAATACAGATCACATGAAAACAGTGTAAATAACTCCCAGTTGCCTAGCAACTATTTGCCTGACAACCATCAACAATAAAATAATTGCCTGGCCATGGCACCCAGTTACCTAGCATCCATCCCCATGGCAACTAATTACCTGGCAATCAGTTGCATAGAAACCGTCGCCTTAGCAACCAGTTGCCTAACAACAGTCTCCAGAGCAACCATCGCCATGACAACGGTCCAGATGGCAACTAATTACCTGTTAATCAGTTGCATAGAAACCATCGCCAGCAACCAGTTGCCATGGAAAACAGTTGCCTAGCAACTATCGCCATGAAAATGGTCACCATGGTAACGGTTGCGACGGCAAACAGTTGCCTAGCAACCATCGCCACGACAATGGTCACCATGGTATCCATCGCCATGACGACAGTTGCCTAGCAACCATCACCATGGCAACCAGTTGCTTAGCACCCATCGCCATGACAATGGTTGCCATGGTAACCATCGCCATGACAACGGTTGCCATGGCAAACAGTTGCCTAGCATCCACCACCATGGCAACCATCGCCATGATGACAGTTGCCTAGCAACCATCACCATGGCAACCAGTTGCCTAGCACCCATCGCCATGACAATGGTCGCCATGGTAACCATCGCCATGACAACAGTTGCCATGGCAAACAGTTGCCTAGCAACCACCACCATGGCAACCATCGCCACGACAATGGTCGCCATAGTAACCATCGCCATGATGACAGTTGCCTAGCAACCATCACCATGGCAACCAATTGCCTAGCACCCATCGCCATGTCAATGGTCACCATGGTAACCATCGCCATGACAACGGTTGCCATGGCAGGCAGTTGCCTAGCAAACATCACCATGGTAACCAGTTGCCTAGCAACTATCGCCATGAACACGGTCACCATGACAATGGTCACCACAGCAACCAGTTACATAGCACCCAAGACCATGCCAATTAACTGCCTGGCAATGGTCCCCATAGCCAACAGTTACACATTAAAGGCACATTATATCTAAAAAATAACATTTTTTTTACAAACTAAAGAAAACAAGAGTTTCTCTTTTTAAGACACAAGCACTTTAACTCCTCCCAAAACAGAATAGCATCAACTGCTTAGATTTAGAGCAGTCCAAAAGAATCAAACCCACAACCTGATATGAATAAAACTTCCAATACACAACATTGGGGGTAGTTTAAATCAAAAACCAGTAGTGTTAGGGAGACCTATTTTTATTTTTTTTTTATTTTTTTTGTGTGTGCATTTCCTCTTGTATATGCTTATGTTTCCTCTTGCTATGTGCTGATCCTTATTTTTTGGTTCCTGAGTATCATCAGCACAGTGCAGAGTGCAAAAATTGCATAAATTGTAACATTGCTGCATTGTGGGCAATTAATTTCCATATATGCAAATTACCTTGTCATTTCTCCAAAGTGATCATGATTGATATGGTGTTTGTGGTCTTTCGTGCATAGTTGACATATGGCAATCAGTGGATGTAATTGGCATGAGTTGGGTATTGCGGGGGAAGAGATATATTAGAGGGAAAAAAAATTACAAGCAAAATGAAAATGCTCTCCCTAATTTTAAATGCTCTTGGTATAAAGGGATATATAAGAAGGCTCAGATGTACTGGAAATTTGGTTGGGGAGAAAAGATTGCAATAAGCAGGCCAAGAGAGCCCCATTGCATAAAAGAAGTAGTCAGCTCATTAAATAAATGTGAAAACCAGGTATGTCATACATTTGTATACTGTCACACTTCAAGCTCTCTCTATATGTCATCATCATCATCATCATCATCATCCCAATACAGATCACATGAAAACAGTGTAAATAACTCCCAGTTGCCTAGCAACTATTTGCCTGACAACCATCAACAATAAAATAATTGCCTGGCCATGGCACCCAGTTACCTAGCATCCATCCCCATGGCAACTAATTACCTGGCAATCAGTTGCATAGAAACCGTCGCCTTAGCAACCAGTTGCCTAACAACAGTCTCCAGAGCAACCATCGCCATGACAACGGTCCAGATGGCAACTAATTACCTGTTAATCAGTTGCATAGAAACCATCGCCATAGCAACCAGTTGCCATGGAAAACAGTTGCCTAGCAACTATCGCCATGAAAATGGTCACCATGGTAACGGTTGCGACGGCAAACAGTTGCCTAGCAACCATCGCCACGACAATGGTCACCATGGTATCCATCGCCATGACGACAGTTGCCTAGCAACCATCACCATGGCAACCAGTTGCTTAGCACCCATCGCCATGACAATGGTTGCCATGGTAACCATCGCCATGACAACGGTTGCCATGGCAAACAGTTGCCTAGCATCCACCACCATGGCAACCATCGCCATGACGACAGTTGCCTAGCAACCATCACCATGGCAACCAGTTGCCTAGCACCCATCGCCATGACAATGGTCGCCATGGTAACCATCGCCATGACAACAGTTGCCATGGCAAACAGTTGCCTAGCAACCACCACCATGGCAACCATCGCCACGACAATGGTCGCCATAGTAACCATCGCCATGATGACAGTTGCCTAGCAACCATCACCATGGCAACCAATTGCCTAGCACCCATCGCCATGTCAATGGTCACCATGGTAACCATCGCCATGACAACGGTTGCCATGGCAGGCAGTTGCCTAGCAAACATCACCATGGTAACCAGTTGCCTAGCAACTATCGCCATGAACACGGTCACCATGACAATGGTCACCACAGCAACCAGTTACATAGCACCCAAGACCATGCCAATTAACTGCCTGGCAATGGTCCCCATAGCCAACAGTTACACATTAAAGGCACATTATATCTAAAAAATAACATTTTTTTTACAAACTAAAGAAAACAAGAGTTTCTCTTTTTAAGACACAAGCACTTTAACTCCTCCCAAAACAGAATAGCATCAACTGCTTAGATTTAGAGCAGTCCAAAAGAATCAAACCCACAACCTGATATGAATAAAACTTCCAATACACAACATTGGGGGTAGTTTAAATCAAAAACCAGTAGTGTTAGGGAGACCTATTTTTATTTTTTTTTTATTTTTTTTGTGTGTGCATTTCCTCTTGTATATGCTTATGTTTCCTCTTGCTATGTGCTGATCCTTATTTTTTGGTTCCTGAGTATCATCAGCACAGTGCAGAGTGCAAAAATTGCATAAATTGTAACATTGCTGCATTGTGGGCAATTAATTTCCATATATGCAAATTACCTTGTCATTTCTCCAAAGTGATCATGATTGATATGGTGTTTGTGGTCTTTCGTGCATAGTTGACATATGGCAATCAGTGGATGTAATTGGCATGAGTTGGGTATTGCGGGGGAAGAGATATATTAGAGGGAAAAAAAATTACAAGCAAAATGAAAATGCTCTCCCTAATTTTAAATGCTCTTGGTATAAAGGGATATATAAGAAGGCTCAGATGTACTGGAAATTTGGTTGGGGAGAAAAGATTGCAATAAGCAGGCCAAGAGAGCCCCATTGCATAAAAGGAGAAGTCAGCTCATTAAATAAAGTGAAAACCAGGTATGTCATACATTTGTATACTGTCACACTTCAAGCTTTCTCTATATGTCATCATCATCATCATCATCATCATCCCAATACAGATCACATGAAAACAGTGTAAATAACTCCCAGTTGCCTAGCAACTATTTGCCTGACAACCATCAACAATAAAATGATTGCCTGGCCATGGCACCCAGTTACCTAGCATCCATCCCCATGGCAACTAATTACCTGGCAATCAGTTGCATAGAAACCGTCACCTTAGCAACCAGTTGCCTAACAACAGTCTCCAGAGCAACCATCGCCATGACAACGGTCCAGATGGCAACTAATTACCTGTTAATCAGTTGAATAGAAACCATCGCCATGGTAACCAGTTGCCTAACAAGTCACCTTAGCAACCAATGCCATGACAACCAGTTGCCATGGCAAACAGTTACCTAGCAACCATCCCCATGGCAATCAGATGCATAGAAACCATCGCCATAGCAACCAGTTGCCATGGAAAACAGTTGCCTAGCAACTATCGCCATGAAAATGGTCACCATGGTAACGGTTGCGACGGCAAACAGTTGCCTAGCAACCATCGCCACGACAATGGTCACCATGGTATCCATCGCCATGACGACAGTTGCCTAGCAACCATCACCATGGCAACCAGTTGCTTAGCACCCATCGCCATGACAATGGTCGCCATGGTAACCATCACCATGACAACGGTTGCCATGTCAAACAGTTGCCTAGCATCCACCACCATGGCAACCATCGCCATGACGACAGTTGCCTAGCAACCATCACCATGGCAACCAGTTGCCTAGCACCCATCGCCATGACAATGGTCGCCATGGTAACCATCACCATGTCAACAGTTGCCATGGCAAACAGTTGCCTAGCAACCACCACCATGGCAACCATCGCCACGACAATGGTCGCCATAGTAACCATCTCCATGGCAACCAATTGCCTAGCACCCATCGCCATGTCAATGGTCGCCATGACAACGGTTGCCATGGCAGGCAGTTGCCTAGCAAACATCGTAATGGTAACCAGTTGCCTAGCAACTATCGCCATGAACACGGTCGCCATGATAATGGTCACCACAGTAACCAGTTACATAGCACCCAAGACCATGCCAATTAACTGCCTGGCAATGGTCCCCATAGCCAACAGTTACACAATAAAGGCACATTATATCTAAAAAATACAATTTTTTTTCAAGCTAAAGAAAACAAGAGTTTCTCTTTTTAAGACACAAGCACTTTAACTCCTCCCAAAAGGGAATAGCATCAACTGCTTAGGTATAGAGCAGTCCAAAAGGATCAAACCCACAACCTGATATGAATAAAAATTCCAATACACAACATTGGGGGTAGTTTAAATCAAACACCAGTAGTGTTAGGGAGACCTATTTTTATTTTTTTTTATTTTTTTTGTGTGTGCATTTCCTCTTGTATATGCTTATGTTTCCTCTTGCTATGTGCTGATCCTTATTTTTTGGTTTCTGAGTATCATCAGCACAGTGCAGAGTGCAAAAATTGCATAAATTGTAACATTGCTGCATTGTGGGCAATTAATTTCCATATATGCAAATTACCTTGTCATTTGTCCAAAGTGATCATGATTGATATGGTGTTTGTGGTCTTTCGTGCATAGTTGACATATGGCAATCAGTGGATGTAATTGGCATGAGTTGGGTATTGCGGGGGAAGAGATATATTAGAGGGAAAAAAAATTACAAGCAAAATGAAAATGCTCTCCCTAATCTTAAATGCTCTTGGTATAAAGGGATATATAAGAAGGCTCAGATGTACTGGAAATTTGGTTGGGGAGAAAAGATTGCAATAAGCAGGCCAAGAGAGCCCCATTGCATAAAAGAAGTAGTCAGCTCATTAAATAAATGTGAAAACCAGGTATGTCATACATTTGTATACTGTCACACTTCAAGCTCTCTCTATATGTCATCATCATCATCATCATCATCCCAATACAGATCACATGAAAACAGTGTAAATAACTCCCAGTTGCCTAGCAACTATTTGCCTGACAACCATCAACAATAAAATAATTGCCTGGCCATGGCACCCAGTTACCTAGCATCCATCCCCATGGCAACTAATTACCTGGCAATCAGTTGCATAGAAACCGTCGCCTTAGCA
Organism: Taudactylus pleione; assembly: GCA_031769625.1. Taxonomy (NCBI): domain Eukaryota; kingdom Metazoa; phylum Chordata; class Amphibia; order Anura; family Myobatrachidae; genus Taudactylus; species Taudactylus pleione. Next base: position 4,126,467 of record JAUIMM010000094.1, read on the forward strand.
ACCAGTTGCCTAACAACAGTCTCCAGAGCAACCATCGCCATGACAACGGTCCAGATGGCAACTAATTACCTGTTAATCAGTTGCATAGAAACCATCGCCATAGCAACCAGATGCCATGGAAAACAGTTGCCTAGCAACTATCGCCATGAAAATGGTCACCATGGTAACGGTTGCGACGGCAAACAGTTGCCTAGCAACCATCGCCACGACAATGGTCACCATGGTATCCATCGCCATGACGACAGTTGCCTAGCAACCATCACCATGGCAACCAGTTGCTTAGCACCCATCGCCATGACAATGGTCGCCATGGTAACCATCGCCATAACAACGGTTGCCATGGCAAACAGTTGCCTAGCATCCACCACCATGGCAACCATCGCCATGACGACAGTTGCCTAGCAACCATCACCATGGCAACCAGTTGCCTAGCACCCATCGCCATGACAATGGTCGCCATGGTAACCATCGCCATGACAACAGTTGCCATGGCAAACAGTTGCCTAGCAACCACCACCATGGCAACCATCGCCACGACAATGGTCGCCATAGTAACCATCGCCATGATGACAGTTGCCTAGCAACCATCACCATGGCAACCAATTGCCTAGCACCCATCGCCATGTCAATGGTCACCATGGTAACCATCGCCATGACAACGGTTGCCATGGCAGGCAGTTGCCTAGCAAACATCACCATGGTAACCAGTTGCCTAGCAACTATCACCATGGCAACCAATTGCCTAGCACCCATCGCCATGTCAATGGTCACCATGGTAACCATCGCCATGACAACGGTTGCCATGGCAGGCAGTTGCCTAGCAAACATCACCATGGTAACCAGTTGCCTAGCAACTATCGCCATGAACACGGTCACCATGACAATGGTCACCACAGCAACCAGTTACATAGCACCCAAGACCATGCCAATTAACTGCCTGGCAATGGTCCCCATAGCCAACAGTTACACAATAAAGGCACATTATATCTAAAAAATACCATTTTTTTTACAAACTAAAGAAAACAAGAGTTTCTCTTTTTAAGACACAAGCACTTTAACTCCTCCCAAAACGGAATAGCATCAACTGCTTAGATATAGAGCAGTCCAAAAGAATCAAACCCACAACCTGATATGAATAAAACTTCCAATACACAACATTGGGGGTAGTTTAAATCAAAAACCAGTAGTGTTAGGGAGACCTATTTTTATTTTTTTTTTATTTTTTTTGTGTGTGCATTTCCTCTTGTATATGCTTATGTTTCCTCTTGCTATGTGCTGATCCTTATTTTTTGGTTCCTGAGTATCATCAGCACAGTGCAGAGTGCAAAAATTGCATAAATTGTAACATTGCTGCATTGTGGGCAATTAATTTCCATATATGCAAATTACCTTGTCATTTCTCCAAAGTGATCATGATTGATATGGTGTTTGTGGTCTTTCGTGCATAGTTGACATATGGCAATCAGTGGATGTAATTGGCATGAGTTGGGTATTGCGGGGGAAGAGATATATTAGAGGGAAAAAAAATTACAAGCAAAATGAAAATGCTCTCCCTAATTTTAAATGCTCTTGGTATAAAGGGATATATAAGAAGGCTCAGATGTACTGGAAATTTGGTTGGGGAGAAAAGATTGCAATAAGCAGGCCAAGAGAGCCCCATTGCATAAAAGGAGAAGTCAGCTCATTAAATAAAGTGAAAACCAGGTATGTCATACATTTGTATACTGTCACACTTCAAGCTTTCTCTATATGTCATCATCATCATCATCATCATCCCAATACAGATCACATGAAAACAGTGTAAATAACTCCCAGTTGCCTAGCAACTATTTGCCTGACAACCATCAACAATAAAATAATTGCCTGGCCATGGCACCCAGTTACCTAGCATCCATCCCCATGGCAACTAATTACCTGGCAATCAGTTGCATAGAAACCGTCGCCTTAGCAACCAGTTGCCTAACAACAGTCTCCAGAGCAACCATCGCCATGACAACGGTCCAGATGGCAACTAATTACCTGTTAATCAGTTGCATAGAAACCATCGCCATAGCAACCAGTTGCCATGGAAAACAGTTGCCTAGCAACTATCGCCATGAAAATGGTCACCATGGTAACGGTTGCAACGGCAAACAGTTGCCTAGCAACCATCGCCACGACAATGGTCACCATGGTATCCATCGCCATGACGACAGTTGCCTAGCAACCATCACCATGGCAACCAGTTGCTTAGCACCCATCGCCATGACAATGGTCGCCATGGTAACCATCGCCATAACAACGGTTGCCATGGCAAACAGTTGCCTAGCATCCACCACCATGGCAACCATCGCCATGACGACAGTTGCCTAGCAACCATCACCATGGCAACCAGTTGCCTAGCACCCATCGCCATGACAATGGTCGCCATGGTAACCATCGCCATGACAACAGTTGCCATGGCAAACAGTTGCCTAGCAACCACCACCATGGCAACCATCGCCACGACAATGGTCGCCATAGTAACCATCGCCATGATGACAGTTGCCTAGCAACCATCACCATGGCAACCAATTGCCTAGCACCCATCGCCATGTCAATGGTCACCATGGTAACCATCGCCATGACAATGGTTGCCATGGCAGGCAGTTGCCTAGCAAACATCACCATGGTAACCAGTTGCCTAGCAACTATCACCATGGCAACCAATTGCCTAGCACCCATCGCCATGTCAATGGTCACCATGGTAACCATCGCCATGACAACGGTTGCCATGGCAGGCAGTTGCCTAGCAAACATCACCATGGTAACCAGTTGCCTAGCAACTATCGCCATGAACACGGTCACCATGACAATGGTCACCACAGCAACCAGTTACATAGCACCCAAGACCATGCCAACTAACTGCCTGGCAATGGTCCCCATAGCCAACAGTTACACAATAAAGGCACATTATATCTAAAAAATACCATTTTTTTTACAAACTAAAGAAAACAAGAGTTTCTCTTTTTAAGACACAAGCACTTTAACTCCTCCCAAAACGGAATAGCATCAACTGCTTAGATATAGAGCAGTCCAAAAGAATCAAACCCACAACCTGATATGAATAAAACTTCCAATACACAACATTGGGGGTAGTTTAAATCAAAAACCAGTAGTGTTAGGGAGACCTATTTTTATTTTTTTTTTATTTTTTTTGTGTGTGCATTTCCTCTTGTATATGCTTATGTTTCCTCTTGCTATGTGCTGATCCTTATTTTTTGGTTCCTGAGTATCATCAGCACAGTGCAGAGTGCAAAAATTGCATAAATTGTAACATTGCTGCATTGTGGGCAATTAATTTCCATATATGCAAATTACCTTGTCATTTCTCCAAAGTGATCATGATTGATATGGTGTTTGTGGTCTTTCGTGCATAGTTGACATATGGCAATCAGTGGATGTAATTGGCATGAGTTGTGTATTGCGGGGGAAGAGATATATTAGAGGGAAAAAAAATTACAAGCAAAATGAAAATGCTCTCCCTAATTTTAAATGCTCTTGGTATAAAGGGATATATAAGAAGGCTCAGATGTACTGGAAATTTGGTTGGGGAGAAAAGATTGCAATAAGCAGGCCAAGAGAGCCCCATTGCATAAAAGGAGAAGTCAGCTCATTAAATAAAGTGAAAACCAGGTATGTCATACATTTGTATACTGTCACACTTCAAGCTTTCTCTATATGTCATCATCATCATCATCATCATCATCCCAATACAGATCACATGAAAACAGTGTAAATAACTCCCAGTTGCCTAGCAACTATTTGCCTGACAACCATCAACAATAAAATAATTGCCTGGCCATGGCACCCAGTTACCTAGCATCCATCCCCATGGCAACTAATTACCTGGCAATCAGTTGCATAGAAACCGTCGCCTTAGCAACCAGTTGCCTAACAACAGTCTCCAGAGCAACCATCGCCATGACAACGGTCCAGATGGCAACTAATTACCTGTTAATCAGTTGAATAGAAACCATCGCCATGGTAACCAGTTGCCTAACAAGTCACCTTAGCAACCAATGCCATGACAACCAGTTGCCATGGCAAACAGTTACCTAGCAACCATCCCCATGGCAATCAGATGCATAGAAACCATCGCCATAGCAACCAGTTGCCATGGAAAACAGTTGCCTAGCAACTATCGCCATGAAAATGGTCACCATGGTAACGGTTGCGACGGCAAACAGTTGCCTAGCAACCATCGCCACGACAATGGTCACCATGGTATCCATCGCCATGATGACAGTTGCCTAGCAACCATCACCATGGCAACCAGTTGCTTAGCACCCATCGCCATGACAATGGTCGCCATGGTAACCATCACCATGACAACGGTTGCCATGTCAAACAGTTGCCTAGCATCCACCACCATGGCAACCATCGCCATGACGACAGTTGCCTAGCAACCATCACCATGGCAACCAGTTGCCTAGCACCCATCGCCATGACAATGGTCGCCATGGTAACCATCGCCATGTCAACAGTTGCCATGGCAAACAGTTGCCTAGCAACCACCACCATGGCAACCATCGCCACGACAATGGTCGCCATAGTAACCATCTCCATGGCAACCAATTGCCTAGCACCCATCGCCATGTCAATGATCGCCATGACAACGGTTGCCATGGCAGGCAGTTGCCTACCAGACATCACAATGGTAACCAGTTGCCTAGCACCTATCGCCATGAACACGGTCGCCATGATAATGGTCACCACAGTAACCAGTTACATAGCACCCAAGACCATGCCAATTAACTGCCTGGCAATGGTCCCCATAGCCAACAGTTACACAATAAAGGCACATTATATCTAAAAAATACCATTTTTTTTTCAAGCTAAAGAAAACAAGAGTTTCTCTGTTTAAGACACAAGCACTTTAACTCCTCCCAAAAGGAAATAACATCAACTGCTTAGGTATAGAGCAGTCCAAAAGGATCAAACCCACAACCTGATATGAATAAAAATTCCAATACACAACATTGGGGGTAGTTTAAATCAAACACCAGTAGTGTTAGGGAGACCTATTTTTATTTTTTTTTATTTTTTTTGTGTGTGCATTTCCTCTTGTATATGCTTATGTTTCCTCTTGCTATGTGCTGATCCTTATTTTTTGGTTCCTGAGTATCATCAGCACAGTGCAGAGTGCAAAAATTGCATAAATTGTAACATTGCTGCATTGTGGGCAATTAATTTCCATATATGCAAATTACCTTGTCATTTGTCCAAAGTGATCATGATTGATATGGTGTTTGTTGTCTTTCGTGCATAGTTGACATATGGCAATCAGTGGATGTAATTGGCATGAGTTGGGTATTGCGGGGGAAGAGATATAATAGAGGGAAAAAAAATTACAAGCAAAATGAAAATGCTCTCCCTAATCTTAAATGCTCTTGGTATAAAGGGATATATAAGAAGGCTCAGATGTACTGGACATTTGGTTGGGGAGAAAAGATTGCAATAAGCAGGCCAAGAGAGCCCCATTGCATAAAAGAAGTAGTCAGCTCAATAAATAAATGTGAAAACCAGGCATGTCATACATTTGTATACTGTCACACTTCAAGCTCTCTCTATATGTCATCATCATCATCATCATCATCATCATCATCCCAATACAGATCACATGAAAACAGTGTAAATAACTCCCAGTTGCCTAGCAACTATTTGCCTGACAACCATCAACAATAAAATAATTGCCTGGCCATGGCACCCAGTTACCTAGCATCCATCCCCATGGCAACTAATTACCTGGCAATCAGTTGCATAGAAACCGTCGCCTTAGCAACCAGTTGCCTAACAACAGTCTCCAGAGCAACCATCGCCATGACAACGGTCCAGATGGCAACTAATTACCTGGCAATCAGTTGCATAGAAACTGTCGCCTTAGCAACCAGTTGCCTAACAACAGTCTCCAGAGCAACCATCGCCATGACAACGGTCCAGATGGCAACTAATTACCTGTTAATCAGTTGCATAGAAACCATCGCCATAGCAACCAGTTGCCATGGAAAACAGTTGCCTAGCAACTATCGCCATGAAAATGGTCACCATGGTAACGGTTGCGACGGCAAACAGTTGCCTAGCAACCATCGCCACGACAATGGTCACCATGGTATCCATCACCATGACGACAGTTGCCTAGCAACCATCACCATGGCAACCAGTTGCCTAGCACCCATCGCCATGACAATGGTCGCCATGGTAACCATCGCCATGACAACAGTTGCCATGGCAAACAGTTGCCTAGCAACCACCACCCTGGCAACCATCGCCACGACAATGGTCGCCATAGTAACCATCGCCATGATGACAGTTGCCTAGCAACCATCACCATGGCAACCAATTGCCTAACACCCATCGCCATGTCAATGGTCACCATGGTAACCATCGCCATGACAACGGTTGCCATGGCAGGCAGTTGCCTAGCAAACATCACCATGGTAACCAGTTGCCTAGCAACTATCGCCATGAACACGGTCGCCATGACAATGGTCACCACAGCAACCAGTTACATAGCACCCAAGACCATGCCAATTAACTGCCTGGCAATGGTCCCCATAGCCAACAGTTACACAATAAAGGCACATTATATCTAAAAAATACCATTTTTTTTACAAACTAAAGAAAACAAGAGTTTCTCTTTTTAAGACACAAGCACTTTAACTCCTCCCAAAACAGAATAGCATCAACTGCTTAGATATAGAGCAGTCCAAAAGAATCAAACCCACAACCTGATATGAATAAAAATTCCAATACACAACATTGGGGGTAGTTTAAATCAAACACCAGTAGTGTTAGGGAGACCTATTTTTATTTATTTTTTTTTTTTTTTTGTGTGTGCATTTCCTCTTGTATATGCTTATGTTTCCTCTTGCTATGTGCTGATCCTTATTTTTTGGTTCCTGAGTATCATCAGCACAGTGCAGAGTGCAAAAATTGCATAAATTGTAACATTGCTGCATTGTGGGCAATTAATTTCCATATATGCAAATTACCTTGTCATTTGTCCAAAGTGATCATGATTGATATGGTGTTTGTGGTCTTTCGTGCATAGTTGACATATGGCAATCAGTGGATGTAATTGGCATGAGTTGGGTATTGCGGGGGAAGAGATATATTAGAGGGAAAAAAAATTACAAGCAAAATGAAAATGCTCTCCCTAATTTTAAATGCTCTTGGTATAAAGGGATATATAAGAAGGCTCAGATGTACTGGAAATTTGGTTGGGGAGAAAAGATTGCAATAAGCAGGCCAAGAGAGCCCCATTGCATAAAAGGAGTAGTCAGCTCATTAAATAAAGTGAAAACCAGGTATGTCATACATTTGTATACTGTCACACTTCAAGCTTTCTCTATATGTCATCATCATCATCATCATCCCAATACAGATCACATGAAAACAGTGTAAATAACTCCCAGTTGCCTAGCAACTATTTGCCTGACAACCATCAACAATAAAATAATTGCCTGGCCATGGCACCCAGTTACCTAGCATCCATCCCCATGGCAACTAATTACCTGGCAATCAGTTGCATAGAAACCGTCGCCTTAGCAACCAGTTGGCTAACAACAGTCTCCAGAGCAACCATCGCCATGACAACGGTCCAGATGGCAACTAATTACCTGTTAATCAGTTGAATAGAAACCATCGCCATGGTAACCAGTTGCCTAACAAGTCACCTTAGCAACCAATGCCATGACAACCAGTTGCCATGGCAAACAGTTACCTAGCAACCATCCCCATGGCAATCAGATGCATAGAAACCATCGCCATAGCAACCAGTTGCCATGGAAAACAGTTGCCTAGCAACTATCGCCATGAAAATGGTCACCATGGTAACGGTTGCGACGGCAAACAGTTGCCTAGCAACCATCGCCACGACAATGGTCACCATGGTATCCATCGCCATGACGACAGTTGCCTAGCAACCATCACCATGGCAACCAGTTGCTTAGCACCCATCGCCATGACAATGGTCGCCATGGTAACCATCACCATGACAACGGTTGCCATGTCAAACAGTTGCCTAGCATCCACCACCATGGCAACCATCGCCATGATGACAGTTGCCTAGCAACCATCACCATGGCAACCAGTTGCCTAGCACCCATCGCCATGACAATGGTCGCCATGGTAACCATCGCCATGTCAACAGTTGCCATGGCAAACAGTTGCCTAGCAACCACCACCATGGCAACCATCGCCACGACAATGGTCGCCATAGTAACCATCTCCATGGCAACCAATTGCCTAGCACCCATCGCCATGTCAATGGTCGCCATGACAACGGTTGCCATGGCAGGCAGTTGCCTACCAGACATCACAATGGTAACCAGTTGCCTAGCAACTATCGCCATGAACACGGTCGCCATGATAATGGTCACCACAGTAACCAGTTACATAGCACCCAAGACCATGCCAATTAACTGCCTGGCAATGGTCCCCATAGCCAACAGTTACACAATAAAGGCACATTATATCTAAAAAATACAATTTTTTTTTCAAGCTAAAGAAAACAAGTTCCTCTTTTTAAGACACAAGCACTTTAACTTCTCCCAAAAGGGAATAGCATCAACTGCTTAGGTATAGAGCAGTCCAAAAGGATCAAACCCACAACCTGATATGAATAAAAATTCCAATACACAACATTGGGGGTAGTTTAAATCAAACACCAGTAGTGTTAGGGAGACCTATTTTTATTTTTTTTTTATTTTTTTTGTGTGTGCATTTCCTCTTGTATATGCTTATGTTTCCTCTTGCTATGTGCTGATCCTTATTTTTTGGTTCCTGAGTATCATCAGCACAGTGCAGAGTGCAAAAATTGCATAAATTGTAACATTGCTGCATTGTGGGCAATTAATTTCCATATATGCAAATTACCTTGTCATTTGTCCAAAGTGATCATGATTGATATGGTGTTTGTGGTCTTTCGTGCATAGTTGACATATGGCAATCAGTGGATGTAATTGGCATGAGTTGGGTATTGCGGGGGAAGAGATATATTAGAGGGAAAAAAAATTACAAGCAAAATGAAAATGCTCTCCCTAATCTTAAATGCTCTTGGTATAAAGGGATATATAAGAAGGCTCAGATGTACTGGAAATTTGGTTGGGGAGAAAAGATTGCAATAAGCAGGCCAAGAGAGCCCCATTGCATAAAAGAAGTAGTCAGCTCATTAAATAAATGTGAAAACCAGGTATGTCATACATTTGTATACTGTCACACTTCAAGCTCTCTCTATATGTCATCATCATCATCATCATCATCCCAATACAGATCACATGAAAACAGTGTAAATAACTCCCAGTTGCCTAGCAACTATTTGCCTGACAACCATCAACAATAAAATAATTGCCTGGCCATGGCACCCAGTTACCTAGCATCCATCCCCATGGCAACTAATTACCTGGCAATCAGTTGCATAGAAACCGTCGCCTTAGCAACCAGTTGCCTAACAACAGTCTCCAGAGCAACCATCGCCATGACAACGGTCCAGATGGCAACTAATTACCTGGCAATCAGTTGCATAGAAACTGTCGCCTTAGCAACCAGTTGCCTAACAACAGTCTCCAGAGCAACCATCGCCATGACAACGGTCCAGATGGCAACTAAATACCTGTTAATCAGTTGCATAGAAACCATCGCCATAGCAACCAGTTGCCATGGAAAACAGTTGCCTAGCAACTATCGCCATGAAAATGGTCACCATGGTAACGGTTGCGACGGCAAACAGTTGCCTAGCAACCATCGCCACGACAATGGTCACCATGGTATCCATCACCATGACGACAGTTGCCTAGCAACCATCACCATGGCAACCAGTTGCTTAGCACCCATCGCCATGACAATGGTCGCCATGGTAACCATCGCCATGACAACGGTTGCCATGGCAAACAGTTGCCTAGCATCCACCACCATGGCAACCATCGCCATGATGACAGTTGCCTAGCAACCATCACCATGGCAACCAGTTGCCTAGCACCCATCGCCATGACAATGGTCGCCATGGTAACCATCGCCATGATGACAGTTGCCTAGCAACCATCACCATGGCAACCAGTTGCCTAGCACCCATCGCCATGACAATGGTCGCCATGGTAACCATCGCCATGATGACAGTTGCCTAGCAACCATCACCATGGCAAACAGTTGCCTAGCAACCACCACCATGGCAACCATCGCCACGACAATGGTTGCCATAGTAACCATCGCCATGATGACAGTTGCCTAGCAACCATCACCATGGCAACCAATTGCCTAGCACCCATCGCCATGTCAATGGTCACCATGGTAACCATCGCCATGACAACGGTTGCCATGGCAGGCAGTTGCCTAGCAAACATCACCATGGTAACCAGTTGCCTAGCAACTATCGCCATGAACACGGTCGCCATGACAATGGTCACCACAGCAACCAGTTACATAGCACCCAAGACCATGCCAATTAACTGCCGGGCAATGGTCCCCATAGCCAACAGTTACACAATAAAGGCACATTATATCTAAAAAATACCATTTTTTTTACAAACTAAAGAAAACAAGAGTTTCTCTTTTTAAGACACAAGCACTTTAACTCCTCCCAAAACAGAATAGCATCAACTGCTTAGGTATAGAGCAGTCCAAAAGAATCAAACCCACAACCTGATATGAATAAAAATTCCAATACACAACATTGGGGGTAGTTTAAATCAAAAACCAGTAGTGTTAGGGAGACCTATTTTTATTTTTTTTTTATTTTTTTTGTGTGTGCATTTCCTCTTGTATATGCTTATGTTTCCTCTTGCTATGTGCTGATCCTTATTTTTTGGTTCCTGAGTATCATCAGCACAGTGCAGAGTGCAAAAATTGCATAAATTGTAACATTGCTGCATTGTGGGCAATTAATTTCCATATATGCAAATTACCTTGTCATTTGTCCAAAGTGATCATGATTGATATGGTGTTTGTGGTCTTTCGTGCATAGTTGACATATGGCAATCAGTGGATGTAATTGGCATGAGTTGGGTATTGCGGGGGAAGAGATATATTAGAGGGAAAAAAAATTACAAGCAAAATGAAAATGCTCTCCCTAATCTTAAATGCTCTTGGTATAAAGGGATATATAAGAAGGCTCAGATGTACTGGAAATTTGGTTGGGGAGAAAAGATTGCAATAAGCAGGCCAAGAGAGCCCCATTGCATAAAAGAAGTAGTCAGCTCATTAAATAAATGTGAAAACCAGGTATGTCATACATTTGTATACTGTCACACTTCAAGCTCTCTCTATATGTCATCATCATCATCATCCCAATACAGATCACATGAAAACAGTGTAAATAACTCCCAGTTGCCTAGCAACTATTTGCCTGACAACCATCAACAATAAAATAATTGCCTGGCCATGGCACCCAGTTACCTAGCATCCATCCCCATGGCAACTAATTACCTGGCAATCAGTTGCATAGAAACCGTCGCCTTAGCAACCAGTTGCCTAACAACAGTTTCCAGAGCAACCATCGCCATGACAACGGTCCAGATGGCAACTAATTACCTGGCAATCAGTTGCATAGAAACTGTCGCCTTAGCAACCAGTTGCCTAACAACAGTCTCCAGAGCAACCATCGCCATGACAACGGTCCAGATGGCAACTAATTACCTGTTAATCAGTTGCATAGAAACCATCGCCATAGCAACCAGTTGCCATGGAAAACAGTTGCCTAGCAACTATCGCCATGAAAATGGTCACCATGGTAACGGTTGCGACGGCAAACAGTTGCCTAGCAACCATCGCCACGACAATGGTCACCATGGTATCCATCACCATGACGACAGTTGCCTAGCAACCATCACCATGGCAACCAGTTGCTTAGCACCCATCGCCATGACAATGGTCGCCATGGTAACCATCGCCATGACAACGGTTGCCATGGCAAACAGTTGCCTAGCATCCACCACCATGGCAACCATCGCCATGACGACAGTTGCCTAGCAACCATCACCATGGCAACCAGTTGCCTAGCACCCATCGCCATGACAATGGTCGCCATGGTAACCATCGCCATGATGACAGTTGCCTAGCAACCATCACCATGGCAACCAGTTGCCTAGCACCCATCGCCATGACAATGGTCGCCATGGTAACCATCGCCATGATGACAGTTGCCTAGCAACCATCACCATGGCAAACAGTTGCCTAGCAACCACCACCATGGCAACCATCGCCACGACAATGGTTGCCATAGTAACCATCGCCATGATGACAGTTGCCTAGCAACCATCACCATGGCAACCAATTGCCTAGCACCCATCGCCATGTCAATGGTCACCATGGTAACCATCGCCATGACAACGGTTGCCATGGCAGGCAGTTGCCTAGCAAACATCACCATGGTAACCAGTTGCCTTGCAACTATCGCCATGAACACGGTCGCCATGACAATGGTCACCACAGCAACCAGTTACATAGCACCCAAGACCATGCCAATTAACTGCCGGGCAATGGTCCCCATAGCCAACAGTTACACAATAAAGGCACATTATATCTAAAAAATACCATTTTTTTTACAAACTAAAGAAAACAAGAGTTTCTCTTTTTAAGACACAAGCACTTTAACTCCTCCCAAAACAGAATAGCATCAACTGCTTAAATATAGAGCAGTCCAAAAGAATCAAACCCACAACCTGATATGAATAAAAATTCCAATACACAACATTGGGGGTAGTTTAAATCAAACACCAGTAGTGTTAGGGAGACCTATTTTTATTTATTTTTTTTTTTTTTTGTGTGTGTGCATTTCCTCTTGTATATGCTTATGTTTCCTCTTGCTATGTGCTGATCCTTATTTTTTGGTTCCTGAGTATCATCAGCACAGTGCAGAGTGCAAAAATTGCATAATTTGTAACATTGCTGCATTGTGGGCAATTAATTTCCATATATGCAAATTACCTTGTCATTTGTCCAAAGTGATCATGATTGATATGGTGTTTGTGGTCTTTCGTGCATAGTTGACATATGGCAATCAGTGGATGTAATTGGCATGAGTTGGGTATTGTGGGGGAAGAGATATATTAGAGGGAAAAAAAATTACAAGCAAAATGAAAATGCTCTCCCTAATTTTAAATGCTCTTGGTATAAAGGGATATATAAGAAGGCTCAGATGTACTGGAAATTTGGTTGGGGAGAAAAGATTGCAATAAGCAGGCCAAGAGAGCCCCATTGCATAAAAGGAGTAGTCAGCTCATTAAATAAAGTGAAAACCAGGTATGTCATACATTTGTATACTGTCACACTTCAAGCTTTCTCTATATGTCATCATCATCATCATCATCCCAATACAGATCACATGAAAACAGTGTAAATAACTCCCAGTTGCCTAGCAACTATTTGCCTGACAACCATCAACAATAAAATAATTGCCTGGCCATGGCACCCAGTTACCTAGCATCCATCCCCATGGCAACTAATTACCTGGCAATCAGTTGCATAGAAACCGTCGCCTTAGCAACCAGTTGGCTAACAACAGTCTCCAGAGCAACCATCGCCATGACAACGGTCCAGATGGCAACTAATTACCTGTTAATCAGTTGAATAGAAACCATCGCCATGGTAACCAGTTGCCTAACAAGTCACCTTAGCAACCAATGCCATGACAACCAGTTGCCATGGCAAACAGTTACCTAGCAACCATCCCCATGGCAATCAGATGCATAGAAACCATCGCCATAGCAACCAGTTGCCATGGAAAACAGTTGCCTAGCAACTATCGCCATGAAAATGGTCACCATGGTAACGGTTGTGACGGCAAACAGTTGCCTAGCAACCATCGCCACGACAATGGTCACCATGGTATCCATCGCCATGACGACAGTTGCCTAGCAACCATCACCATGGCAACCAGTTGCTTAGCACCCATCGCCATGACAATGGTCGCCATGGTAACCATCACCATGACAACGGTTGCCATGTCAAACAGTTGCCTAGCATCCACCACCATGGCAACCATCGCCATGATGACAGTTGCCTAGCAACCATCACCATGGCAACCAGTTGCCTAGCACCCATCGCCATGACAATGGTCGCCATGGTAACCATCGCCATGTCAACAGTTGCCATGGCAAACAGTTGCCTAGCAACCACCACCATGGCAACCATCGCCACGACAATGGTCGCCATAGTAACCATCTCCATGGCAACCAATTGCCTAGCACCCATCGCCATGTCAATGGTCGCCATGACAACGGTTGCCATGTCAGGCAGTTGCCTACCAGACATCACAATGGTAACCAGTTGCCTAGCACCTATCGCCATGAACACGGTCGCCATGATAATGGTCACCACAGTAACCAGTTACATAGCACCCAAGACCATGCCAATTAACTGCCTGGCAATGGTCCCCATAGCCAACAGTTACACAATAAAGGCACATTATATCTAAAAAATAATTTTTTTTTTTCAAGCTAAAGAAAACAAGTTTCTCTTTTTAAGACACAAGCACTTTAACTTCTCCCAAAAGGGAATAGCATCAACTGCTTAGGTATAGAGCAGTCCAAAAGGATCAAACCCACAACCTGATATGAATAAAAATTCCAATACACAACATTGGGGGTAGTTTAAATCAAACACCAGTAGTGTTAGGGAGACCTATTTATATTTTTTTTTTATTTTTTTTGTGTGTGCATTTCCTCTTGTATATGCTTATGTTTCCTCTTGCTATGTGCTGATCCTTATTTTTTGGTTCCTGAGTATCATCAGCACAGTGCAGAGTGCAAAAATTGCATAATTTGTAACATTGCTGCATTGTGGGCAATTAATTTCCATATATGCAAATTACCTTGTCATTTGTCCAAAGTGATCATGATTGATATGGTGTTTGTTGTCTTTCGTGCATAGTTGACATATGGCAATCAGTGGATGTAATTGGCATGAGTTGGGTATTGCGGGGGAAGAGATATAATAGAGGGAAAAAAAATTACAAGCAAAATGAAAATGCTCTCCCTAATCTTAAATGCTCTTGGTATAAAGGGATATATAAGAAGGCTCAGATGTACTGGAAATTTGGTTGGGGAGAAAAGATTGCAATAAGCAGGCCAAGAGAGCCCCATTGCATAAAAGAAGTAGTCAGCTCAATAAATAAATGTGAAAACCAGGCATGTCATACATTTGTATACTGTCACACTTCAAGCTCTCTCTATATGTCATCATCATCATCATCATCATCATCCCAATACAGATCACATGAAAACAGTGTAAATAACTCCCAGTTGCCTAGCAACTATTTGCCTGACAACCATCAACAATAAAATAATTGCCTGGCCATGGCACCCAGTTACCTAGCATCCATCCCCATGGCAACTAATTACCTGGCAATCAGTTGCATAGAAACCGTCGCCTTAGCAACCAGTTGCCTAACAACAGTCTCCAGAGCAACCATCGCCATGACAACGGTCCAGATGGCAACTAATTACCTGGCAATCAGTTGCATAGAAACTGTCGCCTTAGCAACCAGTTGCCTAACAACAGTCTCCAGAGCAACCATCGCCATGACAACGGTCCAGATGGCAACTAATTACCTGTTAATCAGTTGCATAGAAACCATCGCCATAGCAACCAGTTGCCATGGAAAACAGTTGCCTAGCAACTATCGCCATGAAAATGGTCACCATGGTAACGGTTGCGATGGCAAACAGTTGCCTAGCAACCATCGCCACGACAATGGTCACCATGGTATCCATCACCATGACGACAGTTGCCTAGCAACCATCACCATGGCAACCAGTTGCCTAGCACCCATCGCCATGACAATGGTCGCCATGGTAACCATCGCCATGACAACAGTTGCCATGGCAAACAGTTGCCTAGCAACCACCACCCTGGCAACCATCGCCACGACAATGGTCGCCATAGTAACCATCGCCATGATGACAGTTGCCTAGCAACCATCACCATGGCAACCAATTGCCTAGCACCCATCGCCATGTCAATGGTCACCATGGTAACCATCGCCATGACAACGGTTGCCATGGCAGGCAGTTGCCTAGCAAACATCACCATGGTAACCAGTTGCCTAGCAACTATCGCCATGAACACGGTCGCCATGACAATGGTCACCACAGCAACCAGTTACATAGCACCCAAGACCATGCCAATTAACTGCCTGGCAATGGTCCCCATAGCCAACAGTTACACAATAAAGGCACATTATATCTAAAAAATACCATTTTTTTTACAAACTAAAGAAAACAAGAGTTTCTCTTTTTAAGACACAAGCACTTTAACTCCTCCCAAAACAGAATAGCATCAACTGCTTAGATATAGAGCAGTCCAAAAGAATCAAACCCACAACCTGATATGAATAAAAATTCCAATACACAACATTGGGGGTAGTTTAAATCAAACACCAGTAGTGTTAGGGAGACCTATTTTTATTTATTTTTTTTTTTTTTTTGTGTGTGCATTTCCTCTTGTATATGCTTATGTTTCCTCTTGCTATGTGCTGATCCTTATTTTTTGGTTCCTGAGTATCATCAGCACAGTGCAGAGTGCAAAAATTGCATAAATTGTAACATTGCTGCATTGTGGGCAATTAATTTCCATATATGCAAATTACCTTGTCATTTGTCCAAAGTGATCATGATTGATATGGTGTTTGTGGTCTTTCGTGCATAGTTGACATATGGCAATCAGTGGATGTAATTGGCATGAGTTGGGTATTGCGGGGGAAGAGATATATTAGAGGGAAAAAAAATTACAAGCAAAATGAAAATGCTCTCCCTAATTTTAAATGCTCTTGGTATAAAGGGATATATAAGAAGGCTCAGATGTACTGGAAATTTGGTTGGGGAGAAAAGATTGCAATAAGCAGGCCAAGAGAGCCCCATTGCATAAAAGGAGTAGTCAGCTCATTAAATAAAGTGAAAACCAGGTATGTCATACATTTGTATACTGTCACACTTCAAGCTTTCTCTATATGTCATCATCATCATCATCATCCCAATACAGATCACATGAAAACAGTGTAAATAACTCCCAGTTGCCTAGCAACTATTTGCCTGACAACCATCAACAATAAAATAATTGCCTGGCCATGGCACCCAGTTACCTAGCATCCATCCCCATGGCAACTAATTACCTGGCAATCAGTTGCATAGAAACCGTCGCCTTAGCAACCAGTTGGCTAACAACAGTCTCCAGAGCAACCATCGCCATGACAACGGTCCAGATGGCAACTAATTACCTGTTAATCAGTTGAATAGAAACCATCGCCATGGTAACCAGTTGCCTAACAAGTCACCTTAGCAACCAATGCCATGACAACCAGTTGCCATGGCAAACAGTTACCTAGCAACCATCCCCATGGCAATCAGATGCATAGAAACCATCGCCATAGCAACCAGTTGCCATGGAAAACAGTTGCCTAGCAACTATCGCCATGAAAATGGTCACCATGGTAACGGTTGCGACGGCAAACAGTTGCCTAGCAACCATCGCCACGACAATGGTCACCATGGTATCCATCGCCATGACGACAGTTGCCTAGCAACCATCACCATGGCAACCAGTTGCTTAGCACCCATCGCCATGACAATGGTCGCCATGGTAACCATCACCATGACAACGGTTGCCATGTCAAACAGTTGCCTAGCATCCACCACCATGGCAACCATCGCCATGATGACAGTTGCCTAGCAACCATCACCATGGCAACCAGTTGCCTAGCACCCATCGCCATGACAATGGTCGCCATGGTAACCATCGCCATGTCAACAGTTGCCATGGCAAACAGTTGCCTAGCAACCACCACCATGGCAACCATCGCCACGACAATGGTCGCCATAGTAACCATCTCCATGGCAACCAATTGCCTAGCACCCATCGCCATGTCAATGGTCGCCATGACAACGGTTGCCATGGCAGGCAGTTGCCTACCAGACATCACAATGGTAACCAGTTGCCTAGCAACTATTGCCATGAACACGGTCGCCATGATAATGGTCACCACAGTAACCAGTTACATAGCACCCAAGACCATGCCAATTAACTGCCTGGCAATGGTCCCCATAGCCAACAGTTACACAATAAAGGCACATTATATCTAAAAAATAATTTTTTTTTTTCAAGCTAAAGAAAACAAGTTTCTCTTTTTAAGACACAAGCACTTTAACTTCTCCCAAAAGGGAATAGCATCAACTGCTTAGGTATAGAGCAGTCCAAAAGGATCAAACCCACAACCTGATATGAATAAAAATTCCAATACACAACATTGGGGGTAGTTTAAATCAAACACCAGTAGTGTTAGGGAGACCTATTTATATTTTTTTTTTATTTTTTTTGTGTGTGCATTTCCTCTTGTATATGCTTATGTTTCCTCTTGCTATGTGCTGATCCTTATTTTTTGGTTCCTGAGTATCATCAGCACAGTGCAGAGTGCAAAAATTGCATAATTTGTAACATTGCTGCATTGTGGGCAATTAATTTCCATATATGCAAATTACCTTGTCATTTGTCCAAAGTGATCATGATTGATATGGTGTTTGTTGTCTTTCGTGCATAGTTGACATATGGCAATCAGTGGATGTAATTGGCATGAGTTGGGTATTGCGGGGGAAGAGATATAATAGAGGGAAAAAAAATTACAAGCAAAATGAAAATGCTCTCCCTAATCTTAAATGCTCTTGGTATAAAGGGATATATAAGAAGGCTCAGATGTACTGGAAATTTGGTTGGGGAGAAAAGATTGCAATAAGCAGGCCAAGAGAGCCCCATTGCATAAAAGAAGTAGTCAGCTCAATAAATAAATGTGAAAACCAGGCATGTCATACATTTGTATACTGTCACACTTCAAGCTCTCTCTATATGTCATCATCATCATCATCATCATCATCCCAATACAGATCACATGAAAACAGTGTAAATAACTCCCAGTTGCCTAGCAACTATTTGCCTGACAACCATCAACAATAAAATAATTGCCTGGCCATGGCACCCAGTTACCTAGCATCCATCCCCATGGCAACTAATTACCTGGCAATCAGTTGCATAGAAACCGTCGCCTTAGCAACCAGTTGCCTAACAACAGTCTCCAGAGCAACCATCGCCATGACAACGGTCCAGATGGCAACTAATTACCTGGCAATCAGTTGCATAGAAACTGTCGCCTTAGCAACCAGTTGCCTAACAACAGTCTCCAGAGCAACCATCGCCATGACAACGGTCCAGATGGCAACTAATTACCTGTTAATCAGTTGCATAGAAACCATCGCCATAGCAACCAGTTGCCATGGAAAACAGTTGCCTAGCAACTATCGCCATGAAAATGGTCACCATGGTAACGGTTGCGATGGCAAACAGTTGCCTAGCAACCATCGCCACGACAATGGTCACCATGGTATCCATCACCATGACGACAGTTGCCTAGCAACCATCACCATGGCAACCAGTTGCCTAGCACCCATCGCCATGACAATGGTCGCCATGGTAACCATCGCCATGACAACAGTTGCCATGGCAAACAGTTGCCTAGCAACCACCACCCTGGCAACCATCGCCACGACAATGGTCGCCATAGTAACCATCGCCATGATGACAGTTGCCTAGCAACCATCACCATGGCAACCAATTGCCTAGCACCCATCGCCATGTCAATGGTCACCATGGTAACCATCGCCATGACAACGGTTGCCATGGCAGGCAGTTGCCTAGCAAACATCACCATGGTAACCAGTTGCCTAGCAACTATCGCCATGAACACGGTCGCCATGACAATGGTCACCACAGCAACCAGTTACATAGCACCCAAGACCATGCCAATTAACTGCCTGGCAATGGTCCCCATAGCCAACAGTTACACAATAAAGGCACATTATATCTAAAAAATACCATTTTTTTTACAAACTAAAGAAAACAAGAGTTTCTCTTTTTAAGACACAAGCACTTTAACTCCTCCCAAAACAGAATAGCATCAACTGCTTAGATATAGAGCAGTCCAAAAGAATCAAACCCACAACCTGATATGAATAAAAATTCCAATACACAACATTGGGGGTAGTTTAAATCAAACACCAGTAGTGTTAGGGAGACCTATTTTTATTTATTTTTTTTTTTTTTTTGTGTGTGCATTTCCTCTTGTATATGCTTATGTTTCCTCTTGCTATGTGCTGATCCTTATTTTTTGGTTCCTGAGTATCATCAGCACAGTGCAGAGTGCAAAAATTGCATAAATTGTAACATTGCTGCATTGTGGGCAATTAATTTCCATATATGCAAATTACCTTGTCATTTGTCCAAAGTGATCATGATTGATATGGTGTTTGTGGTCTTTCGTGCATAGTTGACATATGGCAATCAGTGGATGTAATTGGCATGAGTTGGGTATTGCGGGGGAAGAGATATATTAGAGGGAAAAAAAATTACAAGCAAAATGAAAATGCTCTCCCTAATTTTAAATGCTCTTGGTATAAAGGGATATATAAGAAGGCTCAGATGTACTGGAAATTTGGTTGGGGAGAAAAGATTGCAATAAGCAGGCCAAGAGAGCCCCATTGCATAAAAGGAGTAGTCAGCTCATTAAATAAAGTGAAAACCAGGTATGTCATACATTTGTATACTGTCACACTTCAAGCTTTCTCTATATGTCATCATCATCATCATCATCCCAATACAGATCACATGAAAACAGTGTAAATAACTCCCAGTTGCCTAGCAACTATTTGCCTGACAACCATCAACAATAAAATAATTGCCTGGCCATGGCACCCAGTTACCTAGCATCCATCCCCATGGCAACTAATTACCTGGCAATCAGTTGCATAGAAACCGTCGCCTTAGCAACCAGTTGGCTAACAACAGTCTCCAGAGCAACCATCGCCATGACAACGGTCCAGATGGCAACTAATTACCTGTTAATCAGTTGAATAGAAACCATCGCCATGGTAACCAGTTGCCTAACAAGTCACCTTAGCAACCAATGCCATGACAACCAGTTGCCATGGCAAACAGTTACCTAGCAACCATCCCCATGGCAATCAGATGCATAGAAACCATCGCCATAGCAACCAGTTGCCATGGAAAACAGTTGCCTAGCAACTATCGCCATGAAAATGGTCACCATGGTAACGGTTGCGACGGCAAACAGTTGCCTAGCAACCATCGCCACGACAATGGTCACCATGGTATCCATCGCCATGACGACAGTTGCCTAGCAACCATCACCATGGCAACCAGTTGCTTAGCACCCATCGCCATGACAATGGTCGCCATGGTAACCATCACCATGACAACGGTTGCCATGTCAAACAGTTGCCTAGCATCCACCACCATGGCAACCATCGCCATGATGACAGTTGCCTAGCAACCATCACCATGGCAACCAGTTGCCTAGCACCCATCGCCATGACAATGGTCGCCATGGTAACCATCGCCATGTCAACAGTTGCCATGGCAAACAGTTGCCTAGCAACCACCACCATGGCAACCATCGCCACGACAATGGTCGCCATAGTAACCATCTCCATGGCAACCAATTGCCTAGCACCCATCGCCATGTCAATGGTCGCCATGACAACGGTTGCCATGGCAGGCAGTTGCCTACCAGACATCACAATGGTAACCAGTTGCCTAGCAACTATTGCCATGAACACGGTCGCCATGATAATGGTCACCACAGTAACCAGTTACATAGCACCCAAGACCATGCCAATTAACTGCCTGGCAATGGTCCCCATAGCCAACAGTTACACAATAAAAGCAAATTATGTCTAAAAAATACCATTTTTTTTTCAAGCTAAAGAAAACAAGAGTTTATCTTTTTAAGACACAAGCACTTTAACTCCTCCCAAAAGGGAATAGCATCAACTGCTTAGGTATAGAGCAGTCCAAAAGGATCAAACCCACAACCTGATATGAATGAATATTCCAATACACAACATTGGGGGTAGTTTAAATCAAACACCAGTAGTGTTAGGGAGACCTATTTTTATTTTTTTTTATTTTTTTTCTGTGTGCATTTCCTCTTGTATATGCTTATGTTTCCTCTTGCTATGTGCTGATCCTTATTTTTTGGTTCCTGAGTATCATCAGCACAGTGCAGAGTGCAAAAATTGCATAAATTGTAACATTGCTGCATTGTGGGCAATTAATTTCCATATATGCAAATTACCTTGTCATTTGTCCAAAGTGATCATGATTGATATGGTGTTTGTGGTCTTTCGTGCATAGTTGACATATGGCAATCAGTGGATGTAATTGGCATGAGTTGGGTATTGCGGGGGAAGAGATATATTAGAGGGAAAAAAAATTACAAGCAAAATGAAAATGCTCTCCCTAATCTTAAATGCTCTTGGTATAAAGGGATATATAAGAAGGCTCAGATGTACTGGAAATTTGGTTGGGGAGAAAAGATTGCAATAAGCAGGCCAAGAGAGCCCCATTGCATAAAAGAAGTAGTCAGCTCATTAAATAAATGTGAAAACCAGGTATGTCATACATTTGTATACTGTCACACTTCAAGCTCTCTCTATATGTCATCATCATCATCATCATCATCATCATCCCAATACAGATCCCATGAAAACAGTGTAAATTACTCCCAGTTGCCTAGCAACTATTTGCCTGACAACCATCAACAATAAAATAATTGCCTGGCCATGGCACCCAGTTACCTAGCATCCATCCCCATGGCAACTAATTACCTGGCAATCAGTTGCATAGAAACCGTCGCCTTAGCAACCAGTTGCCTAACAACAGTCTCCAGAGCAACCATCGCCATGACAACGGTCCAGATGGCAACTAATTACCTGTTAATCAGTTGCATAGAAACCATCGCCATAGCAACCAGTTGCCATGGAAAACAGTTGCCTAGCAACTATTGCCATGAAAATGGTCACCATGGTAACGGTTGCGACGGCAAACAGTTGCCTAGCAACCATCGCCACGACAATGGTCACCATGGTATCCATCGCCATGACGACAGTTGCCTAGCAACCATCACCATGGCAACCAGTTGCTTAGCACCCATCGCCATGACAATGGTCGCCATGGTAACCATCGCCATGACAACGGTTGCCATGGCAAACAGTTGCCTAGCATCCACCACCATGGCAACCATCGCCATGACGACAGTTGCCTAGAAACCATCACCATGGCAACCAGTTGCCTAGCACCCATCGCCATGACAATGGTCGCCATGGTAACCATCGCCATGACAACAGTTGCCATGGCAAACAGTTGCCTAGCAACCACCACCATGGCAACCATCGCCACGACAATGGTCGCCATAGTAACCATCGCCATGATGACAGTTGCCTAGCAACCATCACCATGGCAACCAATTGCCTAGCACCCATCGCCATGTCAATGGTCACCATGGTAACCATCGCCATGACAACGGTTGCCATGGCAGGCAGTTGCCTAGCAAACATCACCATGGTAACCAGTTGCCTAGCAACTATCGCCATGAACACGGTCGCCATGACAATGGTCACCACAGCAACCAGTTACATAGCACCCAAGACCATGCCAATTAACTGCCTGGCAATGGTCCCCATAGCCAACAGTTACACAATAAAGGCACATTATATCTAAAAAATACCATTTTTTTTACAAACTAAAGAAAACAAGAGTTTCTCTTTTTAAGACACAAGCACTTTACCTCCTCCCAAAACGGAATAGCATCAACTGCTTCGGTATAGAGCAGTCCAAAAGAATCAAACCCACAACCTGATATGAATAAAAATTCCAATACACAACATTGGGGGTAGTTTAAATCAAACACCAGTAGTGTTAGGGAGACCTATTTTTATTTTGTTTTATTTTTTTTGTGTGTGCATTTCCTCTTGTATATGCTTATGTTTCCTCTTGCTATGTGCTGATCCTTATTTTTTGGTTCCTGAGTATCATCAGCACAGTGCAGAGTGCAAAAATTGCATAAATTGTAACATTGCTGCATTGTGGGCAATTCATTTCCATATATGCAAATTACCTTGTCATTTGTCCAAAGTGATCATGATTGATATGGTGTTTGTGGTCTTTTGTGCATAGTTGACATATGGCAATCAGTGGATGTAATTGGCATGAGTTGGGTATTGCGGGGGAAGAGATATATTAGAGGGAAAAAAAATTACAAGCAAAATGAAAATGCTCTCCCTAATTTTAAATGCTCTTGGTATAAAGGGATATATAAGAAGGCTCAGATGTACTGGAAATTTGGTTGGGGAGAAAAGATTGCAATAAGCAGGCCAAGAGAGCCCCATTGCATAAAAGGAGTAGTCAGCTCATTAAATAAAGTGAAAACCAGGTATGTCATACATTTGTATACTGTCACACTTCAAGCTCTCTCTATATGTCATCATCATCATCATCATCATCCCAATACAGATCACATGAAAACAGTGTAAATAACTCCCAGTTGCCTAGCAACTATTTGCCTGACAACCATCAACAATAAAATAATTGCCTGGCCATGGCACCCAGTTACCTAGCATCCATCCCCATGGCAACTAATTACCTGGCAATCAGTTGCATAGAAACCGTCGCCTTAGCAACCAGTTGCCTAACAACAGTCTCCAGAGCAACCATCGCCATGACAACGGTCCAGATGGCAACTAGTTACCTGTTAATCAGTTGAATAGAAACCATCGCCATGGTAACCAGTTGCCTAACAAGTCACCTTAGCAACCAATGCCATGACAACCATCCCCATGGCAATCAGATGCATAGAAACCATCACCATAGCAACCAGTTGCCATGGAAAACAGTTGCCTAGCAACTATCGCCATGAAAATGGTCACCATGGTAATGGTTGCGATGGCAAACAGTTGCCTAGCAACCATCGCCACGGCAATGGTCACCATGGTATCCATCGCCATGACGACAGTTGCCTAGCAACCATCACCATGGCAACCAGTTGCTTAGCACCCATCGCCATGACAATGGTCGCCATGGTAACCATCGCCATGACAACGGTTGCCATGGCAAACAGTTGCCTAGCATTCACCACCATGGAAACCATCGCCATGACGACAGTTGCCTAGCAACCATCACCATGGCAACCAGTTGCCTAGCACCCATCGCCATGACAATGGTCGCCATGGTAACCATCGCCATGTCAACAGTTAACATGGCAAACAGTTGCCTAGCAACCACCACCATGGCAACCATCGCCACGACAATGGTCGCCATAGTAACCATCTCCTTGGCAACCAGTTGCCTAGCACCCATCGCCATGTCAATGGTCGCCATGGCAACCATCGCCATGACAACGGTTGCCATGGCAGGCAGTAGCCTAACAGACATCACAATGGTAACCAGTTGCCTAGCAACTATCGCCATGAACACGGTCGCCATGACAATGGTCACCACAGCAACCAGTTACATAGCACCCAAGACCATGCCAATTAACTGCCTGGCAATGGTCCCCATAGCCAACAGTTACACAATAAAGGCACATTATATCTAAAAAATACCATTTTTTTTTCAAGCTAAAGAAAACAAGAGTTTCTCTTTTTAAGACAAAAGCACTTTAACTCCTCCCAAAAGAGAATAGCATCAACTGCTTAGATATAGAGCAGTCCAAAAGGATCAAACCCACAACCTGATATGAATAAAAATTCCAATACACAACATTGGGGGTAGTTTAAATCAAACACCAGTAGTGTTAGGGAGACCTATTTTTATTTTTTTAAATTTTTTTTGTGTGTGCATTTCCTCTTGTATATGCTTATGTTTCCTCTTGCTATGTGCTGATCCTTATTTTTTGGTTCCTGAGTATCATCAGCACAGTGCAGAGTGCAAAAATTGCATAAATTGTAACATTGCTGCATTGTGGGCAATTCATTTCCATATATGCAAATTACCTTGTCATTTGTCCAAAGTGATCATGATTGATATGGTGTTTGTGGTCTTTTGTGCATAGTTGACATATGGCAATCAGTGGATGTAATTGGCATGAGTTGGGTATTGCGGGGGAAGAGATATATTAGAGGGAAAAAAAATTACAAGCAAAATGAAAATGCTCTCCCTAATCTTAAATGCTCTTGGTATAAAGGGATATATAAGAAGTTTCAGATGCACTAGAAATCTGGTTGGGGAGAAAAGATTGCAATAAGCAGGCCAAGAGAGCCCCATTGCATAAAAGGAGCAGTCAGCTCATTAAATAAATGTGAAATCCAGGTATGCCATACATTTGTATACTGTCACACTTCAAGCTCTCTCTATATGTCGTCATCATCATCATCCCAATACAGATCCCATGAAAACAGTGTAAATAACTCCCAGTTGCCTAGCAACTATTTGCCTGACAACCATCAACAATAAAATAATTGCCTGGCCATGGCACCCAGTTACCTAGCATCCATCCCCATGGCAACTAATTACCTGGCAATCAGTTGCATAGAAACCGTCGCCTTAGCAACCAGTTGCCTAACAACAGTCTCCAGAGCAACCATCGCCATGACAATGGTCCAGATGGCAACTAATTACCTGTTAATCAGTTGAATAGAAACCATCGCCATGGTAACCAGTTGCCTAACAAGTCACCTTAGCAACCAATGCCATGACAACCAGTTGCCATGGCAAACAGTTACCTAGCAACCATCCCCATGGCAATCAGTTGCATAGAAACCATCGCCATAGCAACCAGTTGCCATGGAAAACAGTTGCCTAGCAACTATCGCCATGAAAATGGTCACCATGGTATCCATCACCATAACGACAGTTGCCTAGCAACCATCACCATGGCAACCAGTTGCTTAGCACCCATCGCCATGACAATGGTCGCCATGGTAACCATCGACATGAGAACGGTTGCCTAGCAACCATCGCCATGACGACAGTTGCCTAGCAACCATCACCATTGCAACCATTTGCCTAGCACCCATCGCCACGACAATGGTCGTCATAGTAACCATCGACATGAGAAAGGTTGCCTAGCAACCATCACCATGGCAACCATCGCCATGACGACAGTTGCCTAGCAACCATCACCATGGCAACCATTTGCCTAGCACCCATCGCCATGACAATGGTCACCATGGTATCCATCGCCATGACGACAGTTGCCTGGCAACCAGTTGCTTAGCACCCATCGCCATGACAATGGTCACCATGGTAACCATCGTCATGACAACGGTTGCCATGGCAAACAGTTGCCTAGCATCCACCACCATGGCAACCATCGCCATGACAACAGTTGCCTAGCAACCATCACCATGGCAACCATTTGCCTAGCACCCATCGCCATGACAATGGTCGCCATGGTAACCATCGCCACAACAACGGTTGCCATGGCAAACAGTTGCCTAGCATCCACCACCATGGCAACCATCGCCATGACGACAGTTGCCTAGCAACCACCACCATGGCAACCATCGCCACAACAATGGTCGTCATAGTAGCCATCGCCATGATGACAGTTGCCTAGCAACCATCACCATGGCAACCAGTTGCCTAGCACCCATCGCCATGTCAATGGTCGCCATGGTAACCATCGCCATGACAATGGTTGCCATGGCAGGCAGTTGCCTAGCAAACATCACCATGGTAACCAGTTGCCTAGCAACTATCGCCATGAACACGGTCGCCATGATAATGGTCACCACAGCAACCAGTTTCATAGCACCCAACACCATGCCAATTAACTGCCTGGCAATGGTCCCCATAGCCAACAGTTATACAATAAAGGCACATTATATCTAAAAAAACACCATTTTTTTTTCAAGCTAAAGAAAACAAGAGTTTCTCTTTTTAAGACATAAGCACTTTAACTCCTCCCAAAAGGAAATAGCATCAACTGCTTAGGTATAGAGCAGCCCAAAAACTTCAAACTCACAACCTGACATGAATTCAAATACCAATACACAACATTGGGGGTAGTTTAAATCAAACACCAGTAGTGTTAGGGAGACCTATTTTTATTTTTTTTATTTTTTTTGTGTGTGCATTTCCTCTTGTATATGCTTATGTTTCCTCTTGCTATGTGCTGATCCTTATTTTTTGGTTCCTGAGTATCATCAGCACAGTGCAGAGTGCAAAAATTGCATAAATTGTAACATTGCTGCATTGTGGGCAATTCATTTCCATATATGCAAATTACCTTGTCATTTGTCCAAAGTGATCATGATTGATATGGTGTTTGTGGTCTTTTGTGCATAGTTGACATATGGCAATCAGTGGATGTAATTGGCATGAGTTGGGTATTGCGGGGGAAGAGATATATTAGAGGGAAAAAAATTACAAGCAAAATGAAAATGCTCTACCTAATCTTAAATGCTCTTGGTATAAAGGGATATATAAGAAGGCTCAGATGTACTAGAAATCTGGTTGGGGAGAAAAGATTGCAATAAGCAGGCCAAGAGAGCCCCATTGCATAAAAGGAGCAGTCAGCTCATTAAATAAATGTGAAATCCAGGTATGCCATACATTTGTATACTGTCACACTTCAAGCTCTCTCTATATGTCGTCATCATCATCCCAATACAGATCACATGAAAACAGTGTAAATAACTCCCAGTTGCCTAGCAACTATTTGCCTGACAACCATCAACAATAAAATAATTGCCTGGCCATGGCACCCAGTTACCTAGCATCCATCCCCATGGCAACTAATTAGCTGGCAATCAGTTGCATAGAAACCGTCGCCTTAGCAACCAGTTGACTAACAACAGTCTCCAGAGCAACCATCGCCATGACAACGGTCCAGATGGCAACTAATTACCTGTTAATCAGTTGCATAGAAACCATCGCCATGGTAACCAGTTGCCTAACAAGTCACCTTAGCAACCAATGCCATGACAACCAGTTGCCATGGCAAACAGTTACCTAGCAACCATCCCCATGGCAATCAGTTGCATAGAAACCATCGCCATAGCAACCAGTTGCCATGGAAAACAGTTGCCTAGCAACTATCGCCATGAAAATGGTCACCATGGTATCCATCGCCATGACGACAGTTGCCTAGCAACCATCACCATGGCAACTAGTTGCCTAGCAACCATCACCATGGCAACTAGTTGCCTAGCAACCATCGCCATGAAAATGGTCACCATGGTAACGGTTGCGACGGCAAACAGTTGCCTAGCAACCATCGCCACGACAATGGTCACCATGGTATCCATCACCATGACGACAGTTGCCTAGCAACCATCACCATGGCAACCAGTTGCTTAGCACCCATCGCCATGACAACGGTTGCCATGGCAAACAGTTGCCTAGCATCCACCACCATGGCAACCATCGCCATGATGACAGTTGCCTAGCAACCATCACCATGGCAACCAGTTGCCTAGCACCCATCGCCATGACAATGGTTGCCATGGTAACCATCGCCATGGCAAACAGTTGCCTAGCAACCACCACCATGGCAACCATCGCCACGACAATGGTCGTCATAGTAACCATCGCCATGACGACAGTTGCCTAGCAACCATCACCATGGCAACCAGTTGCCTAGCACCCATCGCCATGATGATGGTTTGCCATGGCAGGCAGTTGCCTAGCAAACATCACCATGGTAACCAGTTGACTAGCAACTATCGCCATGAACATGGTCGCCATGACAATGGTTGCCTAGCAACCATCACCATGACAATGGTCACCACAGCAACCAGTTATATAGCACCCAACACCATGCCAATTAACTGCCTGGCAATGGTCCCCATAGCCAACAGTTACACAATAAAGGCACATTATATCAAAAAAGCCACCATTTTTTTTTACTCTAAAGAGAACAAGAGTTTCTCTTTTTCAGACATAAGCACTTTGACTCCTCCCAAAAGGGAACTGCATCATATTGCTTGGGTATAAAGCAGCCCACAAGGGTCAAACCCACTACCTGACATGAATTCAAATACCAATACACAACATTGGGGGTAGTTTAACTCAAACACCAGTAGTATTAGGAAGACCTATTTTATTATTTTTATGTCTGCCAACCAGTTGCCTAGCAACCATCAACATGGCAACCTGCTGCTAGCAATCATCACCATGACAATGGTCACCTTAGCACCCATCACCATGCCAATTAACTGCCTGGCAATGGTCCCCATAGCAACCAGTTGCACAATAAGAGCACTATATGCATCCATCTGCACATTATATCTACAAGCCACTATTTTGTAAAGACTGTATCAAAGGAGCTCATTAAATAAAAGTGAAATTAAGGTATGTCATACCATTGTATACTGGCGCACTTCAAGCTCTCTCTAAATGTCATCATCATCATCCCAATACAGATCACATGAATACAGTGTAAATAACTCCCAGTTGCCTAGCAACTATTTGCCTGGCAACCATCAACAGGAAACAAATTGCATAGCACCATTCACCATGGCAACCAGTTGCCTAGCAATGATTGCCATGGCAACCACTTACCTAGCATCCATCCCCATGGCAACTAATTACCTGGCAACCATGACGACAGTAGCCATGGCAAGGGGACTATTGAATAGATCATATGTATATAACCCCACTTTTCTCTCTAAAAGGGTCACCAGGTAACTAACTCCCATATTGTATACCATACCCAACCTTAACCTCTCTAAGTGATGTACCTTTCATTTTATTATTAATCCAGTGCCTCCACCCAAGCTAATTAAGTAAGGCTTGCCTGGGTAAGCCATGTGTCACACTATAACACCAACAGGGGTGGATTGGGATGGAAAACCAGCCCAAGAAATTTATGGAAGCAGCTCTAATTGGGGCAGGGTCTATCGTGGGGGGGTGGAATCCCTCCTCATATGGCCTGATTCTGAGTTGGATGCAGTTGCGGCCTTCCTTGTGTCTTTTGCTGCAAATTCATCTGTGACTTTATGCTAATTCTGCTACAATTCCCCTCCCTGGTGCACATCCATGTGCCCGAATGTGCAAGGACTGAGAACTAAGACGCCCACTATTAGTGTCTACAGATGCTGCAGTCATGCTTTGTGTGTCTGCTAGGTGCAGATCATCAGTTTGAGCATGGCCTCTAATGTGAGCAATTCAGAGTCTCTGTACACAGTGACTTTCAACGACAAACCTACGACTCTAGAGTAACATGGCCATACTGTGCTACATCTGCAGCATCTAAAAACCTGTAACGGCCCAGGAATGCCCATCATATTTCTAATTCACTTTATGTCAGACTCCTACACCAGGCCATACACAATTTTCAAGAGACTGACAACTGGCCCAGCAGTCCATAACAGAGCAAAGCACACTGGCACCGGCTATTAACCCGAATGCACACAAGCTTGTAGCCACTGCCCGATTAGAGCTGCGCTCTGATCACTGTAGCCACCGCCCAGCAGACATGTGAGCATGGGACTGACCCAGCAGGAACTTTCCTGCATTTTTGGTGGCCCAATCTGCCCCTGCATATATTCAAAAATTTGAAGATTGGGGAGTGCCCTCTTTGTATTTCCTATATATATCACACAGTTGGGAGTTAAATGTAATATATATATATATAAAAGTCATTTAAAATACTTTATATAATGCAGCCCCCCTCACCCATCAAAGCAGAGACAGGCAGCCTGACAGGTGGGTTAACTTATCAGCCCTTACCTTGATTCTAAATAGTGTGAGCAGCTCATCTTCATTGGCAGTTTGGCAGTGCTGAAGCACATGCAGCAGGAGGGCGGGTAGAGGTGTGGTGCCAGTGTGACCTATTCGCTCCACTTTGAGCAGCCAGAGAAGATGGAGCTGGAGATTGGTAGCAGTGCAGTAGTCCTCCCGGTTGGTATGTATTCTTGACCGGGTGGACAATTAGACTCTACTTCACTCCGGTGGCTTCATGGACCCTGACTGTAGCGCAATGACAAGCGGGCGGCTGATCGGGACGCTTGTCATTGTGCAATGGTGGGGGGGCAGTGGGCTAGGAAGGATTGGACTGTGGGACTTATTTTTACCATCATTTGGGGCAGGGCGCCCCATGCAATCGCACGCTCGTCCACCCCTAGAAACTGCCCTGCTAGTGACTAACATAGAAACATAGAATTTGATGGCAGATAAGAACCACTTGGCCCATCTAGTCTGCCCCATTTTGAAACATATTATTACCTCAACCCTTATTGATCCTTACTTCTTCTGAAGGATATCCTTATGTCTATCCCATGCATGTTGAAATTGCATAGCACGTGAGTGACATGGGGAGTGACATGGGTAACCTCCATGAGGATTTCCAGTGGCATTCGCGCCGCGGCCGCTCGCTTCCTTGGTGTCTGTCCTACGGCTGATCCACCCTCTGCCCCATTCCCGGCTCCTGCACTGGTGGGTGCAGTGGCTGCTTGAACTGGAAGCGGAGCCGTGAGGTGTCACTCACGTGCTCCACAATGGCCCATGGGAGAAGCTGCTGCAGCAGCCCTCCAGCGGCCATTTCACAGTTTCTGCATGTGCAGAAGCTCATTCATGACTGCTGCTGCCTGATCATGGTAGCGGACGTCAGAGCAGCCGGCCAGCAGTCAGTCAGTGTAAAAGCAACCCAGCAGAGAGAGGGGGAACCGGCCCAGCGGGAACTATACCGGTGGCCCAATCCACCCCTGAATACCAATAAGGTCCTGATAGTGTAATGTGATGTTTGTGTATGAAGTATTGATTCCTGCCTGTCTATACCTTCTAACAATCGATTCCTGCCTATACCTTCTAAACAATATTCCTTCTTATACCTTCTAAAATTGTCGCTATTCAGCGTTATGAGTCGCACAAGAAATAAATGCTTTCAGACGTTGAGTGTGGTTCCAAAGCACA
This sequence comes from Taudactylus pleione, assembly GCA_031769625.1. Classification (NCBI taxonomy): domain Eukaryota; kingdom Metazoa; phylum Chordata; class Amphibia; order Anura; family Myobatrachidae; genus Taudactylus; species Taudactylus pleione. The sequence continues at coordinate 4,159,176 of JAUIMM010000094.1, forward strand.
AAAAGATATTATTTAATATCAAAACAGATGGTTACACGCCGTGATCTAAATACAATTAGCGCAAGTAAATCATACAGACCCAAGGTACAGTTGTTACATACGCACGTGCTCTGGACCTAGATACCGGCATCAGTAATAGCAATAGCACAGCAAGAAGACTGAGGTCTGAGTTCAGAGAGCCCACATATATACTCTTTACAGGGCTAGGCAATACAATAGACAAGTTTGGCATGATTCCATTGGTTCTTCTTAAAGGTGCTTCTATTACAGGATAGTTCATAGGTCAATTCAAATGGACACAAGTCAGCCTCCAACAGCCCTTTTTGTCCTTTTTCCGGCTGCATGCTAATCTAAGCTGATAACATTATAGAGTACATTTTAATGTTTTAACTCTCTATAGTCCATAGTTTGCAGACACATGTTGCGATCTTCTCATCGATGATACCGGAAATCTGTTGAGACACAGTGGATCAGTACAACACCAAACACGGTCTGCTTACCATGTACTAAACCTTAGATATCAAATAACCTTTATTTCACAACATTAATAATTACTGAATAAACCTTGAATATTACACTTTAATGCTAGGGAACCTTTTATGTAAGTGTACAGTGTGTAAGTATTGGGGAATTGAGAAAAGACACTAGTTAGCGCTGTGTGACTGTGTTTTGTGGAGTACACCATGGTACGTGTTTTGCAGGGTTAATCATTCCATATGTTCTAATGACTGTCTGTATTTACATGGTGAGGACTTTTAACTTCTTTCTCTTGCGTGGGAATCGCACGACGCTAAATAATAGCATCGCCGTATGTACTTATAATGGGCGAGATTCACTAAAATGGCGCTGGGCGGCCAGTCGCAAAATGGCGTTGCGCAGATTTAATTTTAAACCGATCCTGTCTCAGCCAATTATCCGGCTTCGACAGAAGATTGACCTAACATATAATATTACAGTATAACATCACATACATATCTATATATATGGGCTGTTCTTCTTCGTTCCTCAGTAGATTACTCCACTACTCCCCCGGACAAGCGACTCACTCAAATACCACTTTACAAGTGTATATTTATATAGATGTAATACATTGAGGAACAATAGGTAAAGAACAATACAACCTTTAAAATGCATCATGTTTTACATATGTAGCATAACCTTAAATGACAATTTGCACATACAACTTTGGATCAATATGAATATATGTTTATAGAGTCCTCAAGTTAGCCTTGTAATAAGTCCATAGTTCATGCTCCAGTAGGCTAGAGAATGTTCCAGTCAGGAAATGAGTCTGGGTTTTTAAATGACAATTGTACTTTGTAATTATATAAATAACTCTTCCTTTGCATAAAAATATTTAGCAGGTATCCTTCTGCATATTAATAAGCTGCAATGTCATAGGAGTTAACTATTAGTGCTCAGCTCCTGAAGTACTTATACCCTCATGGGATACCACTCTGTATCCAGTTATGTTATTCTATTACAGTCACAACGAACATAACTATTCGTACTCCAAAATAATTATATTTATAAAGCAATCCTGCCAATGCAAAAGCCAGAGTTTAGTGCTGTGGGCTGTGGTGTATCTCTACTAGTTTCCCCAGTGACAAGTAATTAATTTATTATCACTGCCTCCGAACAGAGCTGTTTATTCTGCTTGTTGCTTTGGACTATGGGATCTTTTATTACTCCCCCAAACTTCTCCTACAGCAAAGGATGTCTGTGTGCCGGGAATTATAAGTCCATGACGCCGGCAGTCTCACTGCGACCATTGGCCTCCAGTCTGAGCCAGCCATCTCCTCTCACAGGGAATGCCCCGATCAGTGCGGGTCCCTCTGCTCCTATACTGCAGACAGCCCCCTCACAGCCTTTTTCTTAGCACCACCCATCAACCAGGCAGCTTCACCTTCACTCTGGCTCTCCCTGCGCTGCTCATCCTTGGAGGGTTACTAGCCATGCCCCCTCTCCTTGTACACGGACTGACAATGGTATGGTGAGCACTGCTCTGCCACTCCGGCCACTGCCTCTCAAGTAGGGAGAGTTCCCCTGCCCACTGGTCTCCTCCTGCGGAAGCTCCCTCTCCGGCTCTGCCCCCTGTGCCCGGCAGCTCATCGCCGCTCACTGGCTGCCTGGGTCACAGGAGGGCAGGCACTGGAGGGAGGGATCAGCCGACTGACTCCCAGTCAGCTGGCAGCTCCTTTTATATGTCTCTCTGTCCCTGCCCCTCTTTTCCTGACAGGAACCCAACCACTCCACCCCCTTCTTCTCCTGTGCATGTGCATCCCATACACTGTGCACATCCTCACCACAGGGAAAAAAGTACCACATAAACTTATATGTAAATATATATATATATATATATATATATATATATATATCATGAACTACAATACTCCATTATAAATACATGACACACACATACATTTTACCTCAAGAATTGTGACTGCAGTACATATATATTTACCTCATACAGTATATGTACTTATTCATAGAGCATGTTTTTTAACCCTTAACCAGGGTTACATATATACATATCTCATATTAAAATCTGATCACTAATACCTGTTATTATAATCCCTAATTACAACATCATTTGATTTCATATTTTGGTGATATTGGATTATAATCCTAAACCAAGTACAACGAATACAATTGACTTCATGACTATTGAATAAAAAAACACAGCGCCGGGATTATTCTCGTTACATTTTAATACACATTCTTACTTCTTTCACTATCTATATGTTTTTATTATTATTTCGCTGGCTATTGTCCAATACATAGGGACATTTTAAGGTATATCCAATAAACTTTTAAGTTTTTATGATAAAGATAAAATAAACAAATGTGCCCCCAAATACTGACATAATCCTTTTTTCTTTTACATTATTGTCTAGTTACTTCCCTTGTCAGTCGGTAGCACCCCCCGTCTAAATACCAATTTGTATTCCTACTTTAATACGGGGCCCTGTACTTAAAAATGTTGTGTATGTGTGCAGATGTATACACTTCTTTTGTATCCATAAAGATCTTGGTGTTTAATATATTTTGTAAGATCTGACATACAGTAGAAAAGTTAGCAAAAAAGTGAAAAAATTATAAATCCTTTGAATTATAAATACCATGAATAAAGATAAAGTTTGTGATTATAGAAAAGAACACATACTAAAATAGCATTCATAAAACCAAAGGACTGACATTTGGTAGTCTTTTTTGTCCTTTTTAAAAAGTTTTTGGTTATAATCTGTTTAAGGTATAGGCATGGACATAGCTATAGTTTGTGCCACTGTTATGGGGCCAAGAGGCTTAGGGGGCCCCATACTCAAGTCATATAGTTGTCTACCAAGTTACAGAATTGGTTGCTAAGCAAATGGTACCTGGCCTGAAAAGGGTTACTCGTAAGTGCTCATATAGGTGTCTGTTCCTCTCAGAAAAAAGTACACACTGCTATGATCCCTCTCCCGCGCACCTGTTTCACCCTCACAGGCACAACTGAGCTAAACAGTGAGCCTGGCACTGTTGGAGAGTAGATTTCTCCTTGATTACAGCCTTTGTGAAGTGAGGTATTTGGGGAGGATTGAGCTCAGAGATAAAGATTGTCCCAGAACCCACAAAGGGACAGTGGGCCTGATTCAGAGCCGGACGCTCTGACCAGAGCACTCACTCTGAATCAGGGCCGTCCCTCCTACCTAAAATTGGAGCGGCCTCCTGGCCGCTCGCATAGCTGTGGGTGACCACCCACAGCATATGCGAGCGGCCAAAAAGATGGTCGCGATGGTCAAGACCATTGCGACCATCGGGCTTGCGACGAGACCCTGCGGTAGGGTCTCGCTGCTGCAAGCCCAGGAGTCAGTAGCGTAAGTTCATCCCAGACGCCCGGAGGCAAGTTATCATTTAGTGCCCCCCTATCCCCCATATTTACAGTCCTAAATGTGGTGAATATATTGTAGGTGATGGAGGAGGTGCCCCTTCAGTGCTGGCGCCCGGCGGCAGGCGCCTCCATTGTCTCCCATACTTCTGCCCCTGCCAGGAGTGCTTTTGGCTCTATCAGAGCCAAAAGCACTCCCACTGACATCACTAGTGATGTCAGTGGGGCCGGCCCCAGACGGTAGGCGTTCCCATGGGAACGCCTCCGTCTGGGCAGCCACGCCCCCAGCACGCCCATCAATGGGGGAGTGCTGTCACTCACCATCGACAGCACGCCCCCTTTGGTGCAAGACCCATAACGACGGCTTGGCCCCAAATTTCAGAGGCACACCCCTGGCAATAGGCGTTGTATATATTTTGTAATGTGATATAGAGTAACAAAAGTTAGAAAAAAATAATTAGTAAAATATTTTTAATCATGAATACTCACCATTAATAAAAGTTAAGCTGGTGAACACATATTAAAATAACATATATAAGACCAAAGGACAGAAAATTGTTAGAGGCTTTTTGGCATTTTTTAAGTTTTTTGTCATAATCAATTTAAGGCATAGGTGTATCTATTGAATCGGGAATAATCATTAAAAAAATAGTTATAACAGACAAGAATACATACGAAATATAATACTGTATGTCTGAAACCAAATGAAGAAAATTGTTAGAGGATTTTTGGCATATATAAAATCATAGACATTATGGGCTCGATCCAATTAGGTGCGATGTACTCACGTGTGCAAGTCATCGCGACAGTGGCCGTGCTTGATGTCCATCCGGATCCGCCTGAAAGTGCTAGCTGCCCCATAGTTTAGGAAAAATTATAAAGGCTATTCCATGGCTTTCCAAACTCAGGGCTTGATTCACTACGGATCATTATTGCGTTCACAGCTGCAATTACGTATGGAGGTCTGCTGCAAAAATATGCTAATGAGTGCAATCGCAAAGGCGACGCACAGCCAGCATAGAGACATCCACTACTGCTATCTCAAATCCGTAATACCTTGCAGTCCTGCGTATACATTGGTAACATCGAGTAACATTGGCCCCTCATGCAGAATTAAGGCAGCCCTGACCTTACTCAGAAAATGCTAACCTCGCTGGACGCAGTGAGTACTCAAGTTGTGTATGCCATCGCTTTGGCTAATTTATGCGCACCCATGCAACATCGTTCAAACGGACAGGCACACCTGCATTTCTCCAACCACTTCCATGTGATCACCTCCAAATGTTGACTTCCCATCACTCACTCTGCGATGGCTTTTTTTCTGCATGAGTGATCGTAGTGTGATCACAATGCTAACTCACGCACCATCGACCGATCTGAGTACGCTGTTGCAGTTGTGATCCGTAGTAACAGAACATTATCAGGAGCTAAGTCAGTTATATAATTTATAACACAACATCAATATAAAAATATTATTATAAGAAAATAAAAATGAAATCTACAGACAAAAATAATAAATGTAAATAATAAAACACTGTACCATAAAATTGCACCTTCTAAAAACAGGTTGAGAGCATTCAGCAATCGATTTCTACAGGACTAGCCTGCTTTAGTAAATATATTAATTGAGAAATACACACAATTCTGCACACAGGGCTCAATTCAGACCCGCTCGCTAGATGCATATGCAAATTTTGTCAAGACAAGCGATAGCACGGAAAGGCATTAGCACGCCCACTATGTCTTAGCGTGCGATCGCATTGTGTATGCAGATGCCCACCAGCCTGTCTTAAGATGCCCACTTGCTCAAGTCATCTCCAGGAAGTGTATGAAACCATCGGTACATCGAGTACCATCGGAAGCGAATGCAACGCTTGTGGCTGGCCATACCCTACCGCAAGCACTGTGAAATGCAACCAATTGACGTGTACTATGACGCTACCTCTTAAATATGCACGCCTCTGAAACGGCGTTCAGACTCTCAGGCACGCCTGCGTTCGCACCTCCACTTCCCCATTTCTAGTGGCCAGCCCCTGTCACCACCCACAAACTGCTTCTCCTGTCACTCAGCCAGCCAGGCAGTCTATGCACAGTGAGCGTACGCTTCCCGATTGCTCACACTGGTTCGCACACACGCACTGCGATTCGTATGCACGCGCATATTGCAAAAATCGTCTGGCTGCATGCGAACACAGCCTAGCGAGTGGGTCTGAATCAGGCCCACAGTTCAATAATGTAGCTATTATTTGTAACTTGCAAGCCACAGTGTGGTCAGATGTTCTATAGCAATTGTAACAGTTTGTTTCAATTAGTTCAAAGGAAAGCAAAACAGTGTTAGTATAGCGGCAAGTTGGTAATTCCACTAAGCAGATACTTTATAAAACCCAATTCTGAGTACAAAGGTGCTGTGCTTTTAGTTCAGTCAGTTCTATTTATAGCAACCAGTATCATTTCCTTTTTGTTCGGGTTAATTTATTATCCATGGGGCGGCTGTTAGTATTACAAGCCTCAGTTTTTTGCACAGACTACAAACCAATGTTCTCATGCAGTTAGTATGCAATGAGCAGGAGAAAATGTGACACAATTTATGCATGCATTTAAAAAAAACTCACGTCCCTGCCTGGATCCACTAGTGATCCGTAGTGAATCAGGCTCTCAGTCTTCGAAACACTTTCATCCTACTTTCACATAGAGTGTGTGAAAAATCCCGGCATTTAAATACCAGGTGGGTTTCCGGTTCTAGTCCTTTCCCACTGAAAATAAAATTACCAGGTAAAGCACTCCTACCTGGTAAGTTTTTTTCTTGTGTGAAAGGGTCATCTCGGGACTTAATACCCGGGTCTCCGACCCTGCAAAAAACCAGGGTCGGAGACCTGGGAATTACGTCCTGGGATGACTCTTTCACACAGTAAAAAAACCCGTGTAGTTCAGCAAATTACAGAGTAAAAGTGCTTTATCAGGTAATATGATTTTCAGTGTGAAAGGGGTATAATAGTTACGGCTTTAAGAATATCCATGTTTGTGCACTGATTATATAACCAAACCAATTACTGTAAGTCACCTTTGCTTAAGCAGGGATGCTGTATCTTTAAATCCTGAACTGTTAGGGTGCCTTGAGCACTGAGTTTGGGAACCACTGAGGGTATGTCCGTTTGTAAAAATATTTCTGTTTAAAAAAATATATATTTCTATATTTTTTAGTATTTGATATATTTTTGTATTCATTTGCTACACAAAACAAAATGCTTCAAATTGTACTTACTTTTATTGCAACTGGCATACTAGCTGTCACTTATTGTTACAATTTAGTTTTATTTTACACTGGGTCTTCTTAGATCATGTAGTACAATCTCCTGCAGGTAGACCTGCTTAGCATTTGAACATCATGTGATCACCACGTGGACAGACAATGCATAAGCACCACTTCTTTTTATAAGAAACAGTCTTCTATTGCACAGGATCTCAAACTTGGTCCTCATGACCCCAAACAGTGCATGTTTTGCAGGTCTCCTCACATAATCACAAGTGAAATAATTAGCTCCACCTGTAGCTCTTTTAAAATGTGTCAGTGAGTAATGAATATGTGAACTGTGGACCTGATTCAGACCCGGTCGCTAAGTTGCGCTCGCTTTGAGCGATTTTCGCCCATCTGTACATGCGTATAATTCGCAGTGCGCAAGCCATTCTTTGCGATCTGATTTTGGTTGCTCGTAAGCCACTATCAGGTTGCTGCTTTGACTGACAGATAGTGCCATTTGTGGGTGGTAACAGGGGAAGGTGCTTGTAAACGGGGGAGTGGATGTGCGAACGCAGGCGTTGTCAGGCCAGCAAAACGCTGTTTAAAGGGCGTGCATAATTAGCAATGTAGCATCAATGTACACGTCACCTTCATGTATTTCTGCCCGCACTGATCGTAGTGCTTGCGGCAGGGAAAGGCAAACTAAAGGGCTGCAAGCAGCTCCGATGGCTCTCGATGTTACAGATTAATCCTACAATTCCCAGAGATGACGTGTGTTGAGAGTGGAAAGGGGACGTTTTTGAACACTAGTGAGCGCTTATTGCCGTAGCTCGCTAATACATAGAGGGCATCTTTACGTGATGCAGTGCAAGTGCTTCATTTAAATATCTGGCCCCTTTTTGCCTGCGAGCGACCACATCTTGCGAGCGGGTCTGAATGAGCTCCAGTGTGGGGTCCTGAGGACCAAGTTTGAGAACCACTGTTCTATTGCATAGTTTCTCAATCTCAGTCTTCAGGACTCCAAACAGTTCATGTTTTCCAGGTCTCCTCACAAAATCACAAGTGAAATAATTAGCTCCACCTGTAGATTTTTTAAAATGTATCAGTGAGTAATGAATACACCTGTGAACCTCCTGGGTGACCTGGAAAACATGAAATGCTTAGGGTCCTGAAGACTGATACCCCTTTTACACCAGAGCTAAAACCCGGGTTATTGAAGGGTTAACCCGGGTAGCTCCTTGGTGTAAAAGAGGAAAGGGTTCGATTGCTGGTTCAAGTGACGCGGCAATCCAACCCAGGTAAACTTACAGGGTTTGACACGGGAATAACCTGTGAAACCCTGCAGTGTAAACTGCGTGATCTGGGTCACGGTGACCTGGATCATGCCGCATGCCTGCCGATTGGCTGGCTTCAGTGGCTCTTGGAGATAATGTCATCTCCAAGCATCCACTTCAATGCCAGAAAAGCCGGATCTGAACGGTGCCCACTCAGGAATATCCTGGGTCAGCGCCGTGGAAATTCCGGTTATGATCCGGATTGGAACCCTGTCCCAACCTCCAGGTCAGACACGGAATTTCGGTATAAAAGCAGTACGAGTTTCAAAACCACTGTTCTATTCAATATATGCAGTGTACAGCATAAAAACATTGGCCCTTGCACTTACCATTTATGGCTATTACAGCTATTTGAAATAGGATACATCAGTTTATATTTTTAAATACATTTTGAGCTGACCAACTCTTGAAAAAGTGTTCACTTTCTGGAAAATCATTATACTCAGCTTAATCATTTAAGCAATCAATATTTCAATATAATTGCCAAGCTATTAGGGGGTTTGAGTATGAAGGCCCCAATACATTTTCGATGGATTGTCGCGATGGGATCGGAAACGCTGATCCGCCGGTCGGAAATGCCAACCGGTGGCCATCGATGTTCCGCGATCCGTCACAGGATCGGTGAAATTCTACATGTTAAATTCACCGATCTGCCATTCACCATCATTTTTGATCATGATCGGCATATCTGTGAAATCCAACATGTTGGATTTCAGCGATCCTGCGATGCCAGGTTACAGGATCGCTACATCGCAACGATTCATTGCAGATGGATGGGGCCTTCACTTGCAGCATATACATCAAAATTGCTGGGTATAATTCTGAGTTGAATGGCACGTGTGTGTGTGTGTGTGTGTCTTTTGCCTGTCTTGAGCTCCCAGACAAAGGAGTACTGCACTGGCAAGCCAAATTCACTAAACAGCCAATGTATTGAAAAGCAGCATGTATATATTTATTGAAGCAATGTATTAGTAAAATCAATATGTATCATAAAGTTCCAAACAAATGACACAATGTTGAAAGCCACAACTGTAAACATAGAAGTCGCTATTATATTGGGAGATTGTGATCATCTATACATGAAATAGCTTAAAAGTACATTGTACCACAAATGTAAAATTACATTAAATTCAGTTGTTCAGCATGTGATGACAAAACCTGAAATATTCAGACAGTTTTTATATTCACCTCTGCCCAGTTTTGTCCATTGTCAGCAGTCCTGCGATCTCGTCATCGAGTGAGAATCGTAACAGCAATCCAGCCAATACATTGATGACTTCAAAGTACATCGGAGCTGTCACAATCGTGGGATTTTGAGGCTGTGTTCCCGGGCTGGGCCTTGGACCTGTATTACTCGGCTCAGATGCTCGCTGGAGGAGACTTGGCTTGATAAAGTTTCTCCGCATGAGAGGATGTAGAAGACTGTTAGAGGATTTGGGTAATGCGGAAGGAGCTTGGTGCGGCTAAGGAGCCGTATCGGGATGTTGATAGCGTGATAGTTACTTGGAGCGGCTGGATAGCCATGGGGAGAAGGTGGTAGCGGGACACTACTTGGAGCGGCTGGGTAGCCGTGTGAAGAAGCTGGTAGCGTGGAAGCTACTTGGAGTGGCTGGATTGCCGTGTGGAGAAGCTGGTAGTGTGGAAGCTACTTGGAGCGGCTGGATAGCCATGTGGAGAAGCTGGTAGCGTGGAAGCTACTTGGAGCAGCTACAACACCTACAAAGCGCAGTGGGCAGGCACACTTAGTTGGACTACGGGACTTATTGCACTGGCAACTTGTGTCAGCAGTGGAGATCCTTTTATAGGGGATGCTGGGAGCTGGTAGGCTGAGACAGAAGGAGAAGGCTCCTCATTGGTGATAGTGGAGTCAATCCAAGATGGCCGCGCCCATGGACCGGAGGACAGCGCTTCCTGGATGTGAGCAGCGGGGACCAAGCAGTCAGCAGAAGCCGGCGTGGAGGTAGAACAGCAGCAGGACCCATCAGAGGACAACAGCAGGACCCGCCCTGAGAGAGGAGGAAGCAGCGCACAGCGCAGGAGCCGGAAGACCCCGCGGGTCAGTGCCCACAAAGGTAAGTGACGGGGTCTGATTCTGGAGTCTCTGGAGCAACATGTGACAGGAGCCACTCACACATATAAGGAAGGTCTGACCCTACCACAAAATTGCTAACTTGTTGCACACAGGGAGAGCTCAAGCTGCGTATGCCATTGCAGTGGCTTCTTTATGCACGCCCCTGCAATGGCTTTCAAACGCACTGGTACACCTGCGTTTCTCTGACCGCCCCTCCGTCACCACCCCCCAATGGTACTTCCTGTCAATCACTCTGCAATGGGTCTGCATAGTCACTGCTATGGCAGTCCTGATTGCAATGACTAGTTCGTGCACACACACTGCGATGCATACGCATGCACAGTATGCAACAATCAGACGATTGCGTGTGTATTAACAACTGCGTTCCTTGCTGAATCAGGACTCAAGTCCAATTAAGGAACCAGGTCCTGGTTAATGAGTAAGGATCCCTGGGTCTGTATTTTATCGGTGTAGTAAATAGCAATCTATCCACATCAATTTAGGCTCCATAGATCATAGAGCCGGTATTTTAAACTCAGTGATTCCACTGCATAGTGTATATTGTTTTTACCGCATAGACCGGAGCTCCAGCAGTTATATAGCAGGCGGATGATAAAACGGCTTGAGAGCCTCCTGGACTGCTGCAGCAATGTGATCACTTTCCAAAGCAGACACTCCAAGTTGGAAGGTGTATAGTGATGCTCTATTTGTCAGGAGTAATTACCAGGAAGAAGATTATCTCCCTTGGTAGCAATGGAGTATGGAGCCCTTAGTATACAATAACAGTAGGCGGTAATTCAATAGTCAGCGCCCCAGCACCTTAACGCGTTTCTCTGGCGTTTATCTCCCAGTTTCTTAAGAAGGAGGGTCCTGAACTGTGGGCCTGATTCAGAGGCGCTCGCAAAAAGCGAGCACTCGCTCTGAATCAGGGCGGGCACTGTTTTTTTTAGTTGCGGCCTCCTGGCTGCTCGCATAGCTCTGGGTGACCACCCACAGCTATTGCGAGCGGCCAGGATGATGGTCGCAATGGTCAAGACCATCGCGACCATCGGGCTTGCGACGACACCCTTGTGGTAGAGTCTCGTGGCCGCAAGCCCCAGAGAGCTTCTGGCTCTAATAGAGCCAAAAGCTCTCTCACTGTCATCACTGGTCAGACTCGATTCTTAGTAAATATACCCGTTTTTTTAATGGTTTCCCAGATTCCGACGGAACAGAACGACAAATCGCCAATATCACTACGTGTGTACGCTGTATGTCGGGTGGTGCGTGTTCCTGTGGGGTCGTTAGCTGGATCATCAGCAACATTGTCAGGTTGGCCCTGCATGCAGCTCAACCTGATAATGCACCTGACGAGTCCATGCAGCGGGATGTGGCAGGGACCGACATATCGGGTGGTTGGGCACTGGATCATCTAATGTGTAGTGGCCGTCTGATATGTCGGCTCGTCGGCGGGAGGTCATCACTAGTATCACTAGGTACACACATCGTTTAGTGTGTACCCAGCATAAGGGTGTGTTTGCATAATTATGAACAGATGCAGAATGAAATAGAGGTGCATATCCTCCTTTCAAATTCATAATAATTGTATTTGTCTGAGAGATTGTGCAAATATTTGCTGATGATGATGACAGTTACCAGCACAAACAAACTGCTTCTGATTGGCTGATTGCGAATTCAGGAGCTCATTCAGACCCGCTTGCTAGATGCGTTCTTTAGCTCCCAGCGTATGCAAATTCGGTTAAGTGACGGCACGGCAGGTGATCGCACAGCTAGGCATAAGCACACCCACTATGTCTTGGTATGCGATCACATTTTGTATGCAGACCCCCACCAGCCTGTCTTAAGACGCCCACTAATGCACGTCATCTCAAGGAAGTGTATGCAAACATCGGTACATCGGAAGCGAACGTACTCAAGCACTGCGATCACTTCAGTGTGAAATACAACCAGGTGACGTACTATGATGCTGCCAGTTAATTATGCATGTCTCTGAAACCTGGTTATTTCGGTCAGGCATGCCTGTGTTCACATCTACACTCCCCCGCTTCTAGTGGCCAGCCCCTGTTACCACCCACAAACGGCTTCTCCTGTCACTCACTCTGCTGGGCTGTCTATGCTTGGCGAGCGAACGCTTCCCGATCTTTTGCAGTGGTTTGCGCATGCACACTGCAATGCATACGCATGCACACAATGCGAACCATCGGCAGCTACGAGCGCAGGGGCTGGCTGGCAACTTTTACCCTTGGTGCCCGAAGAACGTGCGTTCTACGGCGCCGCCCCCCTTCAAGTGTTTCAGGGAGGAGGCAGGCCCATATGGGATTAATGTAAGGTAAAAATAAAGATTAGGGGCAGCCCCCTGTCATAGTGCCCATATGCAGTGCCCCCGTGTGCCACAGGAGAGAACACCCTAATGCAGGCCTCCAATAGTGCCCCCAGCAGTGATCCACCCTATGCAGTGCCCCTTGTGCCCCCAGTAGTAAGCCCCTTATATAGTGCCCCCAGTAGTGGTCCCCCCTGTGCAGTGCCCCTTGTGCCCCCAGTAGTAAGCCCCTTATATAGTGCCCCCAATAGTGGTACCCCCTATGCAGTGCCCCTTATATAGTGCCCCCAGTAGCAGTCCACCCCCCATGCAGTGCCCCCAATAGTGGTAACCCTTATGCAATGCCCCTTAAATAGTGGCCCCAGTTGTAGTCTCCCCCCTATGCAGTACCCCCAGTATTGCCCTTTATATAGAGCCCCCAGCAGTGGTCCCTCGATGCAGTGCCCCCAGTGGTAGTCCCCTCCCCCTATGTAGTGCCCCTAGTAGTAGTCCCATCCCCCCTATGCAGTGCCCCTAATAGTAGTCCCCTCCCCTTGTAGTGCCCCTAATAGTAGTCCCCTCCCCTTGTAGTGCCCCTAGTAGTAGTCCTCCCTTGTAGTGCCCCCAGTAGTACCCCCAGTAGTAGTAGTCCCCCCCTTGTAGTGCCCCCAGTAGTAGTAGTCCCCCCCCTTGTAGTGCCCCCAGTAGTAGTAGTCCCCCCCCCTTTGTAGTGCCCCCAGTAGTAGTAGTCCCCCCCTTTGTAGTGCCCCCAGTAGTAGCCCCCCCTTTGTAGTGCCCCCAGTAGTAGTAGTCCCCCCTTGTAGTTCCCCCAGTCGTAGTAGTCCCCCCCTTGTAGTGCCCCCAGTAGTAGTAGTGCCCCCAGTAGTAATCCACCCCCCTGGTAGTGCCCCCAGTAGTAATCCCCCCGTTGTAGTGCCCCCAGTAGTAGTAGTGCCCCCAGTAGTAATCCACCCCCCTGGTAGTGCCCCCAGTAGTAATCCCCCCCTGATAGTGCCCCACCTGGCAGTGCCCCCAGTAGCCCCCCCCCCCAGTAGAGAGAGACATAATTAAAAAAAAAAAAAAAAAAACACTTACCTGAAACTCCCGCTCCTGGTCCCGACGATTCTACCGGCTCCTCCGGCCGCTTTGCATTATGGGAGAGACGTCGTCATGACGACGTCTCTCCCATTACCCACTGCGGGAGCCGGAAGATGGCTCCCACAGTGGGAGCAGCAGCAGACGATGACAGTCTGACAGACTCTCAGCGGCTGCTGATTACAGCAAACACACAGCTGCCGGCTCCGGCGGCTGTGTGTTTGTGCTGTGTAGCGCTGACCGAACTCCGTCCGGTCAGTGCTACACATGCGGTGCAGTCTGTGTCACAGTGACACAGACTGCCCATGGCCCGCATGACGCTGCGGCCCGGGGGGCACATGGCACCCTTCCCCCCGGCCCAGCCCGCCAATGGTATGAGCGAACGCTTCTTAGCGTCCGGGTCTGAATCAGCTCCTCGGTCCTAAAGCCGTTAGATGCTTTATTCATTGAATGTGCATATATATGATTTTGTCGGATAATTTTATCAAGCATTTTTTTTTTGTACAGGAGTTATGTCTACTTTATATGTGGATATTTTTTGTTTTAATTTAATTCAACTTAAAAGCCTTCATAAAATAAAAATAAAATTGTTAAAAAAAAATTGCTTGTATGTGTGTATCTGATGTACGCCTGATAGAAGCCTGGTGCATATACTACAGCTGCACATTTGCACGGATCCTGCAATTTCCCCTTCTACAGTATGCATGTGCGGGCAATCATGTTTTTTAGTGAACATATTTTACATCTGCATTTTTTTATGCAAATGCATACAATCTGAGCATGAGCCCCAATGTGTCATTAATTCCTTCAACCCACTTTTTTTTTTTTTTTTTTACATACCTATAATTCTATTTTTTAGCACTGTTACTGACAGCTTATTTATTGTAACTTTTTCTAAATTATCGGAATTCTTTAATTTCGCAGGGCCTGATTCAGGGTCACGTGTAATGTGGTTGTATTCCATCTATGTGACTGGACCACCCCAGCCCTCTGCTGGCAGAAACAGTCATCATCAGCACACATTTGCACCAGTCCTATCTTTGGCACAAGAGATGCTTTTGAAAGTGTGGGATCTCTGCATACGCTCACCTCTGAAAAATGTACAATTCTGTCAGCATGCTAACAGCACGTTCACTAAATAAATATCCTATGTGTGAGCCATTTTCTGTTCAGCAAAACCCAGTAACACATCAGTCAGAAGCAGAGATGCAACTGAGGGTCTCAGTCAGACCCGCGCGCAAGCACTGAGCACTCGGAAGCGGGTCGATGTTTCCCAAATGCGCATGCGTACAACGGAGGCTGCTCCGTCGTGCGCATGCACGAGACCCGGCGAGCGACGGGGAAACCGTCGCTCAGGGTCTCGCACCAAAGGGGGCGTGCTGTCGATGGTGAGTGACAGCACGCCCCCTTTGGTGGGCGTGCCGGGGGCGTGGCTGCCCAGACGGAGGCGTTCCCATGGGAACGCCTACCGTCTGGGTCCGGCCCCACTGACATCACTAGTGAAGTCAGTGGGAGTGTTTTTGGATCTGATAGAGCAAGGGTCTCGTCGCATGCCTGATGGTCTTGACCATCACGACCATCTTTTTGGCCGCTCGCATAAGCTGTGGGTGGTCACCCACAGCTATGCGAGCGGCCAGGAGGCCTCTCCAAGTTTAGGTAGGACGGGCCAGATTCAGAGCGAGCGCTCCTGTCAGAGCGTCCGGCTCTGAATCAGGCCCTGAGTACCATACAACTGTGAATTGCATATGTTTACTCTAATTTTCGTATGCAGGCCCTGATGCATGTGCAGTCTGCTAAAAATTGCAGGATCCATTTGCAGACAGAATTGCGTGCAACTCTGAATAAAGCTCATAAAGTCCATCTTAAAAGGTGCACAGTACAGACCGAGATCTGCTTTACACCACCTTCTTGTATGTGCGAAAAACAAGTAATTTGGCTAAGGTAAAAAAGGCAAACTGCTGAACCCGCCCCCTTAAATCCACAACTTGCATCTCAAGAAACTGTCACATGTCTGGAAAGCGACAGCAGCCACATTTAATACCATATGCTAATACAACTATCCATAGTGGGAACATTGGCACTAATACTTTACTTTACCATGCTGTGTGCTAGAGATCTGCCTGAAACAGATGTCCCTTTACCGTGCATGTGTTTCAGAATAACACGGAACAGTAGGCAACGCCCTCGACCATGGCACTACCAAGAAACGTCTCTCGTGCGTGCATGGGCAAGGTAGCCACCCAGTTGCCATCTAGAACTGCCTCTGTTTCACAGAACCAAAGAGCAAACAGTGGTCGTAACTTTCATCAAGGTGTGTATGCATAGTGCGGTGTATGCACAGTATGCAAATAATCGCTAGAGGTGACTGCTTTTCCACATGCATGCAACTCAAAATTAGGCCAAAAATGAGACACACAAATGAGCCAAGCCCATATTTATTTATTTATCTTTCCCGTACAGACAATTCTCCATCAGAGCATTCAAAATGTGATTGATACTAATCGCAATCTAGGCACTGATCTTCCTCTTTCTGCTGCCCCATGCTCTTTATCATCATACTAAAACAGTGTGGCACACTGACATGGAGCAGGGGCCAGCAGGGGATGACACACTGTAACACAGGGCCTGATTCAGAGCCGGACGCTATTTGCACTCGCTCGTTCAGAAAAAGGGGGTGGCTATTTAAATTAACCGTTCGCTCTTTGCGGTCTGTTGACGCCTCTATGTCTGAACGAGCGAACAAAACATGCGAACGTAATTTTGAAAAAAAACGCCCCCTGGCCGCTCGCATCATACGTCATGTCCGCTATTTATTAGATTAATCGAGTACATCGGACGGCATATGAACTGCTCGCTATTCTTGTGGTTGGTTTTTCCTACCGCAATCATGCGAGCAGTTCTGACTATAAAACAACCAAGTGACGTGGTCGATGACGCTGTTTTATTAATTATACACACCCTTAAAATGCCGGTTTTGACTTTTAGGCACGCCTGCGTTCTGATCTCCCCCCCCGTTTTCAAGCACCTTCCCCTGTTACCACCCACATACGCCTCCTCCTGTCACTCAAAATAGCAGGCATTCGCTATTTAGCGAGCACACGATTTTCGGCCGCACTGACTGGTTCGCGCATGCGTATTACAATCCGTACGCATGCGCAGTTGTGCGAACATCGCTCGGAACGAACGAGCGGCCGCTTATGAGCGGCTCTGAATCAGGCCCACTGCCCAATGATTAATTAACTGTCATGCCTGAGGGTTGGTTTGGGTAGGAAGAGGCGTGGGAGGCTGAAGGGGAGATCAGAGATGCGTGAAGGAACTTGGGTGGCTTGAGCCAGGACTTCCTCATGTAATCATGTTAGGAGATAGAGATACGGCAGTAGATGATGGGCCCAAAGGCAAAGGCAGAAATAGAATGTCTTTATTAAACAGCAGTTTGGAATGGAACTGAATATAAGATACTAAGTGAATGAGCAGAATAGGATTGGGACCGATCTTGATGATTTGAAGAAGTTGATTGAATTGAATCCAATGTTAAGGAATTGATGAACTTGATCAGTTTGAGACTGATGTGGAAGAATTGAAGAACTTAACTGATATGAGTTAGATATTAATGAATTGATGAACTTGATCAGTTGGGACCAATGTTGATAAATTGAAGGACCGGATCATTTTGAGACAGATGATGATTAATTGCAGTACTGGATCGGTTTGGGATCAGTGATGATGAATTGCAGTACTGGGTCGGTTTGGAACCGATGACTGGAGATATCGGCTGGGACCGATAGTTGGAGATGTCGGCTGGGACCGATGGTTGGAGATATCGGCTGGGACCGATGGTTGGAGATATCGGCTGGGACCGATGGTTGTAGTTAGGAACAAGTCTCAGTAGATAACCCAGACTGGAGCACAGATGGAATAGAAACTTGCAACCAGACTTGAAACTGAAATCACACGGACAGATACAGAGCACCTGAGAGTTCAGAACAGAGCTGTAACTTTAGCAGAAGCGCCGTTCTACTGGCAATGGAGGCCAGTAAGGAAATGGGATTTATAGGGGTGGGTCCCCAGGGATTGGCTGCTCAGATCAGCTGGTTTGGGAGCAGCACTCTGAGTGGTGGAGGAGAGTTAGGTGACTGAATCCAACAGGGCTGCACCCTTACTGAGTTTGGAGGGAACTCTGGTGTGAGCCTGAGTGCTAGCACACTGAAAGCACAGAGCAAGAACCATGTTGACAGACCTCATAGCCAGCTGGATGCGATGTACAGTGCAGGCGGACCTCTGTGTCATCTGGTAGTGATGTGCGGTCACAGAGCAATAGGACCTCAGCACTAGCTGGAACAACACTGCAGAGGTAAAGCATAGGAGAATATAGTAAAAATTAGTCAGGATCGTGACATTAACATACTGAACAGCCTTCTCAGACATCCTCTCCTGGGTGGACAAAGGATAGGAGGGATATTTTTATGCTATGAATATCCAGTCTGATATACAGTAATAAATTAAACCTGTCCCATATATGGCAAATACTACACTTTAATTACAAAGGTTAGATTTTAAAAAAAGAGATGAGAAAATTCATATAAGCTTGAGATCCCGGCCCACTACACATGTGTGAGGCCAGATGTCACAATTTCTGGAATAAAACCTTGCAGAACTGGCAAATTGTTGTTTGTTTTTACCTTTAGTAATAGACGTTTATTCCAGATCTTGACTAGCATTAACTATATATATATATATATATATATATATATATATTATATATATATATATATATATATATATATATATATATATAAAGAAACAATCCTCCGGCACTCCTTCACGCTGTGTCTCTGGACACGCAGTCCATCCTTGTTCCGGTGCCCTCCTTAGGAGGACAGCACCCCCAACGTACAATACACCAAAAACATAGGCGGCACTCGGACACTGGTGAACCATATAACACCCTCAACTGAGGGACTTTATTCAGTCAACGTTTCGGGGTCTTCCGCCCCTTCCTCAGGACAACAGAATGTGATTAGTTGCTATGGGTAACATCTCCACTTCTAAAAACTCTCACTTTAATAAATTTACCTCCTAGACTCTTCAGGGAGAGATAGAGATTGCAACTATTTCAGGGAGTCTCCCATCAACAATTTGACTTTTGATACCTTAAGGTAGTGTCTCCTAATGCTCATTTATCAGATGCGCAAATTCTCACACATAAATATAATGACATTATTTCAGGAGAAATAGGCTTTGCAAGTTTAGGGGTGCTGAAAGCTAAATGTAAGACTCTAATAAAATAAGTTGTTACAATTTGCATACTATACAGCTATAAAGCTATTCACTGAATAAAACCTTTGGAGGACATATAACAAAAGATGTGTACAAACTTTGTAATCTGACACAGGGGCATCATGGGGTTGGATTATCCCGTCCAAGGTCTCTATAGATGCCCGGGTCTGCAGTGGAGGCATAACCAGTATTATAAAATGTAAAGGATATATTATATATATTATACTATATTATAGCATAAGTGCTAACACATTAGCAGATATTCTCGAACATATTTAGTTCAAGTAAACAGACTTACAGTCAGATGCATAAATATTGGGACATTGACAGAATTTTCATATTTTGGCCTCTATTCACCACCACAATGGCTTTGAAATGAAACAAACAAGATGTGCTTTAACTGCAGACTTTCAGATTTAATTTGAGGGTAATTACATCCAAATCAGGTGAACGATGTAGGAATTACAACGGTTTCTATATGTGCCTCCCACTTTTTAAGGGGCCAAAAGTAATGGGACTATCATCTCAAAAGCTATTTCATGGACACGTGTGGGCTATTCCCTCGTTATTTCATTATCAATTAAGTAGGTAAAAGGTCTGGAGTTGATTCTAGGTGTGACATTTGCATTTGGAATCAGTTGCCGTTGACTCTCAATATGAGATTCAAAGAGCTGTCACTATCAGTGAAGCAAGCCATCATTAGGCTGAAAAATCAAAATAAACCCATCAGAGAGATAGCAAAAACATTAGGTGTGGCCAAATCAACTGTTTGGAACATTCTTAAAAAGAAAGAACACATCGGAGAGCTCAGCAACACCAAAAGATCCGGAAGACCATGGAAAACAACTGTGGTGGATGACAGAAGAATTATTTCCCTGGTGAAGAAAAACCTCTTCACAACAGTTGGCCAAATCAAGAACACTCTCCAGGAGGTAGGTGTATATGTGTCAAAGTCAACAATCAAGAGAAGACTTCACAAGAGTGAATATAGAGGGTTCACCGCAAGATGTAAACCATTGGTGAGCCACAAAAACAGGAAGACCAGATTAGAGTTTGCCACACAACATCTAAAAAAGCCATTACAGTTCTGGAACAACATCCTATGGACAGATGAGTCAAAGATCAACTTGTACCAGAGTGATGGGAAGAGAAGAGTATGGAGAAGGAAAGGAACTGCTCATGATCCAAAACATACCACCTCATCAGTGAAGCATGGTGGTGGTAGTGTCATGGCGTGGACATGTTTGGCTGCTAATGGAACTGGTTCCCTTGAATTTATTGATGATGTGACTGCTGACAAAAGTAGCAGAATGAATTCTGAAGTGTTTCGGGCAATATTATATTCTCATATTCAGTCAAATGCTTCAGAACTCATTGGACGGCGCTTCACAGTGCAGATGGACAATGACCCGAACCATACTGCAAAAGCAACCAAAGAGTTTTTTAAGGCTAAAAAGTGGAATCCCTTGACCTGAAGCCGACTGAGCATGCATTTCACTTGATGAAGACAAAACTGAAGGGAAAATGCCCCAAGAACAAGCAGGAACTGAAGACATTTGCAGTAGAGGCCTGGCAGAGCATCACCAGGGATGAAACCCAGCGTCTGGTGATGTCTATGCGTTCCAGACTTCAGGCTGTAATTGCCTGCAAAGGATTTACAACAAAGTATTAAAAAGTGAAAGTTAGATTTAGGATTGTTTAGTTTGTCCCATTACTTTTGGCCCCTTAAAAAGTGGTATGCACATATAGAAACCGTTGTAATTCCTACATCGTTCACCTGATTTGGATGTAATTACCCTCAAATTAAATCTGAAAGTCTGCAGTTAAATCACATCTTGTTTGTTTCATTTCAAAGCCATTGTGGTGGTGAATAGAGGCCAAAATATGAAAATTCTGTCAATGTCCCAATATTTATGCACCTGACTGTATCTGTTACCCCACTCACAATGGAGTATAGTGTGGTAGAACATGCTTCTCCTTCCCTTACTCATACTATCATCTTCTCCTAACTCCCCACAATGACACCTAACACTTGGTAGCTGAAGCCCTGCTGCTTATTTCAGTGTTATGCAGCAATGTTTATAAACCATGTCCTTGTACTGCATTGTTTTGTACTGTTAATTACTGTTTTTCTTGTGTGCTCATTTTATGTACTTTGTAAGGAGCTGCAGAACCTTTGTGGTGCCATATAAATAAAGCATAATAAAAGTAATAATAACAGAGCTCACAGCATGCTTTGGGTACAGAAAATGGCCACTGACATTATCCCATTCTTGCCTGCTCTCCCGATTCGGCTGGGAGCCTCCCAAAAATCGGATGGCACTCCCGGCCCCCAGAAAAGCAGGCAAGACCCCCATCCGGTGAGGACACCCCCGCAATTCCCACACAAACCCCAGAGCTGTATCGCATCATCATGACCCCACCCCATGCTTCACAATGCCGGTCATCTCGCCATTGTGTAGCGGGGGTGGGGCCAAAACGAAAAGCAAAAATGCATGTTCAGTGCGAATTCACAAAAAATGTGTGGCTGCTACATAAACAGGCATATGTTTAACTCCACATCTATCCCTAGATCTTTACAGTCAGCAATCTACAATATCTGAGCCACATAACTCCATTCAAGAAGCATACCGAGGTGTCACTTACATCTACTCTGATAAGAGATCCCTCCAGGCTTTAATCTTTATTAGCACTGTCGCCAGGTACACTTTGCGCTGGGGGGGCGGGGCTTAGCGTCGGTGGGGGGGTAGTAGCGGTGGTCGGTCGGCGCATGCGCGGGCTCTTAGTCGTGGTATTTTTTCCGAAAATACCGCGACTAGAGTGCGGATGGGATCCGCAGGGACAGAGCTTTAATCGCAAGCTCTGTCCCTGCAAGGGATTTATAGTAAATCCCTGTGATATTGTGATATTGCCTGAATTCGCAATGCGAATTCACTCGGTAATATCACACTACAATCCGCATTCAGTATGCGGATTGTAGTAAATAGAGCCCATGGTCCCCTCTGGCAATATGAACACTGTAATAATTTATCCCATCCTGTAATCATTTATTAAACTCACTAACGTGTATTATCATGTTACCATATAACAACCTTCTTAAATACCATGGGCTCTATTTATTAACATTATTTTTACTAAAATAAAGTGAAAAACAGTGTTTTCACACCCTTTTCACATTATTTTAGTTTCACCTGTAGTTATTACAGGGCAATTGGAGTAGAATTAGTAAAATTCTACTCCAACCCCTAAGTATCACTTATTTTTAGTAAAGTAGATCGCATTTCCCATAATTGTAATGGGAAATGTGATCCGACCAGAGTTACTAAAAATAAATTGTAAAAAAATACCGGGGGAAGCCCTGTGATAATAACGCCACCTGGAGGTGGCGTTATCCAGGGTCTCCCCCGGTTACCGGGCTCCCACTCTGCTCTAACGGGGAGAGCAGAGGCGGGAGCCGGTACCAGTAATCAGCTGTGTGGTCTAAACAGACAGCAAGCTGATCGCTGTAAAAAAAAGAAAAAAAAAATGTAAACATTTTATTTTTACTTACCTGAATCCAGGGACCGGTGATCGGGCCTCCGGTGATGGCTCCTCTCCGGTCAGCTGGTCTCCCACAGTGCACTGCTGCCCGGTCATCAGGTGATCGGGTCCCAGTGCAGTATGGGAGATCACCTGATCGGGAAGCCCGGAGAAGATCACCGGAGGCCAGGAGGATGCAGGTAAGTGTAATGAACGGAGGGGGGGGTCGCGGGGGTCCTCGATCGCGGGGTCGTGGCTTCGCGCCGGGGGCGGGGCTTAGCATCGGTGGGGGTAGCAGCGACGGTGGGTAGTCACTGTATTTTTTCCGAAAATACCGTGACTAGAGTACGGATGGGATCCGCAGGGACAGAGCTTTATCGCAAGCTCTGTCCCTGCAAGGGATTTATAGTAAATCCCTGTGATATTGCCTGAATTCGCAATGCGAATTCACTCAGTAATATCACACTACAATCCGCATTCAATATGCGGATTGTAGTAAATAGAGCCCCATGTAACTTAACTTCTAAGAATAAAGACACAGACAACAGTGTTGGCGTTTAAATATTTTGTCAAAATAATTTTTGACAAGTCATTCAATTTTAGACTATAAGTTAATACTAATAATGGTGACGGCACAAAAAGAACGCACGGGACAATAACAACCAAACAGCTCAGACAAACACACACACACACAAGCCAAGCATTGGTGGTCAACTCTCCTTTACCTTCAACCACCGGTCCAGGTGGTATAGCAATTTCCTGTCCAGGACAATTGGCTGTCGCCTTACTCCACTTTAATGAGAGCGCACCCACTAAGCCGAATTATTAACATAAACTAACTCCGTGTCGTTCTTTTCCGCCAAACGAGGCCTAAACCGATGCGCCGCCACCATAACTCAACCCTGTAAAAAGAAACACCTAAACCAGCAGAAAATTAGCCAATCCTGCAGGACTAAAATGCACGCCATCTCCACGAAACGAATGTGCATCGCGGAATTGAATAAACACCTGCTCCACTACACCACCACTATTCTCCACTACACCACCACCATTCTCCAACATGTACCTCACCACTACAGTATTTACTTTCCTCCTAGCCACATCCAACCGCGCATCAGAACCAGCACACCCTCCAAACACTCCTGTGGACAATGAAAGACAACAACACTTGCAGGAAGGTAGAGCTTCTGCTATCAAATGGATTTAATGACAATAGAGCACAAATCCAATGCAGTTCGCTGACCTAAATCAATCCCAATGATGGTAGAGAGGGAAAGTTGTCTGCAGTTGTTGCACACAATTAAATATAACTTTATTAGTCTTTAAAATATGTATATCAATAAAACAGTCCGTGAAATTTAAAAAAAAAGAAATTAATGTGTTATATAGGTAAGAAAAAGTGTAATTAAAATAGAATTCTCGGTATCAATACAGGTCTGTTTTTTAATATTTTTCCGAAATATATGGTAGTATCCTGGATATATAAATACACAGTGCATCCAGAAAGCATTCACTACGCTTCACTTTTTCCACATTTTGTTATGTTACAGCCTTGTTCCAAAATGGAATAAATTCATTTTTGCCCTCAAAATTCTACACACAATGGGCCTGATTCAGACCCGGGTCGATGGTGGGCCTGTGTGCATGCGCACGACGGAGCCGGCTCCGTCGTGCGCATGCGCGAGACCTGGATAGCGATGAGCACTTCGTCGCTCCGGGTCTTGCAACAAAGGGGGCGAGCTGTCGATGTTGAGTGACAGCTCGCCCCCTTTGGTGGGCGGGCCGGGGGAGTGGCTGCCCAAACTGAGGCGTTCCCATGTGTTAGAGCCGAAATTTCTCTGCGGCTTGCGGCCACAAGACCCTACCACAAGGGTCTCATCGCAGGCCCGATGGTCGCGATGGTCTTGACCATCGCGACCATCTCCCTGGTCGCTCGCTATAGCTGTGGGTGGTCACCCACAGCTATGCGAGCGGCCAGGAGGCAGTTCTAAAAAAAAAGAAAAGACCGGCCCTGATTCAGAGCGAGCGCTCTGTCAGAGCGTCCGCCTCTGAATCAGGGCCAATATTCCATAATGACAACGTGTAAAAAGTTTTTTTGAGGTTTTTGCAAATTTAATAAAAAAAGAAACACTAAGAAATCACATGTACATAAGTATTCACGGCCTTTGCCATGAAGCTCAAAATTCATGACAAGACATGGCAAAAAACATAGCAAAGAGGGGGGAGGGGAACAACGTAGCTAACCAGACTTGAGGCAAAAACTTAAAAAAAAAACAGAGTAAACTAACCATCACGCCATATAGTTCAGAAGCCAATTGGGCCCCCCGGGGGGGAAAATAAAATATTCCTCATAGACTCCCGCAGTAGGTCGGCGCGTGGTTAGACCTCCGGTGAGCTACGCTGGAGCAAAAATAGCTAAGCCCGGACGAATATAACGTCGGAACGCAGCAGAATGCCACCGACCAAGGGATTGGATATCCCTGTCGCATAAGCCAGCAGACGCCGCAGATGTAACAGCTCCTAGTCTAAATGAGTGATTACCGACCTCGCCTGGCTCAAGCTCTGAAAAAGCTAAACAACACTGCAAAAAATATGACAAAACTGGTATTTCGCAACTGGGGATACATCCTTGTGCATCAACCAAGCCCCATCCCATTGCCATGTATCTGCTGAAAGGCGCACGCCGGCACCACCGGACATACTGCAGGAATGGTATGCACTACTTACTGCAATACGTACTGGAGCACTGTATAAGGCCTAGCATCGCTTCTGGGCATACAAATTACGTCCACAATAGTGAGTGGTGGGTCAGCCCTCTTAAAGGGGGCAACTAATTTGCAGACCCAAAATGCTACATGAAGTGTCATGGCAAAAACTTAATTGAAACAGCAAGCATTCAAAGCTGAAAAATAAAAACAAACTGAAGGGACCGCAGCCACCAAGTAAGCAACATGGACATATCAATGGGACACCTGCAGTCAATCGCTTTATGGCTCGACCTGGACCAATCCCTGCAGTCCCCCCAAATTATGAAGAACCTGAAGGGGCCGGGCCTGTCATATAACGCAGAGAAAATAGACACGCCTGCTAAAATGTGCCGTACCACAGCAAGCGAGGGCCCTTGAAAATACAGATCCCAAATAAATGTCAGCATGACTCTCTGCAAGCTCTTACGTGCCTGAGCCACCAAAACCAGAAGAAACACTTCCATTCCAGCCAAGCCGCCTGATAACAGCGCAAAGTCCTGGGGGGCAATGGCCCTCAAAGCTAATTCCTAAATGCCGGCCTGATGATTTGCCAAACATAAGGACACGGGTCACCTGCCAGAGAGGTAATTCCCCAATTTTTACTGGAAACAAGAGGCAGTGGCCCTTGGATTTTATATTGTGTACGCATATATGCACATATTATAACATAACTGGCGTATTGTTTATTGCGCTTATGAATACGTTTATGTGGTGCACTACGGAAGTTGCACCAGTTGTTCATTCATTTTTTATTGTTCAATAAATTGATTACTTTAATGCACTATGTCTACATGATATTTATGTTTTACATGTAAATTGACTGGGACCGACTGACATATACAGGACCCCAATATCAGCATAATTGGGAAGTATTCCATAATTCTTAGTTTGGCAACGTGCGCACTTGAAATGTCACAGTAATATTTTCGCTACATATATTTTGAGTATCTTGGGGTGATACTTTGTTGACATTTTATCTGCAGCCATATCCAAGTGCCAGAGGCGCCCAGGATCACTGCTAATCATATTTTGTGTTCCCACCTGCCAGAGCCGCCTGAGGAGCTAATTCCTTGAATGGCAACAGCGCATCCGCAATCCCAATCTGCATACCAGGCACATGCCTAGACACAAATTGGACATTAAGCAGCAGGCAACACAGAACAATTCATGCTAGCAAAAGAACAAACGGAAGAAAGGACGAATTCCGAGGTCAAGCGCTTGCAACGCGCCCAGGTTGTTGCAATAAAATCATACTCACGTTACCCAAGCGGTCCCCCAAGAGTTCTAGAGCAACCAAAATAGGGAACAGCTCAAGCAACAGCATGTTCTTACTCTTAGTGAACCCCTACGCAACCCACGTCAACGGCCAAAGTGAAGCGCACCACGAACCATTGAGGTAAACTTAAAAAGCCAGTTGCGACAGCAGCGTCAGTAAAAATTGGAGCGGAGTGTTACTGCAGGAGTACTCAGCCACTTCCCTATGGGGATATAGCCATAGCCAGCGCCACATACGACCGAGGCGTACAGGGGATGCCGTCTTACAGATATCCGCCACCGATAGCTGGACGGCTGGGGGCGGTACAAGATTCGGCACGGAGGCAAGCCTTTTCAGGATGAGGCCTCCTTTTTTTTTTTTTTGTAGATATTCATTCAATGACATTCAAATGTTCCTGAGGGTGGGTTACAGGGTGACACACTGCAAATAGAAAGTAAAACCACCTGCCAATTATGGTAGGAGCAATAGGCCTCCTCACCTGTGCCCCCCTTCCCCAGAGAAGCAAGACGCTGGCCAGCCAACGGGTACAGCTGCGTCTGAACATGAGACGGCAATGGGGAAGCAGCAACTGCTGATGACTGATCAATTGATGACCCAGGCGTGGAAGACTGGGGAGCTAGCAAAGGGGCAAAAAAACGCTGGCCCAAGTGACTGCGTATGGAGGGCAGTAATAGCAGGAGCTGGGTGAGAGGGGGCGCCACAGCCACGGGAGACAATGCACCCGGCACAGGGGTAACAACCTATTTGTTTTATCTCGGTTAGTTTACACTATACCCTAAATAAGTTACGGATATTTATTTATTTTTTATTTTTGTAATTATTAGGAGACCTGGAATATAATAATGGTGGTAGACAGAACATGGTTAGTAATACTCACATTAATATAGGTGCAATGTATTTTTGCAAAGTAGGAGCATAGCTGAGAAGGGAGCTTCCCATAGGTGTCCCCACTCCAGTGACAGCTGCTTGGGGCAGTGATTGCAATAATAAGCTGTGCACCCTGTAGAAATCACTGTAGCACATGTATTCTGTCAATTTTTAAGTTAAATGCTCAGAATACAGTATATAATACAGTCTCCTCTATTGACTGATAACAATGATTCAAAAGAGATAAAAGCTAGATCCTAGGTGCTATACATAAATAAAGCAGTGTCAAAGCCATTACCCCTTACTGTCAGATAGCGCATCACTAAAGCATTCTATTCCCCCAATGGGACCTCAATGCCCAGCATAAAAACTGCCACTGTTTGCTGCAACTGTTTTCTACCAGTAAGAGGGCATAATCAGCACTTAAACCAGCTATAGTATACATGATACAAATGTATTGAATGAAATAATTCTGGCATATACAGGACCAGCAAACACAGTAAGCAATTATCTTATAGATTGTAAGCTTACGAGCAGGGCCTTCCTACCTATATATCTGTGTGTTACTACACAGTTTTGTTCTATTTATGTTTCCAATTGTAAAGCGCAACGGAATATGCTGCACTATATAAGAAACTGTTAATAAATAAAATATGTAGAAGTAGAGCCATCCTGTCTGAGTTGAATCTTTTAATTTCATATGTGGGCTCCATTACAGATCATTTGAGCAAGTTGGGGAATCTGGGGGAGGGCAGAAAAAGAAACCGTGCACTGCCCTGGACATAGATGTACAGATTGGTCCCCTTATGTATCGGATGGTGTATTATTCAGTATTAATAATTGATCCTAAAGATGGTCTATATCAGTGAACCCCGAACAGTGCATGTTTTCCAGATCTCCTAGTTGGTGCACAACTATATTCATTACTGGTTTTTCAATTTTTTAATACTGGTTGACACATTTTAAAAGATCAACAGGGACTGTAGTGCTAGTTATTTCATTGTGACACTAAGGGGATCCTGAAAAACATGCAACTTTAGTATTATATGCTATTTCTATTGTGGTCATCATGGTGGGGGGTGGGGGAGGGGTTTAAGACAAGGCAACCATAAACCTCTCCTGAGTTTGCCTATGGTGCTGGCCACTGCAGCCACAAAGATGACATTGACCAGGGGCATTAAGGACTGAGGGGGAGCACCTGTCCCACGCACTGGCACACCTTCCACAAAGCTGCTGCAGGGGGGGGCCTAATAACAGCCCCTAATAACATGGGGGCACTGTGCCCCTAATAACATGGGGGCACTGTGGAGTCAGGGTGCAGGGTCTGGGAAGGCTGATTACTAAGCAGGACATAGCCACCCCACCCCCAGCAGAACAATAAACCAGTGATAGGACAGTGATTGAGGACAGAAGGAAAGGTAAAAGCAATGACAGGAAGGAAGTAAATGAAAAGAATTACTAATAACAATAAAGAACAGGAGGAGAGAAGGAGAAGGAGAAGGAGAAGGAGAGCACGAAGAGAGTTTTATTAAGGAAAATGACAACTGACAAAATGCACTTCCCTGCCCTGAAAAAAGCTGGAACACAGAGGCAGATTTACATACATCACTCCAACATATACTCTTAGACCACTCCCCATGAAACATTCATTGGCTGCATAAGATCAGCTAAACTGAAAGGGGCAATATCCAACACGTTATTAAGCTGGAAACACTCAAAACACTTGTGGTATAATGTCCATCATGTTTACATGTCATCCTTCGGGCTTACATCTATCTGTGTAGCATTACGATGCCTGCAAACATTTATTCCCTCCAATAATAATTTATATCTTACTTTAATGATGTGTACACTCTTTTTAATTTTAGATGTCCTCCTAAATCTATTTATGAATATTTTAGGATTCTATCTTTTTACTGAAAAAAGCAGATACAAATATCTGTTCTCCGTCAAACAAAGTCTTATATATATTTATTTATTATCCCTATGTATCCCAGAGACCACGTTGAATATACTCCCAAAGTCCTCTTTCCAGTAATCTCCCTCAAGCAAAATGGACGTCCACTATTAACGTCAACTTAGTCCGTCTGTGACTATGAGAATCACCGCGTCATGTCACTTTCGGCAGAAACCGGAAGTATCGCAAGTGACGGCAGGGACGCATTCAACTATGGAACAAGGATCCCATGGCATAAACCTCGGGGATCACCGGAAGTATAAGGTCCCACAGCCATGAGGTGATACAAGAAGGAAACATTTAACGTGAGGACAACCACGGAAAGGAAAACGGTCTAGCTATTTTGGACTTGTTAATTTGATTTTCATGTTAATTTATGATGTTTCATGCGTGTTTTAACTCAATCAGTAGAGCCCATTATCAGAGGTGTATATAAAGCCATTCAATGGCACTCTACATATTATATATTCACGGTTGACAGCCAGTTCCTGTCTGTCAGCTCCAAACAGGAAATGAGTGACTCCAAGGGTATTTAAACCCTGATAAGTTACACTGTATATTAGCTTTGATAAAGACCAAAATGGTGGTCGAAACACGTTGGAAAGCAGTGACTGAGCCCATCACATCTATCCCCTTGTTCAGCCGTTGGGAGTTCCTAGGTCCGGATGGTCAAGGGGCCCCATGTTTATACTTAGTGCAAGAATACAATGTTTGCATACTGGATTCATGACACCATATCTTCACAGTGATTTAGTGGTGATTATTCCCTTCTTTGAGGGTAATGTTTTGCGGTTTTTACTTTAATGTATATTTCATGAGCATTTTATTATATCTTGTCTGTTTTACCCCAATCAAGGGGCGTGTTGTTTACTATTAAATTGTTGAAGTTTCTATTTCCATCTTCTGTCATATATTATATTCCATTCAGTATTATAAGGGGCAGCGCCAGTGAACCACTTACCCCAAGTTCCCATCTATACCATTGCACACATGTTCCAAATGGCCACTAATGTGGTGGTTTGGACAAGAACACTTCGTAGGGAGGCCTCTGCACTTGCAGTTCTATGGAAACACAATGTTTTAACAGGACGACAATGCCACCTGTTATGTTTCCAGGACGATGCTGGTTATTCGGTAACCCGGATCGACTGGCCAGCTCAGAGTCCAGATCTTAACCCCACTGAGAACCTCTGGGACGAATTGGAGCGACGGGTGCATTCTAGGCCAACTCGACCTTCTTCAGTGATACAGTTGATCACTGTACTTAAGGCGGAATGGCAGAACATACCGTCTGCTCTTGTCCAGGAACTTGTTTGCCAAGAAAGGCGTCTACAGTAATCACTGCATGTGATGGACCTACAAAGTACTGACGTCAATAAAATGTTGTTGATCTATTTGCTGTCACAGTGTCCAATTACTTTTGTCCATGTAGTGTATCTCGTATGTACAGAAATAATTTTCTCCTTAAGTAATGTACTGCCGTTAAATGATGAATTCTATTTATGCAGCAGAACTATTAATAACACTAGTTTGCTACTTACATAATCAGTTCTATAAAATACCAACAGTGCCTTGCTTAAAACCCTAAGTAATGTTAAATGTTTTTAAGTGAGCGTTGTAGAGTATCTAATATGTAAAGAGCATGCAATATACCTACTGTATATTTCTGCCCCTAAAAGCCATCAATAAACACATTTTAGAGCACCGAGTATCAGCAACAAGCTGTAATTATACATTCAAGTGATGGTGACTGTTCCATTGTGACTCACAGCAGGTGATACTGGATGGATACAGGTGTAAGGAGCCTGGACTAGGTGGTCGATCACGACCTGACTTTTGAATACATTTTTGTAAATAAAACGTATAGTGCTACTGGAGAGGGGTGCCCACTGGCACATGTTCTGATTTAGTGTACGAGCCCCATATAATGACATTTCAAAATGCGTTTGGCTGTGGGGAGAGTGCGTGATCCCAATTTGTTATTTCTGTTCAGCACATTATCAGAGCAACTAAAAGGAGGTTATCTAGTCAGTTGCTGGTTTAGTTTGTTATGGGTGTAGAAGCTAAAGAGGAAACATACTCCTGTAGTAAACTACATTAAAAGTTTCAGCCACATCAAGTTAAAAATAACTGTTTCAGTATGAGAACCTGCAATAACTGTTGTATTCTAATACTTGTTTTTGAATTCAAAGTATTGGTCGTAGTCTGTGGTTTTATGTGAATCATCCACAACTAGAACCCCGAGATGCAGAAATTTGCAATGTTGGCTCAGTTGCTCCTATATAACCAGGGCCGTAACAAGTTAATACTTGCCTACACTCCCGGAAGGCACTTCTCCAGCACCCTGCCCACTTCCTTTTAAAGTGGGCAGAATGGGGAGAAACGTACCTGAAATCTGCAGTCCGTTTATAGGGGACGGTGCTTAATGACGCTATTCTAAATATGCACGATTCATGGGGTTTCACAGCCTGACTGCAGTCTCTCCCCAGGCTTCTCCCGGGGAGGGCAGATTAAAAGTCAGTAAGTATGAACTAGGGGTGTGCAATTAGTGCCACTGCACAGAGTGCAGGACTCTATGGGCTGCAACGTTGCTTACGGCTCTAAGAGCACCCTGCAGCGCCGCCAGAGTGACTTTAGATGCTCCAGGCAGACACCCTGCATCCTGTACAGCTGATCGGAGCGTTCTCAGGACATCAGCGCTGCACTTCCCGGCACCCTCCTCTCTCCCCAGTGGCCGCCAGCAAACTGACAGCAGCAGTAGACTCCGGGCACTAGTTTGTGCCCAGAGTCTACTGCGCATGCACAGGACACAGTGCCATTTTCCTGGTAAATTCTCTTCAGCGCATGCGCAAAACACCAGGAAAATGGCAGCAGCGGTTACGCCGGCCGATGTGGGACTTCGGAAAGTAAGTATAAAAAAGTATGGGTGCAGAGTGTGTCTGCACCCATTATAGAGACACCCCTGCTGCATAGCTTTGATTATTATTACATCACCAGCTATTCATGGGCTGTAAAAAGGAGAGAGTGTGGCACCCCACCAACACCCTGTGTTCCTACCCACACTGATGTGCCTCTATGAAAATGTAAAATATTAATGTGACTCCTGCCATTGTCTAATATAGGGCATGATTTCACTGGTTTCATTAATGTTCAGGGACTATTTGCACTGCCCCCTCAGTGGTGGTGGACGTCAGGGGACCAGTGAGTACTGTAGCAGGCTCAAGGAATTGAACTAGAGAAAAATGGCAGTTGCTGTGGGCAGTTGGTGAGGTAGCTGGATAGGAGAAGGGGCTGCGCTGCCTTGATGCTTACCTGAGGGCTGCAGCCAGACTCCGGGACGAGCAGCGGAGGTCTCTGAGGCGGGGAATATCCAATGGGACTAAGCTGTGTCATCCGGGGAGGTTCTGAGAACAATCAGCCTAAGAGGGGTGTGTCGGACGACCCCTAAGGGAGTGCCTCAGGCGGAGCTGCGGAAATATAGAGAGACTGAGCTTGTAATGGAGCCGGAGGTTGAGAGCTGATACTGGAGGGGTAAGAAAAGTGCTGCAACCTCCCAAATAGACACTCAGTGACATTAGCGCCTATTAACTGGAGGCCTACAGCTGTCCACAGTTACATATGCACAGCAGTCCCTGCAGAGATCAGCCTGGGGTTTATAGACTGCATTCATAATAGTAAGAGTAACCCCCTGATACCGCATATTGGAGGTTAGGTACAACAGGTACCAGCAGTGTTAGGGCGACACTTCAGTGCCAGCACTTGTAATACTCTCGCTATGAACTAAGGTTGCTAAGCAGAGAAGGAACTGACAGTAGCACCAACACCATCGCAGCAGGATAATATACAGAGGATTACAGTATTGCATTAAATACAGACAAGTACTGGAGCTGGAACAGTATAAGAACATCTGTACAGGACTTGGCAAATACAGAGTAGATTGGCAGTTAAATAATTCCCAAAGAACTGTTCTTCATATCCCGGGCAACGAAGGGTGCACCCTATTAACTATTTCAGCGCTGAACTAGCATTGTATAAGACTTGTAAAGAGCAGTGGTGTGAGGAAAACGTTTTCCTAAACAGGTATATAGAAAAGTAAAACAAGTTTGCAATTGTATTCTTGATGTAACCTTATCCTACTCACGTGAGGTTGTTTGTATATATTTTAGAGATGTTAAGGGAATTGCAAAATTAGTCATTTGATAATTGCCACTAGAGAATACTTACCCATTTATAGTTTGCAGGTTCGAAGTCCAGAGTTCGCTGGTGATCTTCAGGTTCCGGAAGAATAAAATAAACGAGAGTGTTAATGTGTGTGTTACTGTCTACTGAAATACATTGTTGATATATGAATATTACCAAGTGTTTCTTTGTTCTTGCAAAGTAAAATAATCATAAGAAATTATTCACTATCTCTGTCTTTACTGTTATACTATGTTGTCTGATTACATTGTGAATAAACTAATAGTTTAGGGTATTACAGAGAGTCTGTTTCCTTTGTACTGGGCCCCACAATTTCTTATGGCAGCCCTGATTAGCAGTGTCATTTAGTTGCCATTGATTGTTCGGATTCTAAAAGGAACGATTTTTTTTTCTGATAAGCAAATCAACACAGGATTTTACAAGGTTTATCTATTCAGTGAATCTGGATTTAAGATTATTAATTTTCAAATTAATTCATTTGTTTTAGCAATTAGTAGGAGTCTGCAGAAGAGTAAATCCAAACTATGAGGTATTTAGAGAAGGCTACACAACACAATCGATAGTGGAATTACCACTCCTGACGCTCCAAATGGTTAATAATATGTAAATAGTCGACGTGTGGCAAGTTAGAGAATTTTGGGCCTGATTCAGACCCGGTCGTAAGCGCTGTGCGCTCACAACCGGGTCGATGGTGGGCCAGTGCGCATGCGCACGATCGAGCCGGCTCCGTCGTGTGCATGCGTGAGACCAGGCTAGCGACGGGCAATCCGTCGCTCCTGGTCTCGCACCAAAGGGGGCGAGCTGTCGATGTTGAGTGACAGCTCGCACCCTTAGGTGGGCGGGCCGGGGGTGTGGCTGCCCAAACTGAGGCGTTCCCATGTGAATGCCTGCCGTTTGGGGGCGGCCCCACTGACATCACGAGTGATGTCAGTGGAGAGATTTCGGCTCTGTTAGAGCCGAAATCTCTCTTAGGCTTGCGGCCATGAGACCCTACCACAAGGGTCTCGTCGCAAGCCCGATGGTCGCGATGGTCTTGACCATCGTGACCATCAGCCTGGCCGCTCGCTATAGCTGTGGGTGGTCACCCACAGCTATGCGAGCGGCCAGGAGGCCGCACAAAAAAAAAACGCCCTGATTCAGAGCGAGCGCTCTTTCAGAGCATCCGGCTCTGAATCAGGGCCTTTGTTCTAAACTTCACAGATGAGTATTGCAAAATAAGACAATAAAGAATCACTGCGCTAGGTACTGTATACTACGTTTACAGCACATCTGAGCCTCAGTGCTTCACAAAGGAGCAGAATCTTTGTACTTAGGGCCTGATTCAGAGCCGGACGCTATTTGCGGACGCTCGTTCAGAAAAAGGGGCTGGCTATTTAAATTGAGCGCTCGCTCTTTGCGGTCTGTTGACGCCTCTATGTCTGAGCGAGCATCCGAAACATGCGCTCGCTATTTTGTAAAGACGCCCCTTAGCCGCTCGCATCATACGTCATCTCCGCTATTTATTAGATTAATCGAGTACATCGAAAGGCGTATGAACTGCTCGCTATTCTTGTGGGAGCATTTTCCTACCGCAATCATGCGAGCACTTCAGGCTAAAAGACAACCAAGTGACGTGGTCGATGACGCTGCTTTGTTAATTATGCACACCCTTAAAACGCCCATTTTGACCGTTTGGCACGCCTGCGTTCGGATCTCCACTCCCCGTTTTCAAGCACCTTCCCCTGTTACTGTCACTCAAATTAGCAGGCATTCGCTATTTTGCGAGCACACGATTTCCGACCGCACTGACTGGTTGGCGCATGCGCATTACAAGCCATACGCATGCGCAGATGTGCGAACATCGCTCGGAGCGAACAAGCGGCCGCTTACGAGCGGCTCTGAATCAGGCCCTTATTTTGGTTCAAATTTGTAGTATTTTTAGTACACCTAGCACAGTGATTATTTATTGACCATTTAGTGAAGGCTATACAATGAAAAAAAAATGTAAAAAAAATCTGAACAAAGTTATCCTAATATATATATTTCTCTGTAAAATTTAATGGGCATATTTTATCCGGTATTCTCAAATTTTCGTATGTCATCGGAAAACAGCTGTCAATACTCTGGATTTAAAATACTTTTAATAAGAGGAGTTTACAATTCACAAAATTGTCATTAACCAATAGCTGACATTTCTCTTTTGGGGTAGCAGATACAACAGCTGTTGTTTGCTTAATTTAGTAGGCAATTGTACGGATTAGCAAATGCAGGTAATGCTGTAACTTGTTCATGAATTGTTTGGAAGTTAAACAGGAGAAGTGTAATATATTGTCAATTTCCAAGGACAGCAAGTTCTGCATTTCAAGTGCAAACAATTTACCTGTGAGAGTGTCACAGTAGTGAGTTCTGAATTTTTATTGAAGGACGAAGAATAAATTGTACTGAAACTTAGGTTTGTTTAGTTGTGTTTTGTAAGATATTTTTTAACCATGACCCTATGAACAATCAATGATAGTAATAGTAAGAGATGGTAATATATGATAGATTAAGGGCTTGTATGTTAACAGGTTTTTAAATACACGCAATAAATGGTATAAAGCACAAGGATCTGGCTATGCTATATATGTGTGCACATGTGGCGAGGAATATAGGCCCTCATTCAGAGCCGTACGCTCTGAGCAGAGCGCACGCTCTGAATGAGGGCCGGGCTCCATTTTCATGGAGCGTCCTCCTGGACGCTCGTATAGCTGTGGGTCACCACCCACAGGCTATACGAGCGTGCATTTTGATGGCCGCGATGGTCGAGACCATCGCGACCATCGAAATTGCGAGCCGGAGCCTGCGGTTGAGGTTTTCAACCGCAAGCTCCGGAGTGATTTTGGCTCTATCAGAGCCAAAATCACTCCCACTGACATCACTAGTGATGTCAGTGGGCCGGCTTCTGACGGGAGGCGTTCCCGTGGGAACGCCCCCGTCAGGGAGGCACGCCCCCGGCACGCCCACCAAAGGGGGCGTGCTGTCACTCAACATTGACAGCACGCCCCCTTTGATCGGACACAACGAGCGAAGGACTTTCCTTCGCTCGTCGCGTCTGGCGCATGCGCACGACGGAGCTCCCTCCGTTGTGCGCATGCTCAGTGCATAACATCGACCCACTTGCGAGCGGACAGCCGCTCGCGAGTGGGTCTGAATCAGGCCCATAGATTGTAAGCTCCACTGGGGCAGAGACTGACGTTAATTACTAAATTATATCTGTAAAGTGCTGTGGAATATGTGTGCACTGTATTTATAAATTAAGAAATAATAATGGAGAAGGCTCTCTAATTATACTTGCCAACTCTCCCTGAATATCAGGAAAC
Source organism: Taudactylus pleione (assembly GCA_031769625.1). Taxonomy (NCBI): domain Eukaryota; kingdom Metazoa; phylum Chordata; class Amphibia; order Anura; family Myobatrachidae; genus Taudactylus; species Taudactylus pleione. Next base: position 4,196,262 of record JAUIMM010000094.1, read on the forward strand.
TCCCTGAAATAGTGGTCTTCCCCTAACTCCATGCAGAGTCTAGCACTCTCCTTGAGGCCAGATGGGAGCAACACAGTGAGGATGCGGAAATACTAGAGAGAAGAATTAAGATGGATGTGTGCTACAAGAGAATGGCCACAGCTTTCCTTTTCACTGATGGCTGAAGGATGTAATTAATTACAGGTGATGAGTGCACAAGGAAGTGTGCTGATTTACTAGATATGTGTGCTCCATGACAGGTCATGTGTGTTGCATTACGTATCTGTGCCCAAAGACGTGGCCTGCATTTCGGGGAATGTGTGATGAATTACATGAAATTGTGTGAGGGAAAGACTCAGACTGGGTCATTTTCAGATTCTAGAAAAGAGTAGTGCAGCATATTTCTAAAGCATAGGCATGCCCATGGTAAAACATTTTGCTTTCGTGAGGTCAAGGACTAATGAGCAGACTCAATGGCCACCTGTGCAGAATTTTCATACTGTGACAACTGAATTATACACCTATCAGCCATAACATTATAACCACTGACAGTTGAAGACAAGTGAATAACACTGATTATCTTGTTACAATGGCACCTGTCAAGGGGTAGGATATATTAGCGACAAGTGAAGAGTCAGTTCTTGAAGCTGATGTGTTGGAAGCAGGAAAAATGGGCAAGAGTAAAGATCTGAGAGACTTTGACAAGGGCCAAATTGTAATGGCTAGGTGACAGGGTCATAGGCCATCTGGTCCGATGCCACAGAAAAGTTACTGTAGCACATATTGCTGAAAAGTTAATGTCAGAACACACAGTGCATCACAGACCAGTCAGTCAGAGTGCCCATGCTGACCCCTGTCCACCACCAAAAGCACCTACAATGGGTAAGTGAGCATCAGAACTGGACCATGGAGCAATGGAAGAAGGTGGCCTGGTCTGATGAATTACATTTTCTTTTATATCAAGTGGATGGTAAGGTGCATGTGCATTGTTGGGGAAGAGGTGGCACCAGGATGCATTATGGGAAGAAGGCAAGCTGGCAGTGTGATACTCTGGTGTTATGATGCTCCCGAATAATTGTGTGAATTATACACCTACAGTATCAGCCATAACATTAAAAAGCCTAGCATCATGCTAGAAAGGGCTTCTGCCTATAACAACTGCCCACTGTTCCCATAGAGTTGGATACATTCAACGGTCCTTAGGATGCAGTAGGGGCTTATACAACTATCAGGAGATCCCAAGATATGCTGGAAGATGAGGATACAGAATTACTGAGGCAGGACTGACCTCAATAGTAAGCCATGGAAATGGGGCCACCAAAGATAAACCACAGGGCTGGACAGAGGCAACCTGACAATCGTACATAAACAACACGTTCGCTGAGCAGGGCTAATGGTGGAGTAGCCTGCAGGTGATAAATGCAGCAGGGACAAACTTATGTTAACATTGCTCAGAGCCTGAACAGCAATAATGAATAGCCACTGAGACAGGGCTATAGATAAACCCAGTACAGGCTAAAATAACCAGAAGCGATGCACTGAGATGCAGGTAGTAGAAATATTACAGGAACCAGAGGTGACAGGAACAGGACCAGCTAGACACACTGAAGTATCAACTATCACTGGCAAAGGTCTGTGGTAAGACTGTCTTTTACCTGAAACCTGCACCAATGAGATGCAGGTTAAAAGGACCAGCCCCTTGTTAGAATAAGCAGCAACTGCAGTGCTGCACGTTGCCGGCGACCCGGCTGCTAGCCCCGGCCGGGACGAGCATTCCCCGTGGCAACCTGGCGTCCCGGGTACCTAGCTACCCTGAGACCAGGCACCAATGCAGCTGGATAGATGCTGCGTCCTTGCTGCCTAGTGATGGCTTGAACCTGCTAAAGTAATGAGCCACGACTGGGCAATGTTCTGCTGGGATTTCTTTGGTCCTGCCATTCATGTATATCTTACTTTGACATTTACCACTTATCTAAACATTGATGCAGACCAAGTACACCCTTCATGGCAACGTATTCCCTAATGGCAATGGCCTGTTTCAGCAGGATAAAGTGCCCTGCCACACTACAAAAATTGTTCAGGATTGGTTTGCGGAACATGACAAAAGAGTTCAAAGCGTTGACTTGGACCCCAAATTTCCCAAATCTCAATTGAGCATCTGAGGTATGTACTGGAAAAACAAGTCCGAGCCATGGAGGCCCCACCTTGCTACTTAGAGGACTTAACGGATCTGCTGCTATTGTTTTGGTGCCAGATACCACAGGACACCTTTTGAGGTCTTGCGGAGTCCATGCGGATAAATCTGTTATCCACAGAAGACTCCATCTTGTAACAAGATGGATGAACTGAGCCTGTAAAACTATTCATAGCTTTAAATGTAATATTGCACAAAGAATGACTTTTCTAGTCTTTGAGTTTTAGCAGACCTTGGCATCAGCAGATGTGTCCTAGTAAGATAAGCTTATGAATAAAGACTGTGTATCCTAACCCCCCCTAACACTCCCACATGTACAGATAGTGCTAACAAAGACTGCTATAGTGATATAATATGTGAATATTCTGATATGTTGCAAATTAATGAATGCTGTGTTTTTAATTATTGTCTACACAAAATATAGCCAGAGAGAATCTTGAAGCCAAATGTGGTGGTGGTGATTCTGTCTCCTGAGGCCTCAGTAGTAATTCAAGGGTCTGACATACACTATTGAACTTGGGCTGGTGATTCATTACAATAGATTAGCTTTGATATATCAATGCCTTGACGATCAGAGCCGTTTTGGTGGCATGAGGGGGACATGACCCGACACACAACTGTCGCGATCGGTGCTCTGCACCTGGTCCCTCCCGATGGACCAGCCAACCTGCAACCTGTCTCAGTGGGCTACGAGGAGCAGGAAGCCCTCCTCTTCCTGCTCCTTGCCTGAACTGTCACTGGACTGTCTGTCACTGGGCTGCCTTCCCATGGTAATTGCTATTTTCTATTTATTGCACTTCTGAATGTTTTTATAATCAGCAAATAAAAAGGTAGTGGCATTATGTAAATATGCATGACCTTTTGTAGTTATGTTATATAGCAAGCACCACTAGGGCATAGTATACAACATTATGGGCCTAATTCTTAGACCAGACTGAAGTTTGTGGAGGCCCCAGGGCAACTACTGTAACTTGTGGTGATGTTATAATGTATAAATTATAATGTGTAAATATTTCCAGCAAATGTGTTAAGCACGCTGTAGTGCTCCCAGTTCAAGTACGCCACAGTGTACCCCACATTGGTGATGTATGTAGCTATGTGTAATGACCCCCTGTGTGTGAGGCCTAGGGCTGGTTATCAATTTGGAGGTGACCTCCGCAATGTTTTTCCTCAATTTTCATAGTTTATATTTATCATTTATTAACATAAAAGCCTGCACAGCTCCTATTGATTTGTGCAGTGCTTGAAACCTGCAGCGAATAAACGTCAGATCCTTCTCGGTTTGTCAGTGGTTTTGTGGTGAGAGAGGCCGGATTTAAAATGTCGGTCAAATCTGATGTTTAGTAAATTTACCCTTAGATAGGAGGTTGGATTACTAAATATTCTTCCTCTTTCCAGGAAAGTTGCTTCAGATTCTTAATGAGGAACTTAATCTAAATAATTCTGACTCTATGTATTTGTAATAAGAGTACATTTAATTAGATGAAGGGCTGGTATTTATCAGTTAATAATAAGGTATTAAAGAGCTGCAAATTTTGTTCCTATGCAAATCTAAAGGGAGTGAACTTTGAAGTGAACATTACTTCAACAACTCTCCTCAGGGCTCGCTTCAATTCTTCATTCCTAAGACCATAAATAAGAGGGTTCAAGGTAGGGGTTATGACACAATAGAACAATGATACCACCTTGTCTATCTGGGTTGGCATACTATGATCATTTCTGACGTACATGAAAATGATGGATCCATAAAACAAACAGACAACAGTTAAATGTGAACCAACGGTAGACAGCGTTTTCCTTCTGCCTCTAGCAGAAGATATTTTAGCAATGAGAGATATGACCAGACCATAGGATACGCTAATGAAAAATAAATTGCCTAGTATAACAACACAAGCTAGAATGAAGAAAACGGTTTTAACCATGTATATACCACCAACCCCACAACTGTGATGGAGTAATGGAGGAAAGTCACAGTAAAAGTGATCAATAGTGTTGGAGCCACAAAATGAAGACATTGAGATGAATATGACTGGCATCAGTGGAGCCAAGAAGCCTCCTCCCCAAGATCCTAAAACTAAGAGTATGCATATCCTCTGTGTCATAATACTATTATATCTCAAAGGGTTGCAAATAGCTACATATCGGTCATAAGCCATTGATGATAGTAAGAAATTTTCAGTGGAACCAAAGACAAAAAGAAAGTAAAACTGCACAACACAAGAAGGGATTGGAATACTTTTGTCCTTTGAGTATAAGTCTCTAAGGAGCCTAGGCATAGTGACTGACGTGTAGCAGATCTCCAAAAAAGAGAAAATGCAGATGAAAAAGTACATAGGGTTATGAAGCTTTTGAGCCCAGCAGACAATTGCCATTATAAGGAGGTTGCAGCCTAAGGACAGTAGATAGGTCATCAAAAATGCAAGGAAGAGGAATGGCTGAAACTCTTTTGAGACTGGAAATCCCAAAAGGGCAAAGTTTGAGAGGACACTCCGATTCTCCATAGCTGGAATACAAACTTGCAGAAGAAAAACAAGTAAAACATGCAACCATTGTTTTTTTGTTGGTGACCCTTCAATTGTAAAATAATAAAAATAGTTATTTTATATACAATAAGCATATGAACAAAAAGGCAAATAATAGCTAAAAAATAAGTTATTGGAGGATGCCTGTGACTTTGCCCATGATAATATAGCTTCTGCCAACATTTTTTTTATTTGAGGTGTTATAGTTGTATTTCTTTGCATAGGGACCCTGTTGTGGGAGTGGCCCACGTGATCAGCAGCGCTATAAAGATTACCCTCCACTCACACCAATGCCACTGTGTGCCCTGTGCACAGCTTGCTATGTAGCCTATCCTATTCAAGTGAACACGAGCCCAAAGTACCTCTTTCCCCACCCCTTAAACTCAGAAGTCCTTCTATCACAAAGGGCAGCTCTTATCGAGAGAGCGGTCTTTTGCGATTTTAATTGCATTTCTAGGTACATTCCGCTGTTATTAGCACCAATATGAACCCGATAAGTGGTGGGATGTATCGCATTCACACTTAGTAGGTCCCGCCCTGTGCTTGCAAAATTTCAGTAGCAGTTGATTGGTTTGTACTTTATTTCTCTCCAAGGTTGACCTCTCCCCCTCTCTCCTCACTTGTATCTCAGCTGTCGCTTTACTATTTACTTCTGGATGTCCCAGTGCTCTTTTAAACTTATCAAGTCTAAGACTGAGCTGATGATCTTCCCACCCAGGGCCGTAACTATGGTGCAGCTGGTGTGCCCAAACAGAGCGCACATGCCCTGTGAGCTGAGCCGACCACCTCCACCTGCGATCACCCCCCACCCCCCATCTTCTGCAGCTGCCCACTGCAATGTATAATAATAGTAGCGGCGTACCCGACTCCTTCTCTGCTGGGCGCACCGCTACTGATACACATTAGAGTGGGCAGCACAGCAACTGCCTGCCTCCTGAGCTACGCCTCCTCCCTGTCTGCTGTAGTATCTTTAGGGACTGGGAAAGACATCATAACGTCTCTCCCAGTCCAGTCCCAGTGTGCCCTCGCCAAAGAGCCGTTCCTTCGGTGTTGGGCCAGTGCAGAAGAGAGCTGTATCTTCATCCTACAAAGTGTTTTTCAGGTACCTGCATCTGTTTTAATAGGCAACAGGACTTGATTGTTCCGAAAGGAATTATATTCTTGTCAAATTACATTCATTCTTGAATAATCCACTCCTTCCCCCTCCAAAACTGGTATTGTGACAGTAATAGACAATACCTGTGCATCCATTTAGCGAAATATCCATCTAACAGCAGCAGTGGTGTTAATTTCGTGGGGCTCTGTACTGAGTGGCATAATGTGTAATGTGTAAGGTGGGGGATTTGTACTGCGTGCATAATGTGTAATTGGGGGGTACACAAACTTAACGCATCTGTAGGCAGTGCTGCGCATGCGCTGGTTTTACAGATGTAACAGCGCATGCGCAGCACTGTTTCCAGATGCGATAAGGTAGTGTAGGCAGGGAAAAGTATCTATTTCCCGAAAAGCTGTCATCGCAAAAATGACAGCTTTTCGGAATAGATACTTATGGAGAGGTGGCATGATGAATTCCACCTATAATTAGGTAGAACTCCATGCGAGTTCTAAACCTAATTATCTCTAGAGAATTTTTAGGTTTAATGAATAAGCCCATTTCAAATCATACAATCCCCTGCTTTGTTTTTTCCTTGACTGATCTCACCTTTTCTTACCTCCAGGCCCATGATTCTTTTTTTAACTACTAAATATCATGTTAGGATTAATCTCTTTCACAAACATGAGTGCTACCATTATAGAAAGCCAGAGAGGCACTCATGGTGTAGTACTTTATCAAGTGTAATATTAAAATGGAATGATTTAGCGTATGAGTGTGTTCATGTAATAAAAAAGAAAGATTGAAGCAGTACTCAGATGTTTTCTTGAAGCAAAATCACACTGGGAACAAGGAGAATTTGCATCATAGCGTCAGGCTGTATTCTGTTCCTTCAGAGAACAAGAAGACCCACCCAACGCATTTTGTATTGATATAAAATCAGTTAACAGGCTTTCATGCTAAATTATGCCTAATCATACATTAAGGAAATATTAAATCTAAACAATTTATATACAATTTATATACAATACATGTAACCTGGCAAAGCTAGGCCGAAATTTAAGTGATACACTATTGTCTTAACATATAATTTGTCATACTGAATTATCGTGCATTTTACCTTATACAGTGTCTATTGGCAGATTTTAGAACCACATTTCTTTTTACAGAATCCTTCTCCCATGCTTTGAATAGTAGTTACTCAAATTGGTGGCATTCTGCCTATTAGTTACAGCTGCAGACAGCTCTGAATATAGAGACTTTAATTATGGCCATGTTGTAGATATATTTTATATGCACTACACCAGTGGTTCTTAAACTCGGTCCTCAGGACCCCAAACAGTTCACATTTTACAAGTCACCTAGCAGGTGCACAAGTGTATTCATTACCCACTGGCACACTTTAAATGATCCACATATGGAGCTAATCATTTCACCTGTCAGTCTGTGAAGATACCTGGAAAACATGCACTGTTTTGGGTCCTGAGGACCAAGTTTGAGAACCTGTGCACTACACTATATTCCCTTGCCAAACAGCAGTAATTTGAAAATCAAATAACAGCATTTAGGTTCTTAATAATAATATTATTATTATTATTAATATAAATACATTTTATGCTTTACAACATTAATTCCTAACTTGCTCTTTTCCTATAGTTATGTCTTTTAATGGGTATAGTAGGTTCAAATCTCGACAGCGGCAGCCCGGCAAGGGTGATAAAATCCTGATCGTCCTAAGGTAAGAATCGCTAACCTAATTCTACCCCATAACCCTAATCCTCCCTTAGGGGTGCCTAACCCTAACCTCCCCCCCAAGTGCCTAACCCTAAACCTCCCCTCAGTGCCTAAACCTAACCCCCCTTCCCAGCAGCCTAAACCTAACTCTCCCGGAGGGGGGGAGGGGGTGCCTAACCCTAACCTCCCCCGGCGGTGCCTAACCTTCCCTTCCCCTAACCTAACCCTAACCTCCCAGGGGAAGTGCCTAACCCTAAGTCCCCCCCGGGAGCCCTAAAACCTAACCCTCCCCCCCCAGCAACTGTCCGCACCCGGCTTACCTTCGTTCGGTATGCCGGGCATCGGTCTTCCGGGGTATGGTTAATGACAGGCGTTGAGTTTGACGCCTGTCATTAGTACCACACCGGGAGTAGAGAGTCGGGAAGCTGGCGGTCAGTATTTAGACCGTCGGCTTGCTGACTACATCTCCTTTTAATACAGTATGTAAAATATATATATTAGACTTTGAACGATCAGTTGTTGCTAAACCTGTAAAAGAAAGACAGTCATTTACGTATAAAAGCCATGTTTAGAATCTTACCTTAGTGATGTTATTTATTCATAAGAATAGTCATTTGTATTTATAGTTACCCGGTACTGCTAACTAAACTGATACTAAAAGCTAAACATTGCTGATATCCCATTGTCTTAAACAAGCACATAATTTCCAGAAATCAGACCACTCGTGTGAATTGTCAGCCAGCCAAAGGATACGGTTGTACTAAGGAAGTTCTATTATATGATAACACTGTGAGACTGTGCATTACCATTTACACAATTACCACAGAATACTACATAACGAGACTGGCAATGAGAACTCTGTCACTGACTGCTTTATCTGTATTTAAACTCCTCTGAGACTTCCACTCAATTCCCCAAACCAGCTATGAAAGTAATAATAAAAAAACAACAATAATCATACTGGTTTACATCTCTAGAAGATTCTTGCTAAAATGTAACAGCCAAGAATTGCATCCAACTTTTTCTAATTTAAAGAACAAGTAAAGCTACAATTTAACATAATATACAGTATATCATAAATTTGTATTACTGTACTGAATAACATACATAGAATAAGAGCAGGGTCGTAGAGAGCCAGCCTGGGCTCAGGGGAAGGGGGCGTGGCCACGCCCCCTTAGAAAAACTTTTTGCAGAGCCATTTTGCGCTAGGGAGGGTGGGACTGTGAGCCCCTCAGCCTGGCACAAATCTAGGGGGAGCCCGATCAGTGTGATTGCACCCCCCACAGGCATAGAAGACTGCAATGTAGTATTGTAGTAGCCCAGGCACGGGTTGGGTACGTGATGACGGTGCTCAGGATCCCGGCGGTCAGAATCCCGACAGGGTTAGCATACAGACACTTGTTGGTCGGTATGCTAACCCTCTATCTACCCTACCCCCCCCAGTGCCTAAACCTAACCTCCCCCTTCTCGTACCCCAAACCTAACCCTCACCCCTTAGTGCCTAACCCTCACCCTACTGCCTAACCCCCAAACCTATCCCTAACCCTCCCCCCAACCCCGCTACTTGCCTTCGGTATCCCGGCAGACAGGATGCCGGTGCAGGGATTGTGACCGGAGTCGAGATTCTTGCACCGGTAATGTAAGCATCGCATCCTGACTGCTCAGATGCCGAGTGTATCCCCCCGGGCCCTACCTACATATCAATTGTTGATATAAGTAATTTTGTTTGCATTATATGCATCGTAAACTATCTGTATTTTATTAGTTTTCTTGTTTAAGTAGGGACTGTAAGTATAGATTACAAGTAAATGTACTATACCCATTATAAAAAGAATTATAACCATACAAAGTTTTTTTTCCATATGAATTTTTATTGTTTATTTAGAGTACATTAAAATTGTAAAACAACTTAATGGTCGTCACACAGTCCTTCTTGGGGAAGAGATCCTGAAAGAAGACAGGGGAACAGCAGTGGGTATTGTTTTAGAAGCTGGTACATTTCCAAACTGGTTGTCGTAAGTTAATTTGAATATAATTATTGTTTATATTTTCGGTAGTAGGCAAGGAAGATATTTGGGCATACCCAAGCAAGCTTACTTGGGTGGAGGCATGACAAACCTAAGTAACCTAAAGCAGAGAGTCCCTTTATAGAAGAAAAAGGGGGGTTACATATATGAGGGCACTTACCATTTAGAGGTATGAATAAGGCATACAACAATATTGCGCCATTGTTCTATGGCGGTAGCTTGAACAATGTGGAACGGATTTGTGGAGCTTGGATCTTTGATATAGGTTCAAGGTGCAAGGAGAATGTGAAGAGGGATATAATGCCTGGTTCTGAGTCATACGCACTGCCGATGTCGAAAGCACACAGTTGAGTATTTTTTTTCACTGCGCGTCCAGAGTCCTTGCAGAGTCACAGTTGCGATTGAGACGATCGGTCTCAGAAATGTCTTGAAAATGAATGAACATCTTCAGATGTTCACGCAGGCACACTAGCATTGCCGAGTCAGACTCGGCAGTGCTAAGTTTCAGTGCTAATAGGAGCAGTGAAAACATGATGAATTGCTCTGGTGCTCGCAGCGGTTAGGAATGTTAATTATTGGGATCTGCCCTCCGATGCGGTCACTTCACTACGAGCACATCACAGAGACGGGCTCCTCTCGGAGCCCCTGTCCCTGAAAGTGCCATTTCATACATTCTGGCAGTATTATCACATACTGCAATGCAATTTTGAGCACGATATCGCGCCCAGATCACAGTGAGTATGTGATTATTAATAAATGGGCCCCTTTATCTGAAGAGAAATGGGGGAAAACCTGCTTTAAATTTTTGAAATGCATAAACCATTCCAAGATGTTCATTAAGTTGGTCCACAGGTTGTATTTAACCCCTGATAGGCAACATAAAATCTGACCTTCTATATCTAGACAGTGCTGGACGTATTGCAAGCAGATGGGCGATATAGTTCATGGGAGTAACCGGTTACAATTTAAACCTTGATCTCACTAGTTACAGGTACAATATTACTTAAAACCAGAAATGGCCTTTCTACAGCTTTACCCAGAAGATATTTCCCCTTGCAGTAGACGTGAATATATTGATAGCTACTAAGGTAGCATCAGCCCAACTGTGGCACTCACATACTCCGCCCAGTATTGCTTTTATTAAGGCTAAAGTGCACACACACTTTCACATGATAACAATAGGGTGCGCATTTAAAAATTGTAAAAATTGATTGCAATTTGTAGTTTTACATTATCATATTTTAAATGACTTAGGGCTTGATTCACTACCATACGCAACCGCGATTATGCACGCAATCGGGCTATTGTTTTGTTCTGCATGTTCATATGTATCGCAGTGACCACGCAGATCCATCGAGTGATTGACAGGAAGTGCCGTTTGTGGGCGGTGACAGGGGGGAGTCTGTGACACACAGTCTTCCCAGTGCGTTCAGGTACCGTTGCAGGGAGGACTCATAGCGTGCGATGAAGTTGGCAACTCCTGAGTAAGGGCAGAGCTTGTGCAAGTCTGCGTGAGGCTGCGATGGTACTCGACTGTACCGATGGTTTCGCAGTCTTGCTAAGCATTACGGATGTGTGCTAACTGCTAAGTAATGTGGGTGTCCTTGTGTAGTGCTGCGATGGGATAGCGATTGCAATGAATTAGCATACTATCACATTTGTACTGCGTGCGTAATCGCAATATGCATACGCAGTTGCGATCTGTAGTGGATCAGGCCCTTAATAAACTATATTATATTTTATTGCTCATTATTTAGAAATATAGGGTCTGATTCAGAGGTGTACGCAGAAGCACCCGCAGCAGCATCTGTTGATGGTCCCCTGTCTGCAAGATTATGCAAATGGAACTACAAACTCCTTCCCTTGTGTACATCAATGTGCAAGGACTGAGACACCCACTTTCAGTATCTGTAATATCGATTGGTGTGTTCTTAAACAGCACCATCGGTCACATCATCGAATCTTGCACCAGCACTATGGTTTCTCTCTCCATGTATGGCCTCTTAGTGTGCTTCTGTGCGTCTGTGTATGCAGCTGCTTTCACTGACATGAGCAAAACTCCCATAACACGCCCATTGCACGGACCATTTCTGCGTGCATTTCTAGCCACCTCACAGTCATCACCTGGGAATGCCCACTGCATTTTCAGTACACTTCTCCCTGCATGCACCTGATATAATAACTGCAACACTGCACGGAGACAATCGGGATGCCTGCGTGCAGGTGTGACTTAGACATGCGCAGTAGCAAAAAAATCGCTCTAATACATCCGACATCGGCAGTGTATACACCTCTGCATCAGGCCCATAAAGTGAAAATTAAGTATCTGAAGTTACTTTTTTACTCAAGTTTAATATACTTTAAGCTTGCTATTATGTCACATGAGCTTTCTGTCCTACCTACAATCTACAGTTTGATCTGCATGTATTTTTGTTTTGTTTTTTTAGTAAAATACACATTTCGGTTCTAGGCATGTGCAGAAATAAGACTTACAATTGTGTCCATAAGCAGATGAGGTTGCCCCTTACATTAACTACTCCCTATGCTTAAAGAGGTGGTGAGGGGTCAACAAGATTCAGATGAGTACAGCAAGGGTGTGTGCTTAGGGGCGCATAGAGGGAGAGGGCCATAATTATCTGGGCCCAGGCTTGATGGAGGGGCCCGGATCTGTCACTCCCGCCACTCCTCTTTTACTTGTCAGTGTGCTGGGCTGCGGTGGGAACAGGGAGGCTGCTGCCGCTGATCAGTAGCAGACGCAGTAAATACCATTTTTTCTATTTATTTATTTATTAAGGAGGTGTGGCTGCGCCTCCTTACATTAAGGCACGCTGCCGAAATTAGGGCCCCGCACAGCTCTTTACACACCTGTGTGTGCATGTAATTGCAAACATATGTACACCAGCACAGCATGTGTACGTGTCAAGAGGTATATCTCATGCGGGCGCAACCACTGGTGCAGAATATTGTTAATGATGATCGGCTGCCGCATTTAATAGGTTGGCTGCTGCTGGACCCTTCACACTGTTCATAAATCACAAGAGTGGCTGCTATATTATATGAAGTATTGGCCATCTATGCGCATTACTTAGTATTTTCATACACACCACCAGAGTTAAGAATATATTCCCTTTTGATTTTTAAAAGTGAAGTCTACGGATGTTTGTATTTAATTAGATTTGTACTTTTATTTTGAATTTGTCTCTTTATTTAATTGCATATTTCATGGTAATTGCAAATTTTGCATTTATTAATAACACTGACTAGACATTATTCTATCTTATGTACGTATATAACACTTTATTGCAGTATTATATTGAGTACAAATTGTGTAATATGACTTTTGCAATTATTATTAATCCTGTCAAGTCACATATCCTGGTGTAAACTTGGCGCATATGCTACTCTGTTCTCCTGATGTAAACCTGGTGGAAATGCTACAGTACTGTTGCAGAGCTGGGCGCATCTTGAGAGATCTGTGGGGGGGGGTTTACATAAAAGGTGTGCAACTCTACCTGAGCCCCAGTGTTCTCCCAGCTGAGATTACCTCTACTATTGTGTTTTCAAAAGCCAAAATTAAATATAACTTGGGCTTGAGATGCTCACCATCTGCAACCAGCCAATAAACCTCAGAAGGCAACATACAGTAGATCACCTCTATAACAACAACACAGGGGCATATTTATAATGGGACCAGGGGGGGCCGCACCGCACACCCTGCACTCATAAAAACTTCACCTCTCCGGAGTCCCACGTCGGCTCCGCCTGTAAAAACAGCTGGAAAATGGCAGCCGTGACCATTTTCCCATTGTTTGCGCATGCGCAGTAGAGGGAAAATGGCTGCCACGGCCATTTTCCCGGTGACCTGTGCATGTGCTATAGACTCTAGGTACACGCTAGTGCCCAGAATCTATAAGTGCAGCGCTGGACGCACACCACAAGTGCGCAGCCGGCTGCCGGACAGAGAGGAGGGGGCCAGTGTCAGCGACTGCACACAGGCCCCTTCCTCTCTAGAAACGCCCCTGCAACAACATGTGTATTTTCAATAGTAACTTGAATATTACAATTCAATTTACAGTTAATTTCAAATATACAAGAGGAAACATTGATTAGAGGGGGGGATACAGCTTTGGAAGAAATTCCTTTGCATGTGTTTAGAATTGAATGCATTGTTAAATTCAAATCCATGAAAA